>WBMW01006374.1:207936-278313 GCA_013396635.1 Penelope pileata
AGGGATATGATTTAGTAGCTTAGTGGGTAGGGATGGTGATAGGAGGACAGTTGGACTAGATGATCTTGTAGGTCCTTTCCAACCTAGTGTTTCTATGATTCTGTGAATGTTTGTCTCTTCTCACTGGTAGCTGTAACCCATTCACTGCAGAATCTTGTGTCAGGAAAGGATGTGCTTCAGCCTGGGTGCAACTGTTTTATAGACTTTTTTTTCACTGGCAGAGGAGAGCTTCAAGGAGATTCATCCCATCATTCATGCTGAGTTTGAAAAGAGGCCAAATACGATATCCTGGCACCCAGCATATATGGAAGCCTGCAGGTGGACAGTTTGGGCAGTATTACTTTCCAGGCTTATACGACTATATGCTTTAAAGATCATGGATATCCAAATTTCATATAATTAGCACAGTGGCCACAGACATATCATTAATATTGATATCAATGTTTTTTCCTACCAGTAGCTTATCAGCTGAGACAGAAAATCCGTATATAACAGGATTTAGGAAAGATTTTTTCCTTCCTATTTCTAAAAATACTGAAATTACCATTTGGGTTTTGGAATTCACTGTTAGAAAATGAATTTACAGATGTGTTTCCCAAGACAATGATGCTCCTGGACGTTGGTAGGATTCCACTACTTTATATTGCTTTTCACTGCTGGGGACCTTTTTCAAAGAACTTCTGTCAACATCTCCCTCAACGTACCCACTAGATAAATAGAGGCACTGGAATTTTGTTGTGGTGCAACTGAGAACTCTCAGCTGAATAATGAGAGATGGTATTTATCTTACTGCAACCCACAGAACTTTATGTGGAGAAATACGAACTGTAGCTAAGGGTACCTCACCAAGAAAAGACATCAGTGCTCAAAGTATTAATGAAGGTAATTTGTATTACCTCCATGGTAATGATTACTGTTATTCTCTTGTAATCGACGCTTTAGGTAAACAAATTCCAACTCCCAAAGACTCTATTATTAAAATACATGTTGCTTCTCAGAAGGTAGGGTCTACCCAAGGCTGCCCAGAGTTTATTCTGATATTACGTATTTGTTATACAAAAACTTGTACGTAACTACCATAAACTTTCTGCATTACTACCATGATAACAACAGTCTACAAATGTTAGTGGTGACTGGAAGTCAGGCTAGTTAAAGAACAGCAGCAGGATCTGTTCTTCTGTGCACCTGGGTGTTTGCTTCCAGTTAAGTTTCCATTTTGTAGGAGGGACAGCTCAGTTCAGAAACCAACTAGAACACACAAGCTAATCCAAACCAAACTGAGCACCTGAGGGCTACTGCTTGTTTTATTTTTCATACTCTCTACCTAAACTAGACGGAAGCTCCAGTCTCTCTATAGCCACATAGGCGATCAAATTAATGTTTCTGGACAGCCCAAACTTGTGACCTGTGCTGAGTGTTAGACTTAAGGCTTAAATTCAAATACTTCAAGCTTTAGTTCTAGTGTAACTTGTATCAAAGTAAGGCTTACATAATGCACTGCTTTCTAAATCATGCTGACAGGACGTAAAAATAAATTTAAAAAAATTGTGATGAAGCACACTTAAGTGGTAAGAGCTCCTTTCTCAGACACATATATTACTCTTTAATATTATCTTATTTTTCAGCTTCTTCTCCTGGGACGTGAATCATTTTCTTCTGCTTCACAGCCCCTGCCTTGGTTTAACAGAAGGGATGCTGCTGCTTTAGGAACACTACAGAAATTCAAAAAGGCTGGGCAAAAGGTTCTGGTTAGAAAAGAGATTATATAAAGGACAAATATATCCATCCAAGCTCAAAATAGGTTATCTCACATTGCCTAACAAAAGTGATCAGTGCTCTCATTCAGCTGTAATTGTCTTGTACAGGTTGATGCATGCATTCAGAAAACAAAGAATGTGATGACCCTGTTATGTCAACTTCTTCCACTTTGCAGCAAATTACTGAGAAAGGTGAGTACTCACTCATCTGCAGTGTTTTAAAGCTGAGGTTGTTTGTTTGTTCTTGTGTGTGTGTTTGCTTTTTTAAATAAATCTTTGTGTACAGAACAGAGCAGGAAACGGCTACCTTAAGCCTGCTCCGCCATGGAGAGAAGACAGAATACGAACTGGCACAAACGTGCACGCTCCGGAAAGGAGAGCCGAGACGTTTGGTATCACGTCCTTGGAAAATCACGTAACAAACATGACGTTCTTAGAGAGCAAGTAATTCTAGCACTTAGAAATGCAGGAACTCCGTTAGAAGAATAACACTTGCTGAAGTTTCAATTTTGCTTTCATTTGTGGAAAGTCCAACCAGGTTCATTTGAATTAAACCTGTTGACCTTTGTCACATCTAATAGATGTCCCATTACGTAACGATTACAGCACCAGCTAGCGGAATAATTGTATATTTTTATAATGTGAATGAATTTCCTACGCTCACTATCGATACTGGTTTTGTAATTAATGCTTATGACTGTCTTAATGGATGGTTCAACCCAAAGATGCTGCTAATAGACCCTTCACATAAAGAACCCTGTGCTGCATGTAACACTACTGCTGAAATCCGTCAGCTCATCTCTGGCCTATTTCAGTCTATGAATTTATAAAGCCCATTCAGGAACGTAGTCTGAAAGGCTGTGGCCTAAAGCACTGAATTATTTAGTTTTGAGTTATACCTGCAATGAAGTTTAGCCCTAGGAGAAAATACTCCTGCAATAGCTTGCCCCTGAATCCTGATTTTGTTGACATGATTCATATTTCTGAAGTTTATTTCTCGGTGATCAGTACTCTTGACTCAACCCCTTTTTCTTTTACTGTCTGTATCTGTAGATGGCAGCTGTTGCTTCCTTTTTGATTAGAACTTACTGAGCAGAATTTGAATTGCATGTAGAACCACTGAAGTATTATATGTAGACTTTACATCATAGCATTTTAAATGGAAGTAAATAGATACTGATTATGAAAAGCTCCTGTACAAAGGGCATTATTTGACTTCAGGACAACATGAAGCTTATGAAGACATAACCTGGTGTGAATTACTTCTTTTCAAGTTTACCTGCTCTTTGTACACAGGCTCCTGTTGTATTTTATTTTCAATTCACCTTTGTCAAACAGCACATTGTATTAGTTTAGCTACATTAAATGACAGCTAAAAATTGTGACTTTTCTGTACGTATTATGCTTGCATCGAGCCAGAAGCAAAGAAGCCTGTGGAACACAACTACTCTCTGAAATATCAATCTGTGCTTATTTAAAAACTTCTTGTAGTCCTAGAACTGAGAGAAAGAGAAAACAAGTTTTAATATACAAACTATATTGTCTGTTTTATTCTTGTATAAAAACACTTGTTTCAAGTTCCACTTCTGTCAGGACATACATAGAGACCTTTCAATACCATGAAAGTTACAGCGTACAAGGAGCTGACTGGGAGTGAGATACAGCTGATGCCTGCATCATTAACTCTGTGAAGAAGAATTATGACGCTTCAACAAAACTTCCTCGTACTCCTTCTGTGTCAGAAGTCCTTCAGTTATACTCTTGCTCTCTTCAAATTTGGGTAGAACCACTGCAATGTATCCCTCAGTCGATGGCTAAAAAGCACGACCGAAGTTAGTATTGAAGTAGTGAAATAAAGGTTAAAAGACAAAAACCTAGGAAGTTTCTTACCTTTTCTTGCAAAATAGCAGGATTGCTAAGAATGTTTTCGTTCACTTCTATCAGTCGCCCTCGTATACAACTGCAAAAGTATTTAGATTCAGTAAAAGTACACAGTCTGTCAGGGTGGGGGAAACGGGAAAAATCCCTACCTGTAAATGGTGTATTCTTCTCCGTCTGAGGAGGAGATCCTGCAGAGTGGGGCAAGTTCTGTTAAAAACTGAGCTCCCTGCATTGGACAGAAAGAATACACACACGCTTCTAATTATGCAGACGTCTTTATAAAGTTTGTAAACTTCAGCAACAGAACAAGTTTGTAAGTTCCAGAACACAGCAAGGAAGCACAACAGCCACAGGTCATGGCAGGTACATAGCTGTGCCTCTCTGCCTATAGGAGAGGTATAGCAGGTGACAGATTGAACAGAAGTTTCTACGAGCTCACAACTTTAGCTGTTACTGGCTCTTGGGGAAGGACAGAGCTGTAGTTGAATCAGATGAGGATAAGCAAGAAGAGAAGAGAAACAAAGTTCAGTTAACTTTGATATACAGAAGTCTAACTACACATTGGAAAATCCCCCATGAAAACTGAACGAGTCCACCTGCTGTCTCGGTCTGTGACAACAGCAGCAGTTGTCACCTCGTTGGCACTGTGGTGAACACAAGTTTTTATCTATTAAGGGATGTTCACGTCCCTCTATAGACTATAAAAAGTGACTTGAAAGAAAGAGCCCACTACCGTTGGTTTGACAACACTGGAACCCAGCAGCCCTGCCTGGGGCTCCCTGGGGAGTCCCTCAGAAGCCACCCACAGGCACGTACCCTTTTGGACTTCCCAGAGACCTTGTTCTGCAGCCTGCTGCAGTTGGCGCTGATCTGGTAATTAACGCTTTCGATCGTTTTTCCGCTCTGAAGAAGAGGGTGGGCTTCTGCCAGGGTGATGACACAGATTCTGCAACCAGAACGCAGTTGTTATGACGCTGTCGTTGTGAAAAGCCGCCCAGCCACAGCCGCTGCCCGCCCGCTGCCGCCAGGGGGAGCAGGGCCCCGCCACTCGCCTGTTGGAGTGCTGCAGCACGCAGAAGTCCTCGCACGGCCGCCCCTTCACGTCTGCGAGAGGCCACAAACACGGGTGAAGGCGACGCCCCGGCCCGCTCCCCCCTTCCCGCCCGCCGGTGCCGCACCTGCCTTGTACCACCGCGTGAAGTACCGCGCCGCTCCGCCCGCCTCGGCCGCCGCCATACTGCTGCCCGCACGGCGCACGCGCAGCCCCGCCCCGCGGCAGGCGCGGCCGCTGCCCTCAGAGCCCCGCCCCAACGGCTGCGCGGCGCCCCCTGCGGAGCGGAGCGGGGAGCGGCGCTGCTGAGGGGAAGCGGTGAGTAACGGCGCTGCCTTTGCCTGCGTGAGGCCAGCGCCATCTGCAGCACGGTGCCCCGACCTGGGGCCCCCAGCATAGTAAGGACACAGAGCTGTTGGAGCGGGTTCAGAGAAGGGCCACCAAGATGCTCAGAGAGCTGGAGCACCTCCCCTATGAGGAAAGGCTGAGGGAGCTGGGGTTGTTTGGATTGGAGGGGAGAAGACTGCGGGGAGACCTCACTGCGGCCTTCCAGTACTTGAGGGGAAGCTTATAAACAGGAGGGGGACAAACTTTTCACTCAGGCAGATAGTGACAAGGAGGAAAGGCTTTAAGCTTAAAGAAGGGAGATTTAAATTAGATTAAATTCTTTGCTGTGAGAGCAGTGCCCAGAGAGNGGGGTGGGGCTGGGGGGGCTTTGAGGTCCCTTCCAACCCAAACCATTCTGTAGTTCCATGAAAACATGGAGGAAACCGTGTTTTGTTCAGTGGTTTATTCTGTCCAGCACACAGCAATACAACGGCATCTGTAACAATTATTTAAATGTACCAGGAACGTATTTCAAGTAAGAACACATTGCACAGAAACATGTTTTCTGCTGCTTCTTGTGGCAAACAGAACAAACCAGTTTTCCACAGAAGCTGCAGTTACACTTGACCCTGAATTCTCACAACAGAAGAGCCCCTCAGATCTACATTTCAGCCTTGAATGAGCTTCAAACAAACACAGTTCACTGTGTTCCTGCACGGCATCTCCAGTCAGGAGAGAAGGCCCAGGTAGGCCAAGGACGCCGGCAGGAACTGGCACGTGTGTACCAGAACTCCCAGGGACTGTGCATGACACTTAGGTACAAACACAGGCCAAGCACTTTGCAAGAACATGTCACAAAGAAAACCACTTTGGGTCCACCCTTGCTCTGTTTACCCTAAGACAGACACAAGGCTCAGCTCTGGGCCCTCGTTAATGAGGAGGGCACAAAACAATGGCGCTTCCATCTACAGCCGCAGCAGTCAGGCACGTTGCCACCAGCTGCTGCAGAAACATCAACGCATACAAACACAAGGCAGCTTAGAGGCTCTGCCCCATCGCTCTGCCAAGCTGTGAGCACTTTCACTGCAAGGACGTTTAAGAAGTGGAACCTTGGCTTTTGCTAAAGGCTGACAAAGAAAATGTAGGCTGGTTTTGTCACCTTGCTGACACCAACAGCGCATTTCAGTCCATGGTCAGCTTGCTCACTCCGTGCCTTGGAGTCGCTCATAGCTCCCCGCTGCAGACCGATGTGCCAGAGCACAGAGCCGATCCCAGCACCCAGGGCCTGTGCACCCAGCCCTCCCTCCCACACAGGCTGCAGACAGGTTCATTTTTCGTGCTGCTACATTGGCGATGCACCTTGATCAGCAGGTATTTCATGTCAGTTTCTCTCACCGCAAGCCAGCCAAGAACACACAGGAAGCACAGGCTGGAAGTTGTGCATCTCTCCCCGTTGTTTAGTCACCAATGTAAAGATCTCACAGCCACGTGCCTGGCTCCTATCTCCCATCTACCACACAGACAAGAGAAGCCTAGTTGAAAAAGCAACAATGAAGGCTGAAGGCTCATTGGAACCACAAACAAAAATTCAGTGAACTCAGCCAGGAGCCACCCAAGTCTGAAAGTGCCCACAACCAAGGAGCTGAGCATGCCCCACTTCTCTGATGACTGAGGGTGTGGGACAGAAGGCCAAGGACAACCAACAGCACCCAAGCCCTACAGCAGCCACCAGGCCCCAGTACTCGTGCATTTCCCAGAGCTGCAGGAGGCTCAGAGGGAAGAGAAGACTTGCCCAGTGTTCTGCCTGGGAACACATCTTGCTCATGGAGAGCAAAGCAGGAGCCAGGACTGGGGCACATCAGCTCCCCAGTGAGTGGCACCATTGCTCCTGGAAAGGAGAGCCCCACTTAGACCATGCAGGACTGAGTCAGACACTTTCAAAGGGGACACATCCAACTGCCATACTACAAGACCAAGATGGGACTCCCAGAGCAGCCATGTTCTGAGATCTGGGCTGACCAGGACTGCTCCGGCTGGAGGTCAGCAGGGAAGGCACCAACGAGTCAAGGCATGGAAGCTTCGGTTTTGACACGGGGGTATTGGGGGCTGGGAGTGTTGCTTTAGACTCTGCGTTTGTTTCTCTGAATAAGGCGGCAGTGATGCGCACATGCCAGAAAGCAAACAGCTCTCCACGAGTCAAAGATGGCACTCAAGCACTCAGCGTAGTGAAGGAAAGAGGAAGGCCAGCTGCTGGGCTCTAGGCACAGTTGTAGTTACAACCACCTGGAAGTGATCCTAACACAGGTAAGGGCGGGAGTACCATAAGAATTCAGATTGTTTGAAAGGAACCGAAGTTTTCTCTTCAGAGCAAGTTCCAGTGAGACAACAGTTGATAAGGACGGAAAAAAAAGGAAGCAACGGGTGGGATAAAGGGAACTTCTGTCATACAGCTACTGCTAATTCGGTCTGGAGAACACTAGAATAGGAGTGCAAAAAGAACCAGTAAAGGGGGGTGGCACAGAATGGCAGATCAAGGAGATGCTACAAAGATGTAGCAGATGGCTGTGGTACCACGGCATGGCCCCTCCGCACCACAAACTGCCAAACTCCTCCTCATCCAGAGGCGTGCTTCTGAAGGAAGGACAGAGGGCTAACCAGAAGGCAGAAGCGTAGGATGAAGAAGAAATAAGTGCTCGATGAAGGGAAAGAATGAACCTGTATTTTGTCAGTATTCTGGTTAGAGATGAAGTGAGTGCTCTAAAAGAGAAGACTGTTCTTCTCTCCAAACAACTGCTCACAGGTTCGTACACGTGCAGATGTGCTGGAGTTGGGTAAGACCCCACCACACCTTAGCGCTGCCCTTAGGGCACATTAGCTTTAGGAAAAGCTGAAGCAGGCACGCCTTTCTCTGCCTCCTGACTTCAAAGGGAACAAGACAAATCCTGTTTCAAATGCATTGGTCAAACGCAACTACAGGAGGATGCAAGAAAGGAGCGCTTCTTTTGAGGGTGAGGTCCCCCATACGGATCAGGCAGTCTGGGGAATGATAATGAGCTCTGCCTGCTCTATTCTCTAAGGGAAAAAGTTACATGGGAATCTTCAGCAGAAGTCTCCCAGCTTTAGTAATCTCTTGCAGGACAGTAATATGAGCTTTATTTGCTCCTTTTTCTTCTGCTCGCGATTCAGATGCCACAAATGTTTTACCGCACACACTAATTTTCCTTCTGTAATTTCCTACTGCTACGGAGAGATTGATATTTGACCTTTTAAAAAAGCACAGAAATGAAGTTCAAGCCATTGCTTATTCTAGATTTTAAAAAAAAATGGGTAACTTCACCACAGAGAAATCAGAAAAATCTATTCTTATTTAACCCCTCAATATGAGCTCTGAAACTGGTATTAAACCCTTCACAGATCTACGCTGGTTTTTGTGGCTTGCTCAAGAAGCATTGATAAAACAGTATTTCATCACTGTGGAAAGAAGGTTAAATACATCTGTCTTGTTAACCCGAGTAAAGATTGAAAGGGGGAGGAAAAGCTGACAGTCCGCTGCCTGCGGAAACTCCCGCGGACTCCATTTCTCAACTAGTTAAAACCAAAAAAAAAAAACAACAAAAAAACCCCATGAAAAACAGATCTTTCAATTCATTCCAAACATCCTTTTTTGATGTGACAGAGTGGTTTTGGCTTTCATGTTAATGACAGACCAACATATGCCAGCCTGCTTTAACTTGTCAGACACAGTGTCATCAAACACTTCGTTCAAGTTTTTCACTTGGCTGAACATTTGAAGCAGTGAAGCTGAATCAGAGAAAAGTTCTAACCGTTTATTTCTGTTTTTCTTTAAGCTAGCTTAAAGAATTTTAAGTTCAGATTGCACATCTTCTTATTCACTATATAAAAGTTGAGATACGTGACCACGTAATGCCCACATTTCCTGCAAACTCTGTGAAGTTTTGCAGAATTCTGGTCGTTGGAGTAGCTTTTTTTTTTTGGACAATTGTCTTTTTGATCTTCCCTTCCTACAGCTATTTTCGGGGTGGTTAAAATATTAAGACCACAAGACAGTAAGCTCAAACCACACACTTACGTATATGTATACCGTGGTTACTCTTAACGTGCCGCTTCCCTATACGCACTGTCGAAAGACCTTCCGCTGTCTGGGTCTTCCAGCTTCACCTGGTGCAAGGAATGTTTTGCAAGCACTGGTTTATTGCGGGTAATCATGCAGAACTGGAACCAGGCAGCTCTCCCACTCAGCTCGTTTCCCAGACTGAATGAGGAAGGCTGCTGGAGTACAGGACTGTCTGTCTCAGCCTGTAACACTACTCCCTTTGATATCAAACACTGAGATCTAACTTTGCCACTTCAGGCAGCATGAATGTGACATAGCACTATTCTAAAACTCTTTCTAATGGAGTTTGAGGATACTATAGGTATAGCCACGCTTTTATGATATAACCGCTGTACCGTTGTCACCGGTTTGAGACATCAGTGAAGAGTAAACTCCCATCAGAAAGGATGGGACAGGTAAAGCATGCTTGTCACAAACGCTTCAAACAGATCTCACGTGAAGTCATTTGCAGCAGACACCAACTGGAACAGGAAGCAAAGAATCCACAAGCAGAGCCATTGCCCAAAGGATGGCGTGAGCTCGCCTGCGACCCCTGTAAACGAGGTGGACAGGGGAGAGACCAGCTTCTACCAGTACAAACCCACGCTACCCATCACGTCTTCTCGCTGTTTTACACTGCTCACTGTGCTCTCTGTTCACTGACTTTGTGCTAGAATAAGAACCACTGACATTTCTTTATACCAACAAAATCATGAAGTAAAAAAAAAAATGCCAGTGCAGCAGATATTTACATACAGGAAATAAACTCACAAAAACATGCAGGCCCCCTGCCAGAGGTGATGCTGCATTAAGAGATTTGGCACGATGATTTACTATGTACGTCTTTCCACAGTACCGTATGCAATACTAAGTTCCGAGTGAAAACTCTTTATAGTTTTCATTTCTGTGGGAGAGAAAAAGGCTGGGGGGTGGAAAGACCCAAGGACAACAACAACAAAACACACCAAAAAAATATATCTAGACTATATCAAGCGTACCCCTCCGTTCTGGAATAGAAAAACAACTACCAGTTATAACTTAACACTGAGCTCTACCCTGGCAACGAAGGTCACAGGTTTATGCTGAATACAATCTTATGTTCGAACACGGAGATGAGCAGCATTATCCCGAAGCCCAAGAGAATCCCAGCATTCTGTAACAGGAAGTATCCCCAGCGGCTGCACCCATGATCACTGGCGTCATTGTGGAGCATTTCTGGCACCTAAACAAACAAAGTGTAAAAGGCCTTCAAAATTAGAGGTAATTTAGAACAGTGCTTCAGCCAGGAGGCATGCGGTGGCTGTCCTACTCCTCGACTTTTTTGTTGAATGCATTAATGCTACTCCATGAATAAGGTGTCACTCAGCATGAATAATCTTATCTACTTTCATATAAGCTATTTAGACACAGAGAGGGTCCATGATGGTCTAATTACCATTCTCATGATAATTATGCTGAAGTCTTAATTATACTTGGAGTAGACGGCTGCCTTATTTACCAACTGACTTCATCCAGCCCCACCAGGCATTTTATTCTAAGATGATGGTTAAACTTCCACGAACATCCATGAAGCACTCTGTACTTGTGTACAAGCATAATTCTGAGGTACAGGAGAGACTGTACCACAGTCCTAGCTTCGTCACAACGAGCGCTGATGATTTGCTCCAAAAGCCAACCCACATTTGGTGGTGCAGAGAGCCAGCAAGACTGCAAGTTGCAGCTATCTGCTACACTCGCCACTGTCAGGAACAAATGTTTCACTCTGCTTCTGCCTCAGCTTTTAATCAGAGGCAGTTAGCAGCAGGAGTCATCTTCTCCAGCAACAGCAATCTAGCTGAAAGCAATCTTGCACCTGGACATTTAAAACTGAGCCCTTCTCAGCACCTTCAAGCACCGAAGAGAGAGAGGGTAGAATTTATTCTATGAGGGAAGTGTAATTGGCATTAATTCTTAAACCATGCTACTTGTAACAGGGGATATGTAAAACACAGCCACTTACCATATCCACCAGAGCCACGTACATGAACAAGCCAGCAGTGAGCGCAAATATCCACATGGAAACGTTGTCTGCGTAATGACCAATAAGGATCCCAGTTGCCATTCCAAGGTAGGCCAGCATGGCTGACAGAGCGTTGTAAAGCACAGCCTGCTTGACAGTCATACCAGCTTTCAAAAGCACGGCAAAATCTCCTACAGCAGGACAGAACAGAACAGATGCTGACACCCTCAGGTAACTACTGCAGTATTCATGATTTCCTCTTCTCTCTTACAAGGTTACTAAGTGATTTTTATGCTGTCATTTGCCTTATGTTTTTCTTCACAGAGTTAGAAAAGTGGGACAAAAAACTTACAAGTGCACAGGAACAACACAACTGCAGTGAGTTTCCAGCCTACAAGTTTCATGCTTTTTGAAAGCAGCAGCTTTTAGTGTAGCTTTTATTTAAACCAACATACTGCACTACCTGATACATATGAGCATCCCACCTCAGTTTCTAAAACAAAGAATTCCCACTTAATTGCGTAAAACAGCAGTACCAAGAGGATTCCTTTTATTATTCTGTAACTTTTCTTTGTACTTTAAGTGTTGTTTTCTTAAATCTAGGAAGTCTTTGCTAATTTCTTTAAGTAACCCTGAATGCCTTAATTTTGTTTGAAAGATTGATAGATTACCAGCCAGAACGTTCTCCCAGCACTCAGAATAGAAATTTGATTTAAGATCAGTACAATATACCTGAACAAAAAAGTATAAAATAACACAAGCTTATGATTTGGAAATAAAATTGATTCTATGTAGAAAATTTAACTTCTCTCCAGGTGAGAAATTTGTTACAACAGCTTTTCCCACAAGATGTTACAACTGAGATGAAGTGCTGTAACATTATGAACACTGCTGAGCATTAAGAACACTATGGTCCAATTTCTTCCCCAGCCAACTTTAGCTAGCCCAATTTGTTTCAGTATTCCTACCCCATTTCATGTTTGCTGTTAAAGGAGGTGTTTGCAGTAACTTTTCTGTGGTGGTCAAAAAAGCAGGATTTAAATTTTAGAAGATTTTCTTGTCTGAAAGCAAATGCAACATTTGAATCCAAAATATTGGATTTGTAACATGAATTTATTTTGTATACTGGCACTAATGACGTTTAGTGCATGTAGTTAATACAAGCTGCATGATGCCTATGGAATTTATATTAAGATGAACAAGGTAATTCCTTCCCTGCCATAAACCCAGGTGTGTTCTCCAGAGAAAGTCATTTATTTCTGTACAACATGACTGTCCAGACAGCCAAATAGATCAAATTGTTTAATAAATGGTTTGACATATGTACACACTGGTTTACAAGCTCCATTAAATGAAACTGAACGCTCCACTTTCTAGAAGGTTCAACCTGAAAACCTTTCCTCGTTCTATACACCAGGTAAGACCATGGCAACTAAGAAAGAAATACCAGTGACATGCTCACAACGCTTCAACAATTTGGAAAAAAGATCACTCTGAGTTCCACCAAACAGCCAAGTCACTGCAGAAGGGCATAAAAGTCAACGTGTGTACTATAACACGTGCAATTCCTTTAAGGAGTTACGGCTGTGAACGTAGATTGCTTGGACTTGACAGAGAAAGTATTTCTCGAAGATTTTTAAGTAGTTCCAAGCTTAATCTTGAGCTGCTGCAATTCTCTGCAAGTCTTAACAGGAAAAGCAGCACATAGTATGCAGAAAGGAGTCAGCCTAAATTGTGATCTTCATTTCAACAGCACAAACACCAGAATAAAACCAAACAGAGATGCGACAAAAGCTGATGCTGACATGCACTCTCCTGCAATTCACAATCTGTGTTATGAAGAATAAGAACGACAAAGGAACTGTACAGAACAAGCTGTAAACAAGTACAGGAGACGAGCTTTAAACAGTTAGTGGCAGAGGTGTTTCAATTTTTATAAAGAATATTCATTCAGTTCATAAACAATGACACAATGACACTTTTATTTAAAACAGTGACTCGAATAGACAGTCTGGTATGACTGAAACTTTCTAATGAACAAATTGTACTGTATCACAGAATAAAATAGCCCATAATTCCCCAGACTACATCTGGAAGTACCTTGGTAGTCCCAGCATACTGAAATATTTGGTTCTTACCTAGCTCATGAGGTAATTCATGGCAAAAGACAGCCACAGAAGTGCTTAAGCCACTTGATAACCCTTCAGTAAAGGCCGCTCCTACAAAAAGACAGAAAAAAGACATTACTGCCTACTCAGTCGCCAAGTGCAGAAGCATTGTTACAGATGCTCGTTAGCTTAGGACTACGATTAATCTCTCTCCAAACTACTTACGCTTCCGCAAGCATTTAGAAGTGACTGGTTTTTTGGCTGCAAATCACAACCAGGAGCCTCAGGCTGGCGATGAATAAACCCTTCCTTATTAAGAGAGCAGTGCCACAGTAGAAGAGGTTGGCCACAGAAGTGGTGGAATCTCCATCTATGGAGGCTTCCAGGGCTTGGCTGCCCAAAGCTGCGAGTGGCACCAACCTGGTGTTCCCAAGAGCTGTGTTTCACGCAGGTTTGACCAGACAGCTTCTAAGGAGCATCTGCTTTTATGGACCTATTTATGAAGTCCGATTCAGAGAGGTGCAGTGTGTGAGACTAAAGCTATTTTGATGTAAGACCTCAACAGGAGTATTTCACACAGCACTCCAAAACACTTGCTCATAGCAGTCTACACAGCAATTAACATGGAAGTGACGAGTTACTGCTACTTGACTAGCTGAAGAGGCTGCTAGTGAGCACTATCAATCTTTTCTGTGCATCAGCCTGTTTTCTTCCAAATATTGCTCTATAGTTTTTGAGTCAGATTTTGAGAGAGACAGAATAACTGCAGTTATCGCTGAAGACAGAGACCTCACCACCAGCATTAACCTGGGCTTCCTGAAGGGACCAGATAAGGAAAGCAGAAGGTAATTACCTTCTCCTATGCCTGCATTCTCAGTAATCTACAAGTTCCTCCATATTACTGCCTTTATACAACCCTTTCCCAGTCTTATCGCTTACTAGAAGGAAACTACAAGTACAGGAGTCCAGCTAAGTCACAAAAGGTAAATCTCATTTTGTAACCACAAAATGAAGCCAAACAAAACCCGACTGCGTTACAAACTACCCAGGTGGCCTACATGGCTGTATGCTGCACACATACATAACAGCCAAAGGAGAAGCTTAAACCAGAACAGGAATATCTGCTTTTATTTTTCACTGCTAAAAGTAAGGTCTTAAAACATTAATACTCAAACTGAAGACAATATTAACGTCTGATGGATAGTATCCTTCTCAAGAAGTTGATTTAATAGTGTTACAGTGTTTTAAAATATACTTGAGACATCACTTCTCTCAAAAAATAGAAGTAAGGTAAGATCAGTATGGACAGAAACAGTGTTCTGCATTTTAGTTACTTAGTTGAAGCTACACTGACAAGCTCAAATCACAGAAGATAAGTTCATACAGGTCAGTCAGACACAACTGTCCCGTGCTTTAATGGAAATACAAGCACTCTTAAATCTCATTCCTACATAATTATCAATCACAAGAGATTGAGGGAAAAAGTAACTGATGGAAGTTATCAATAGCAGTCACATGAAATGAACTTAAGTGAAGGGCCATTCTGGTTAAACCCATCTTCACAGGAACAGTCACATCTTCATTTAAATATACATAAATATTATACAAGTAGCATTGGCATTTCCAAAGCATCAAATCGGTATTTTTCAGGATATTTTCAAGCTCACTCAGAACTCAAGGAAACCCACGTTTCCACTAGTCAGAAGTTCTGCTATGTGGCTTATTCAGAAAGTTATTGCTCTCACTTGCTCAATAAGCTGTAATAAACCTCTCATCGTTTTCCTTTCATAACTATCAAATCACAGCTCCTTCCCAAATCTCCCTAATGCTAAGAGATAATTAATTCTGCATGTAATTTGCATGCAAATCCTCCTTCTTCTACCTATTCAATACCAATATGCTAGGAAATTTACATTTTGTGCTTCAACTTTCATAAGAAAAAAAAATAAAACATTAAATCAGAAGATCTCTTTTCGCATTATCCTTTGAACTGACTGAACCTGAAAACTGCAAATACTGCTGTGAGGAAGTAGTTACTATTGAGCTTTCTCCTCAAATAAGAATTAACTTGTTTATACAATAAAGTTCACAGAAAGACTGTCCCTGCTGTGCTGACTCTGGTACGCTGTACAAGCTGGAAATGAATCCAGTAGCTATAAAAGCACAGATGAGTCTTCATTACTGAAGTCAAGATCATGAAAGACTTGCTTAAGAACTAAGGATTACTGATTTAAATTCACTTTCTATAACCTAATTTACCATCCAGCTTTCCCTCTAGAAAGAGGGAGATCCCCATATCTGACCTCAAATCCAGGGGTCCAAAACATGAACATTAATCAATTCTTTTTGTTGTAAGAAAAAAAAAAAAAATTCTTCATTGAAGCTCCATCAAAAAGAGACTAAAGAACTGTAACATGTAAGGGAAAGCCAGGGGTGAACAAAAAGGTAAGCATTTTGACTACACGTGTAATAACTTTGTACTCTTAAATTTATTTTAAAAAGACTAATTTCATTATATGAGTGTTTAAGAGCAAGATCAGTACTTGAGAAAAATAAAACGTTTTAAAATATTTTTCAAGAAGAGAGACCAAGCCTGTTTTGAGACTGTTCAGGACACCGTGCATCTAAAGGAATCTACTTGTTCTGCACTTTTATAGTTAGCATAGACACTCTTAATCCAAAAATCTTCTTAAAGGCAGTGTATAGTGACTTGATTGATATCTTCTCCATGACTTGTATTTCTGACAGTTGATAACTAGTGTGCTACTTACACCTGGCTAGCACATAAAGTGCAGTACTAACCTCTCACAGAAGGTTTGTGTAGTACATGGAAGAACTACTGCAACACTGCTTTTATTTGTTTCCTTTGATGGCAAGATCTGAGAATCCTGATGTGACAGGAATGCTATACAACACCATCTTAGAGAACACAATGCCTTGAACCAAATTCATTCTGCGGTAAAGGCACTGTAGAACAACACTTACATGTATGTATATTGCCTAGTCCATTTGGGTAATCTTCAGGCTAACACAGCCTGACATGAGGGGCTTGTCTCCCTACCCTCCAATGCTCTGGTGCAACTTACACAAAATGTGTGATCAGGGTGCAGAATAGACAAAGCCAGATGTGCGAAGTAGAGCAGTTGATCTTACTGACAAGTTTTAAACCTAATTAGTTACATTCCTAACAAAAAGATGTGTGCGATTGTAGCAAGGTCTTGCTGTCACATAACAAAGCTGCAGCGTCCAAACTAACACTTACCAATTGCTAGGCCATCACTAAAATTGTGCAGTCCATCTCCCATAATCACCATCCACGCCAGAGTTGCGATTCCAGCATCCTTCAGTTCTTCACGTGAGTAGCGCTGACTGTGACTGTGTGGATGATGGTTCTGATGATGATGGTGATGCAGAATGTGATGGTAGTCATGGTGGTGATGACTGAGATGGTCTGTCTGTCCCAGAGTATCGTGCAAGTGAGAATGGCATTTGTTTCTGCAGCCTCTGGACACATATTCATTGTCAGCCTCCTCTTGATGAGAATGAGCTATCATGACTTCTTCTTCTTCTTGCATGGCTGGCTGCTGAGAAATGAAGGGCGATGGATCTTGTGAGTCTGTCCCTAGATAGCCCTCAGACCCTGTCACAAAAACCCAGAGCATAATATTATACATTTTTAGAGTCACCCAGGAAGCAAAGATAAAACAAACAAGTTGAATAAATGATACAGGAGAGAAAAAAAAAAAAAAAAGAGCAAGTCTGAAAGTTGAGGTTGATAACCCAGCGTCCTGTACCAAGGGCTTCCACAATCAATTTTTTCTCCAATTAGATTTTTGGGAAAAAATTTATTTCAAGACAATAAAAACATTTTACTTTGTCCCCTAATGCTAAAACAGTCCCATAAATTATGGCCACAAATGTCTCCTAAAAAGTCAAAAAAAGGAAAAAGAAAAAAAAGCTTTTTATCTGAGACCCAGTGCAACTTAAGTACAACAGCATAAGGCTCTGTGTTTCAATTTCACAGCACAAAGGCTGTTGGTTCAATTGCTTTGGAAGGAAAAAGACTGAAAGGCGTATGTCGTTTATTTGGGCTGAAGAATAACAACACAAAAGAAAAAGATTACATTAAAGATACTTCTGGCAACCCTCCTGCACTTTGTATGGAAATAATTAATATACACAAGTTGTTAAGCTTAAACACCTGAAAAGTATACACTCAAAAATGCTAAAACAGAATGTGAAGTGTCTTCATAGGAATATTAACAGCACCCTGATGTTAACTATTTTAACTGACAGACTCCCCGGATTTGTTACACTCTTCCCCCGCAGTTGGATGAACAAATGCACATTCTTCTCCTGCACTGCTGACAACTCTTTCATCAGACATAGAATTATTTCCTGAGAAAACTGGAAGCCTCTCTTAGCTACAAGAGCTAGCAAGTATCTAGTGAGGTGTGTCTGTGATTAAAACATGATCTTCAGAACACCCAACTATTTGCAGTCCAAGTACTTCAACTAATGCTCTGGATTACAGATTATCAACCTTAAGAATAAATATTCCAACTGAAAAAAAATCTGGACTTATATATGCATGGCCTATTGTTTAGATTTCTGCATACAACATCTAATGGCTTCTAACAGGGCAGAAGCCATTAGGTATGGCTATGTATGCAACAGGCACAGCCAGTGCAGCGTCTCACACCGACTTCCAAACACTTGTATCTAAACTGAATCCGCTACTTCCTTTAAAAACGTTTGACAGCGGGAAGTAGCAAGCAGAGCTAGTCCTCTAGACAACAGTGGACATGCAGGTTTTGTTTCAAAGAGAATTTCAGTAGGTAGCAATCCAACCTACAGCAAGACTCAAATCAACAAGCTGCCATCAATCAGGTACAGTATTTTTTTTTTAATCTGTGCTGTTGCACAACAACAACTGCGCAGTGATATGACTGAGACTTACGATCATCTGTATCTAACTTTTCTTCATTCGTTGAAAACTTCTTACTTTCTCCATCATCTTCATTTTTTTTCTTATTCCAAAAGAAAATACTGTAGTTATGAATATTTTACTTATTTTTCAGGATATACGCAAGCAACATTACATTCACAACATTTATACAGCCTGCACAGAAAGAGGACAACATGGAAGCCATATAAAGAAGGCAGAAGAGGATCATCAGAAACTCTACTAAGTACATTGAAGAGATAAAAGTTCCTCAGGCTCCAAAGGAGTGGAAAAAAATGAACAAGAATAAATACCACGTACTTCTGCAAAAGGACTAAACAGAGGAGTTAATCTGATAAGTGAAAATGCATAGCAAAATGCTGAACAAGAGCTACTCCACTAATTCTTTTCCACTGTAATGTCAGTGTAACGCTTTTTCCTGGTGCACTGAAGGAAAGCCAAGTGAAAATCTCTACTCATCGCTCACTAACGTCGGTATCACAAAAATTTATGATCAATGACTACCTAGGAAAGGCACAATTAGTCTAACAGGAAATCCATTCCCAGTGGCTGAGAGATAAGCACACAGAAAATACTGGCTTTGCTTGGAACACTTTGCATCACCTCCTGGTGAATACATTTAACTAAAGATAGGGACAGTGATCCTGTCGCTCACAGTTTCGCTTACTCCGATATCAGCCACACCAACCCAGCCCGCTGTGACCCAAGTAAAAGGGCTTCCACAGCATCTGCACCGAATCGGCTGATTCAGCGTTTACAACCCACCATAAATCCGTTATCATTTACACCTTCCACATAAAACACAGCATGGTAACGTGAAGGCTCTACTATTACAAGGGAGAGGAAAAGGAAAAGAGGCACTTGGGAGATGCTATTTTCAAGTGGGATACAATCTAGCAACATCACTTTCTACAGTGTGGTCAGATGCTGAGTTATCTAAGGAGTGACTGCTGCCCTTACCCATTTTGTGGCAGTGTTCCCTCAGCAGAAGTGCAATAACTGCATGAGGCCATCTTATTTCATCCAGTATGAGATTTAAAATAACAGGAAAAAATCAGTTAACAAACAATAACTTCTTAAATCTCTAACTTCAAAGCTGTTTGCTTATTACACGATGCACCTGTACCACTTGTCTGGTTAAGGAAATAACTGAGAGCTCTTCCCAAATGTGACCACAAGAATAAAGCCACTGTCTAGTTTGGAAGCATGGATGTCAATAATATAAAATCAATTAGAGCTAATCAAGTCAGCAATTGCTATTACATCCAATCAGACTATACACAGTACTTATGTTTTTATAAAAGTGTACTCCAAAGTTGTCACACAATGCAACACAACATCAAAGTAACGGTTTCTTTACCTTTTTCTTCTTGTCTTTAAACTGCTTTATCAAAGTGATCAAATGCTCCACTAGGAACATGAAATACAAGCCTCCGAGCGCCGTAAGCCCCTTCCACGTAGAATCCAGGTAAGCACTCTCTTCTGTGCTTTGAACAACAAGGTGCTTGAACAGAGAACCTTTGTTTTGTTCAAGCGGAGGTTTTTCATGGTGATGGTGGTGGTTTCCATGGGACTGAAGTAAGAAGCAAATGGAGAAATGATTTTCAAAAGAACTGATAACAGAAGAAATGTACAAAGCTTTCTTCACATTCTTTTCCTCAAAAGACAAGTCCAGACTTAGCATTTGCAATGGGACAAATGCTCTGGATGCAACCTCAAGCAATTAGAAAGAAAATCTGTTCAGAGAAAGTAATGAGAGCACTCCTGGCATCCGTTCTCCCACTGAAGTTACTTGCACACTGCTCAATACAAGACATACAATTGCCCCCACGGATTTTCTTGATGCCAGTAAGGAGATTGTGTTTTAAGCAATAATCAAAGCCAGAAGAACAATTATTTTCCCATCTAAGGCAGCTATCTGACATCAAACACTTTCTTCTACAAAGAACGTGACTAATTTCCCTCTTTCAAACAAGCCTTGCAGTGTTGGAAAAACTTTGGGTATAAGGCACACGTGCATGCATGTTCACACACACGCTGAGGTTTTCAGTGACCTCATGCAAAAAGCTCGACAAACTGAAAGGCACCCTAAGAACAGGCAGAGCTTTAATACTAGCATAGGACCTATGGTTTAGTGCATCTTACCTGAAAGATGAATCCAAAAACATAAGTTTAAGAGCTTCAAGAAATGTATAAATGTCACAACCATCTTCCAATTTTATTGTCCATATTACATAATAGTAACAGAACATTTCAAAACCTATCAAGTGATATTTTCTTAAGACTTCAGAAATACTCAATTCTGAGAGAAACATTACAATGGATAAGCAATCAACATAAGTGCCTGATAACAGAGTGGATTTTCTATTCCACATTTAAAGTGCACAGTGAGCTATTTCTGCTAACTACAAGTTCCTGAAACTGATGGAGGAAGAAGAGGTGGTGCTGCAGTAAGAGTCTAAAAAAACATTTATGCAGAATTCTTGTGGGCAAGGAACTATGAGTGATTTGGCAGCACCCATGACTGAGAAAACAGGATATAGATTGAGAGAAAATGGTGGGAAGTTTTACACTGCAAGACAAAGAGAAATAACACAAACAGCAGCTTATCAGGAGAAGGATTATTTCTATCAAATAATGTACCAGTACATGTTAATTAACAGGTATTGAAACTACCACTAATAGGTACAGCCAGCCGACAGTACTTCCATTCCAAGGTGATTAATGAAGCAGTAATTAATACTTACATGTGGAAGGAGATGTAAGAAGGCGTCTCCACTTAAAGTCCCCACAGCCAATGCCACAAGAAAACTTAGGAGGAATTTGAAAAACACACGGTTCATCAGAGGTACCAAGATAACACCCAGTAAGGACAGGAAACTGATGACGGAGATGGATATAAAGCCACCAATCCAAGCTGGCAAAAAAAAGAAAAAGGAAGAATAAATCATTACTGTGTGAGATTTTGTTTGGTTGACATTCCTTTTTATCAAATAATCATGATCAGCTGATTAGAGGCTAGCAAAGGATAGGCTACAAAGATTTTTCTCTACACATAAGGAGAGGTGACAAAAAAATCCTAAGCTTCTTTCAACTTTGAAATACTTTTCTGAAATTTATGACTAATATAAATGGGTTTTCAGCGGGTTTTTATTACATATTAAAAAAAAGGACCTACCTATTTGCAAAGAAGAACCTTTTGGAGGAGTTTCAGCTTTTTCGGTACTTGCGTGGACTATGCAGTATTTTCCATCAATCTGGTTAATAAGAGCTGGGCAGAGGTAGCTGAACTCCGTAGCAGACAGCAATACTTGAGTGTCTATTCCATGGGACTGCATCAGCCTTGATGCACTGGAGCACTGTGGAAAGACATCTGTTAAAGATTAGCCTGAACCAAAACACTGCATATCTTAAAATGACTGCAAATCCCATCTTCATGGAAATGAGTAGCAGCGTTCACCTGGTGTTGCTATTATCAACGGGAATTAAAAACCAGGAGCAAACCAATCCAGTAGGAACCACACCTTCATCCTCTCTGCTGGAGCAGAAAGCTAGCTGGGTGGCACTGACGGATGATGCATGATTATCACCTGTTCTCAGCACAAGGGGGACAGGTGGCTTGTTTCAAGATAAGGAAAAGCCTAACACTCCTGACTCTGTTTCGGAGTCCGTAGAAGGAAGTGATATAAAAAGGTCTTTAGCCTTGGTACAAGTCGTTACCATGGAAAGTCTCATACAGAGCACAATCCACCATACACTCCCTCCAGCAGAGAGCTTCCCACTACATGATAGCGGCACCGGGTTCAGCAGCTGCCCTCAGCTTCCACAGCTGCAAATTCCTCTGGTTGGGTGGAACACAGCAATAACTCCTCGATACAGCACCCACTGAGCAAACACTGCTCTGAATTAACTACATCGACTGCCTCCATTCAGACTCCAGAGAGACACTTGCTTTTTAAAGCCTTTAATGGAGAAAGATGCCATTGCATAACACAACTGTCTACAACAAAATTATTGACTTTATCAGCACCCATTTGTACTATCATAAAGTAATAAGTATTATTCTGCTGCAATCTTTTCTTCTTATGATTTTACAGTTGGTTCCTACACACAATCTTAAAAAAAAATCATGAATATGTAGGGGAAAAAAAGAAGAATGCATGTGCCCACGACTTCCTCACAATTCTACACTATATACCATGGGATTATCAAGCACTTGTGAGGCAGCCTTGACAAGAGCAACAGGATTTTGACTGGATTTTGTTTTCCAAGTTTGGTGAAAGGAAAAAAATACAGATTCTGACTTTGCAACAGAAGAATAAGTTGAACCAAAAGAAATTAGCAGGATTAAACAGAATTTATCATTTCATTCAGTACAATTTACTAACAAATTAACATTGATTTACATGTACCTAAAATAGCAGCAAATAAGTAGTACAGTTAGTCTAAAATTCTAACAGCACTCAGTTCTTTCTAAATCAGGGGAACATACTACTCATTTCCTGTGCATGTGCAGAAAAATACAGGCTCTGCAGACAAGCTCAACCACTGCCACACACTTGCATGACTGTTTGCACTTAGCAAGGAGTTCATTTCAGGAAAACAGTATGAGAGTACTCATTTCAAGGTGTTTGGAGTACCTGAGCTCTCCCTGCTGCTTTTACATGAAGGGAATTTTCCTGCAGAGTATCACTAACTTGTATAACTTGTATATTTGCCTAAGTAGAGTTCTTCATTTTTATTGTGTATTTTATAATATGTAAATAAATATATAAAAACAAGTGATTATATTTAATATAAATATTAAAATCTAATTGATATTAAATATTCCCTTCTAAGAAAAATGAAAAATACTACTTAAACTAGATAGCCCTATGTACTTTCTGAGCTTGTGACCGTAACATTCTTTCAAACCAAAAAGTTAACATTGAAGAAAAGCTGTGTGTGTGCGTTTGGCTATGAACAGTTACACTACAAAGCCTGGACCCAGCAAATAAGCGCTAACAACGCTCTCAGTGGACCTGGATTCCCAGAACGCAACAGAGTCAGTCTCACCTCTTGGGTATTTTGGCTTTTAAGTTTAGAATACAGGTAACTTCCTCTTTCTGATTCCTTCAGTGAAGCAAGAGATTCGTTTGCCTTGTTGTTGGCAAGCCAACTCGCGTTGCTGCCCTCTGTGAGGTTAACGGCGTTAGCAGCAGCCAGGCCTACACGAGGAATGGACTTGCCATCTCCAGGTTCCAAGTTCTGCAGTTCAGAACTGCCCTCTGTGGGAGTAGTGTTGATAGAGGCAGCGATTTCATTAACAGTGTTCTTGCTGCGGACAACGTTCTGCTGATGATCCACGTTCTCTGCTTTGTGAGGTTCCTTCGAATGACTGTTCCTGGGGTCTTTGTTAGCATCAGGTTCGTGGTTCGGACAAACGGTCTTCTCAGAGTTTTTACTCAGTGAAACGTGGTTATGATGAAGATGATGGTCGTGGTCATGATCGTGCTCATGATCGTGCTCATGGTCATGATCGTGAGAAAACTTAATCCTTTTCATCTTATCTATCCCTATGTTCTGGATCAGTTTTCTAAATCCTTCAATCGTCAGAGAGTTGTTTTCTCCATATCGATGAAAAAGTTCCTGCAGGTGAAGCCTCTGTATTAATCCCGCCAAGTCAGTGTTGATGCCAGCCACCTTCTCTGGGAAAGTTCTCTCCAGCGTCTGCACAACTGTAGTTGTCTCCACCCCGTGATGATAACTTTCACACAGCAGTATGGAAAATGATATGAGGAACGTGACTGATACCGTACTCTCCATTGCAGCGTCCTACTAGGAGTTAAAAACTCTGGAAAAAAAAAGAAAAAAGAAAACTTAAACACTTTGTGTAAAACCGATCACATCTTTCCCTGCAGTACATTTCCAGAATCAGCTGAAAAGCCTGCCTTAAGCTATCAAAGCAAGGAGAGAAGAGGTGTGCAGATTTCTCAGCACGCAGCCTGAGGCAGACAGGATGGAGCCCCACACCGCAGTGAGGTCACCAGCCACGAACACCCCTCGGGGTGGAAGCTCATCCCTGTTTGGCCTGGCCTGAGTCAGCTTCCTACCAGAAGATAAAACGATGACAGCATCCTCAAAGCTGTGCCAACTCAGTTCAATGTTCGACATATCTTGTCCTTAAAACAAGCCTTACCAAATTTCAGGTTTCGAGCACATGTTAGCAAGCAGTAGGTATTATAAGTTACACGTTTCTGCTTAAAACTCTGAATTCTAAACGCTGCATCGTTAATTTCCCAGAGCTGTTGGTCAGCCAACTCAGCACTCCACAGAAATCACGTTATACGCTGCCACATGCTACCTGCATTTTAACGTTGTTGCATCTCCTTTACTGAGGCAGCAGACAGCTGCTGTGGGCCAAAGAACTTTTATGTATTTTATCCAATAAAAACTCTATCTCCACCAAGGCTAGAAATTAGGAGAAGAGAGAATGGCCTCAAGGTGCGCCAGGGGAGGTTCAGGCTGGATATCAGGAAGGATTTCTTCTCTGAAAGGGCANGCCGCCAGGCCAGCGCACGCCTACCCGGTGGTGCCCCGCGGTCCGGCCGCTGCAGGAGGAGGGAGCTGAGGAGAGGGAGGAG
Organism: Penelope pileata; assembly: GCA_013396635.1. Classification (NCBI taxonomy): domain Eukaryota; kingdom Metazoa; phylum Chordata; class Aves; order Galliformes; family Cracidae; genus Penelope; species Penelope pileata. Next base: position 232,763 of record WBMW01006374.1, read on the forward strand.
GAGGCCGCGGCGCCGGCAGCCCCCAACCACCAGGGCCGCCGCCGTCCGAGACCCCCACCCGCCGCCCCTCAGCCGACGCACGCGCGGGCCAACGGCCGCCCGCCCCCTTCCGGGTACGGCGGCCCTCACGCGGCGNAAGCCTTACCAAATTTCAGGTTTCGAGCACATGTTAGCAAGCAGTAGGTATTATAAGTTACACGTTTCTGCTTAAAACTCTGAATTCTAAACGCTGCATCGTTAATTTCCCAGAGCTGTTGGTCAGCCAACTCAGCACTCCACAGAAATCACGTTATACGCTGCCACATGCTACCTGCATTTTAACGTTGTTGCATCTCCTTTACTGAGGCAGCAGACAGCTGCTGTGGGCCAAAGAACTTTTATGTATTTTATCCAATAAAAACTCTATCTCCACCAAGGCTAGAAATTAGGAGAAGAGAGAATGGCCTCAAGGTGCGCCAGGGGAGGTTCAGGCTGGATATCAGGAAGGATTTCTTCTCTGAAAGGGCAGTGATGCACTGGAGCAGGCTGCCCAGGGAGGTGCTGGAGCCACGCTGGTTCCGGACACGCGTGGGGCACTTCTCAGTGGGGCACTGAGGGCGTCATTTTCACACAGCACAATGCTGAGAGCTTCATAACGTTCAACGAGATTGTACAAAACCTTGAAAAATAAATAAAAAAATACAACCCACAACCACGGCAGACCCGGGCAGCACCCCACAGCCGCAGCCCACCCCCGCCTGGCACCGCACGGGAGGGAACCGCCGCCGTCAACGGGGGAGGCAGGGGGCAGCCGGCGCCCGCCCCGNGGAAGCGGGGCGGTGTCACGTGGTAGTGGGGCTGACCGCGTGCTGCGGGCGGGAGGGCTGAAGGGAGGGCTGCGGGGCGTTCTGCGCTCTGGGGGGTTCCGCGTTTCTCAGAGCGTTCGTGGGGCAGGGTTGTTCCTTGGGAGGTGTAAAATGCTCCAAAGAAACTTAAAATGAAATTAAAAAACGGTGACTCACAGAATGATTTGAGTTGGAAGGGACCTCAAAGCCCATCCAGCCCCACCCCCTGCCGTAGGCAGGGCTGCACCCACCAGGTCAGGCTGCCCTGGGCCCATCCAACCTGGCCTTGAGGGGAGAAAAGGCCAGCAGCGCCTCAGAACAACAGCATTCCACAGAGTCACAAAGGTTGGAAAAGACCTCTAGGATCACCCAGTCCAACCGTCAGCCCATCCCCACCATGCCCACTGACCACGTCCCTCAGTGCCACATCTCCACATTTCCTGAGCACCTCCAGGGACGGTGACTCCACCACCTCCCTGGGCAGCCTGTGCCAGTGCCTGACCGCTCTTTCAGAGAATAAGTGTTTCCTAATACCCAGCCGTGCTTGCAGTGTAACAGAGCACACCCGATGTGACAGCGTCTGTGAGGTTCCTGGGAGTGCTTTCATGCGGACTCCCAGCACTGAAGGAGGACTTGCACAGGGTACGGATGCTGCTGCATGGATTGGAAATTGACTGATGGGTTGTAAACAAAGGGTATGGGTAAATGGAAAGCAATGTCACTTTTTGGTGACATCCACGAGGGTACTGCAGCAAACGCTGGGTGGATCTGTCACTATAATTAACGATCTGGTGGTGGAAAACTGCTCTTCATGCACAAGTGAACAAAGAAAGTAAGAAAGGACGGAGGTCACTTAGGAAGGTTTTGAAACTTGCTGGAAGCTGATAGATGCAGTGCTTCTCAAAACTACTTTGCTGTCTCTCTCTGAAGTGACCACTGCCCTGTGACGTTTGTATGCCTTGGGCTCTCGTGTTTCCCCTTCCTTCCTGCACCACTCCCAAAATTTTGCTTTCTAACACCACGTCATTAATGCTGCTGCGGCACTGGGTGCCGTTCTGCTAGCATATCCCAGCTGGCTCTGAATTTGGCCGTGTCATTGATCGCCGGGGCCTCATGGCCTGCTGGAGTGTGAAGGCAGTACCGGATCCTGCCCTGGAACGCGGCTCTTTTCCGCTGTCTCCTGGCTGCCTGCCAGCAGCGTGAACTCAGCATCCAGCCCCTTCTCGGCCATCTCCCTCCTTTTTTTTTTTTTTTTTTGCCTGCTGCTACTGGTAGCACCCCTGGCTTGCCAGGAGATGACTCACATTGCAGATCTCTGTACGTAATACCTCCAGGCCTGGCTGAGTTAAACCCATTTGTCGAAAGGTTTGGCTGACTGCAGGGCAGCATGGAGCCATGGGTTGTGGACCGTTCCAGAAACAGCAGCACATCGGGTGCTTAGGGATTTATTCCACGTACTGGATTTGAAGCAGGGAGAAAATACTGTGTCCCTCAGCTTTACTTTTTTTTTTTTTTCCCTAGCCAGTGAGCAGGATGATACAAAATGTAGGAGGGGGGTGATTTTTTTCCTTTAATGCTAATTCATTTTGCATGAATACTGTTGACCAGATGCCTTTATGATACTTCAGCAGCATAACATTTATGCCTAAGCTGCTAATGTTAGACATTTGTTTGTTGTAATTTATTATTATTATTATTGCTTCCAAATACAGATGCTAAATGATGAGCCTGTTTTTCCAGCCTCTTGAATATATCTGCTGTCTCCTGCTGTTTCATTGTGTCAAATCTGCTGTCTCCTCTCACATCCTGTCAAGGTCACTTACAGATTTAAGTGTCAAAACTTTGATCTCACAGAACTGGTCTTCAATGCTAAAATGCCATCTTTTTCTATTCACTTTTTATTTTAATTTGAGTAGTTAACTCAGGTAGGCAAAAGAAAATAAAGAAGGAGCTAGTAAAAACAGTCCTTTAAAAAAAAAAAAACTTATTTGCAGTAAAACTTGAGGCCAGATCTGTTTTATCATACCTGAAATGATCTCAGTAAGTTTGCCTCATGCCAAAATTAAAGGACCTCAGCTGTCTTTGCTCTTTCTGTTTTCCAGTGACTTTGACTACATGTCCAGGCAGGAGCTCTGAACCACTCGTAGCTATATAAGTCATAGCAATGGCTATGTAAAACAAGGGTCCTGGTGTCCCCTGCGGACTGTTCAATGAATTTATAAAACATTGTAAAGCATTATTTAGAGAGACAGCAGAGAGCAAACCAGGCGGTTCCTCTGCTGCTCCTGACCCATCGTGTGTCTGCAGCCCAGCCTCCGCGTGCGGCTCCAGGCCTCTCTCAAGTAGGGTGTGCCGGTGCTGGAAAGGACCATCCTCACTGCAATTCTTCTTTGTTGTTCTGTTCAGAGAGGTTTCCAGGAGGCAACAGCCTTTTCACCTTGGAAACAAGGTGAATGAGGAGAAGGACAATGATTGTGTATAATAACTGCTGTGGAGCGCAGGGAAGGGAGCGATGATTCGCTCTCGCAGGGACTGGGCTGCTGACTGTCAGCGTAGCAGGCATAAAGCATGCTAGCCTTCTGCAAGTAATTATCTCTTTTATAATTGAGCTGTTGCACTCATGTAGCTAAAATGTTGTTCTGGCCAAAGTCAGAAAGCCCATTAACAGCCATTAGCTGAGATAGACTGTGGTTGTTTTATGTAACAGGCCTTGACTTATAAAAAGGATATCGGCCATATTGGACTTTGGGACCTGTCAGGCCTCATCTGGTCTTGAATCGCTTACCTTAGGCTTAGCTTCAAACGGTTGGATGTTTCAGTAGTCAGAATGAACAAAAATGTTAATCCAGTCACACCAAGGAATTAAATAGGTGTACTGTGAGACATGAGCAGTGTGTGTAAAGTGAGGAAACGAGTGTGTGAGCTGTATCCAAGGAAGGGTTAATGAGTGCTCATTGGATTGTAGTGAATGGGTGAACTTAACTCCTTAGCCAACCACACTGTCCCCATGGATGTTTTGTTCCCAACCAGCCTAGGAAATACTGCAACTGTTTTCCCAGTCAGTCTGAATTTATAGTGGAAACGTTTATGAAATAATGTCACCTGCTTAACTGTTGGCAATGATGTTGCCCTAAAACTTCTTAATTGCTTTGCTGAGAATCTGTCACAGAATTGTAGAATATCCCAAGTTGGAAGGGAGCCACGGGGATCACGGAGTCCAACTCCGGCCTCCACACAGGACCGCCCAACATTCAAACCCCGTATCTGAGAATGTTGTGCAAACACTCCTTGAACTCTGGCAGCTTGAGGCTGTGACCACTGCCCTGCAAAGCCTGTTCCAGTGCCTGAAAAAACTCTTACTAATTTGGGGCCAATAAGATGCTGGCTGTTTTAATTCAGTTTTACCCTCCTGCTTGCCTGCAATTTCTAGCTGTTGCAGGACTTCGTCAGAAATGGCTTGTATGAGCCCAGTATTGCACACTCAGTGGAGGTGTGGTAAGTAAGTGGGTAGGGAGGGGGTTTTGAGTATGATACCGAGAAGCACTCTGCTGTAGTTCCTCTTAGAAAATATTCAAAATATCAGCTTCTACTTCTGAAAGTTTCTTAACATTTAAAAGATTTGATATTTCCTTGCCTTTTAACTTTTCAATTGGAACAACTATGCAAATAAAAATGTTAAGTTTATAAAATAACTGAAAACTCTGGAAGTTCCAGAACATACTTGTTTTAAACTACAGAGCTGTTATCACGTGATTTCTGGTGTGACTCCAGACAAAACTCCATGTAATTTCTTAAAAATCTCCAGTAATCTTTTTATTCTAATAATAGAATTTCACAATTGTAGAGAAACCTCCAAAGCCACAATTCCTTCTGTTATTGTTGCAAAAAGTTCCTCTGTCCGACTGCGTACTGAACAAGTAGTCAGCAATTCCATATCTGGTGGTACCGTATTTTAAGTCCTATCCTTGATTTTTTCATGTGTTCTTTGTTGCTTTTCAAAATACTTAACATTCTATCTGGAAAAAATAGTATTACTAGTTACGGCTGCCATATGGCTGCGAATGTTCAGCAACCTGCAAGTTGAGTTTTGGTGGCTTTTATTAGCATATGTGCAGAGCAATAGCAGAACATAAATAAGAATACGTCCTTCAACAGAGATGGTAACAGGCAGAACACAAATGGGTTCCTTGTGCAGGAGCTTCAAGGACCTTCTGCAGTGCTCCCCTCTCTCTCTTGTTCTCATTTCAACAAATTCTTTTCCCTCTCATAAAAAGAGGGAAAACAGAAGAAATAATTATTTGAAAGTTGCACAGCATTAAATCCTTTTGTGTTGTGCTTAGATGCGCAAAAGCCTGAGGAGGAACTAAACGCTCGGGTAGGGCTTTGGCTTGTATCATTTTCTCGCGAATCTTTGGTCACAGTCACTGCATTTTATTTTTGACTTGTTTACAAATCACTGTGAAAGAATAAGCCTTGAAATGATTAAAATATTAAAGAAGGGAAATAAAATATTAAAGTTACACTATTTTTTCCCCACAGAGCATCTTTTACCGTTAGCCTGATCCATCAGCTACTGAAGGCAGTGGATCTCCCAGTGATTGGAGCATGTGACTGTGAGTTATTTATAAACCAGGAGCTTTACAGTTTGGGTCTGTTCCAACTCTTTTTTTCAATAGTTGTGATTCCAATTTTTGTGTTTGTGTGTTCTTCAACGCTTTTGATGTATCTAGAATATCAGTATTGAGTTCAGATGAAAACGATGGGATTTCACAGTAGAAAAGCCCAAATTTTTGTGTGAGTCAGTCACGGAGAAAATGCAAATGATTTGCTGTACTAAAACATCACCAGCAGGGGAAAAAAAAAATTCTAAGTTGTTAAACTTTACTTGGTAACATAACACAAAAAATGCAGTAGTGTAAGCTGTATGTGACTAGCTGTGTGATTAGAGGATCGTCTCCGTGAGCAGAGGAGCAGTGACAGGCGATGAAACTCCAGTGACATAATGAGGGAACTGAGTGCACGTGTATTGTGTTGATATGTACGCCTCTGTGTGCATAAATGTAAATGAACATCAAGCTGGAGTAGCAAGACAGTAGGATAAGAGGCTTGGGAGCCAAGTACTAGATCATACCTGAGTGTGGTCTGGATATTGGAGAGACCAGAGCACCTGACAGTTGGCTGTGGGAGGAACCAAGTCTGGGGCAGCTACTGGAAAGACCCACAGGATCGGAGGAGCAGAGCTCAGCTCCCAGAGATCCTGTCTGCATGTGCGTTATGTGAGACAACTGGAAGACCCAGGGATTCAGGAGCCAGGTACAGGAGAGACTGTGAGGCCAGGTACCAGAGAGATTCACAGGGCGTGCGTCTGTGTGCACATGTGGATGAGGGGGTCTGGGTCTCAGCTGCTGGTGTGAGGCAATGGCCCTGGGGGCTTACCTGTCCAGGTGCCAGCAACTGGAGAGACCAAAGGGTCAGAGGCTATTACTGGAGAGACTGAGTGTCTGAGACCAGCTGCTGGAGGGGTCTGTGCTTTATCAACTTGTATGTTCCTGCTAACGGGCTCTCATCCTAATCAGCCAGCCAGGGGAACAGGATGTGGCTGTTGGTGCCGTTTGTGACTGCGAGTGCTGTTTTCTGCCTGTGTTGCTGTGCATGGCCGGCCACATGTACGTGCATGCGAGTACTGTGTGCCTGTGCACCTGCTGACAGCATGTGCACCGCCTTGCTGGCCCCAGAGCAATGGCAGCCTCACCTCTACAGGCCAGCAGAATTCAGTAAACCCCAGTAATCTGTGTTGCTTGGGCATTGTGGTGGCATTAGATCTAGATGGAAGAGAAGAGAAAGAGCATAAACTCCAGCGAAGTATATTAGAAAAGAATATGGATAAGAGGAATTAAAAAAAAAAAAAAAAGGCATTTGAGAGAGTCCTATTCAGAATTGTGGAATATTTACTTTTGTATATATTGGATGTATAAAGATTTGCAGTATAATATACAACAATGTACAATAATTTTATACGTTAACATAAATGCTATTGACTGGGAGATGCTTAAGCAAGAGAATAAGAGCATTTATTCATGCATGGCATGCTTTTAAGTAGCAGAAGTTATCTTCACAGGGGAATCTAAAACATATATACGATGTATCCCAAGATGGAGATTCTATTCCTTTATGCCTTAGGAATAAAATTGTTTAAGTGTCTGAGTACAGTTTATTATCTGGAGCCTACAGCTTTTACTTACTTCCGAAAGTTGCCAAAGAGATTCTGCGTCATCGAACACACGCATTTTATGTGTCTCTAAAACACACAGGGGTAACAATTCTGTAAAAGAAAAAAAAAAATCTCTGTTTCTCTGTTTTGCATATTTCATTGTGTAAACAGAACGCTGAATCTTGTAGGAGCTGGCCCAGTCAGCACAGCTGGGCTGCAGCTCCTACCGAGACAGCACTGGGCTTTATGACACCCATTGCCTTCACTTCTTTACCTGAGCTAACAATACAAGATTGACCTGCTGTGAGAAAATTCATGCTGAAGAATGAAGTTTGTGGTGGATGAATGTTCTCTTTAGTTTAAGGTGCGATGTCCTGCAAAAGAGAGACTGCATCAGAGTGTTGTGGTTCTTGCATTTGTGCTGAAGGCAGTACCAGATTTATGGCTGGCCACCTTTCCCTTTGGCACATTCTGCCATTTTAAAATGTTGTCTTCAATGAATAATGCAAGCTTAAATTTTGATGAATCGAGCTTTTATGACTACAATTAAGGTAGTACCCGAGGCAGCCTTGTGATGCCACGAGGCCTCGGTCTCTGTGTATCCTGTGTATTGCTGTGTATTCTATGCATTAAAGCTGTTGCCACGTTTCTCCCTGGAGCTTTCTGGAAAGAAATGAGAGTGCATGTGTTGGGTAGGTCTTGGGGCGTGCTCCAAACACATGTTTATGTTCTGCAGGATAAACAGTGTCCAAAATGTGTTGTATTGATTGTGCAGGACTAGAGGAACTCTAGAGCTGTATATACCACTTCTAACACTACAAATACTGTACACTACTGCACATACAACTTACTACTAAGTGGCATTTACAGTGTTTCTAGATGTCCAGCGGCCCAGCACTAATGTTCAGGAATTCCTGTAACATTTCTAGTGGGAAAAGTGATATGTGGGTAGGACACCTGTTGTTGGCCTCGAGGCCTGCCTGTTTTGATGAACTGGTATTCAGAAGTCTTCACTCTTCTTATTAAACTATTGCTGTTTTCAGGTGCACTTGTTTCAAAGATGTGATAACATCGTACAGCATATGACAGATGCCACAATGAAGTTTAGGATTATTGTCATTACAGTTTCTTCTGCCTGGTATGTATTAAATTTGGATGGTATAATATCTCTTGTGAAATGGAACACTAGTAGATAACTTGAAAATTTGGCACTGCAATTTTTTTCCTATCAAACTAATTTCCTTTAAACCTGTATGTTCTTGAAGCAGCATCAATCAGATCTTGTCAGCAGCACAATGAGGTACCTACTGTATAGTGTCAGTGGAATACCAATTAGCCTTTAATTTTACCACACATCCAATCAAAAGAGCTTCTGCTTTCACATGGTGGCAGAAGGTCATTAAAACAAATGATCTTGCTGCTAGACAATGACAACAAAACCACAGCTCAGTAGGCAGTATATCTGCTATTGGGCACTGATGGCACACGAAATGCTGTACTGCGCTGATTTTTTCATTCTGACTTGCTTCAGGTGATCTGATAGCCTGAGAGCTATAGCTGAAACTTGCTCTCCTAACTCAACCTTTTAAGTTGCAATATTATTTGCCTCAGGCATAAAAGTACACAGGTGCGTTTAATGTCATAACTGTCAAACTCTGTAGTTCTCTCTGTTTTCAGCTGGTGCTTGCAGTTTTAGTTCTTAGCAGCCCCTTCCAGAAAAAACAGCAATCTGTCCTCTGGTAAACAGAATGACTGTTCTCTAACCTTGTGAAAGTGAATGCTGGTGAATCACTTAACATGCTGTAGTTTTTCTGGGCTCTGTCATCTGGATTCTCTTGAGTCTTTCACTTCTCGTTCTGGTGTGAACCATGCCTAGCTCAATGCTTTCTTCTATTCAGAAGATCAGAGAATTTCCAGATTCCAGCTATGTAGACTTCTGTTTGTCACCCTACTCAATTTCAAACTTTCTTGCTGTAAGACAGTCACCTGGCTTCCTTTCTTCATCTGGAGAGAAAGCTACTTTGCACAACTCCAGAGTAACCCTGTTGCTGCTGTACGACTGGGAGGTGCTATTCATAATTCAGAGTCCATCAGCACAAAGTTACTGAGAATGCATTAATGCTTTTTACATCCAAAAAATAGCAAAACTCTTTACACTGATAGCAAATACTATTTCCCCAAGAATTTATGTTTTCAAGATGTCTATACAAAAGTGAAATAGAGAAACAAAATTGGAAGAAGAGCATGAGTGACAGCAAAAGAACTCTCCTATATGTAGGCACTTCTGCTCAAACTTTTTCCATTTTTTTCTGTGATGATTTGTTCCGCTAGTTTTGCTCCACCATAAAAAGTACAGTCAGTACTGAGAATTGCTACTGAATTGCTGCATGGGCAGCAATCAGAAAAAAAAAATTGTGTACTGTAGTCAAGCTTAGGCATTCAGCTTATGAATTTTTTTTTTCCCGTTGATCTTTTTTTTTTTTCAGAGTATGCTTTCTAATTTCTTATTAGAAAGCAAAACTTGCACTGATGGCAAATGGTCCCATGACAGGTTCTCAGTATGCCTTGTAAATCAGGTTGCATATGAGCATCCACAAAATGAGCATTACGTAGTCAATGGCCAGATGGCCACATCTCTTCCCATCCACTAAAGGTTAGGAGGGATTATTTACTTTAAAGGGCTACCAGAATATTTTTAACAGGGAAGAAAAAAATGATGTAGTGGCTACCCAAGTCAGTTGTAGTCTCTGAGCCTGCTGCTAATAAGCAGTTGCTAATAATAAGTGGTGCCCTGAGAAAAGATGGTGTCCCCAGTCTCCCTGGGTTAAAGATCTACAGATGTCTGAAATCCATTTCCTATGCCATCTGCTCCAGCTGACCCCAGGAAGGTGTGGGAATATGTGCCATTACAGTGTCACAGAGCGCTAGTAACTCTGAATTTTTGCTGGCATAGGTCATTTAAGCTTCACTTGAAGCCATTGATCCAGTGCCCAAGGATTAACTTTGACTAAATACTGTGAGTTGGTGAAAGGCTGGAACAAAAGTGAAACCTGAAGTGAGTGAAGTCCTTTCCTCCAGGGAGAATGTTTTAACTAAAAATACAGCTGTGGGAAAGGATAAAGAGATTTCATCATCTCGTGTCTCACACCACTAACTCAAATTTCATAGATTCAGAAAAGCCTTCAGGTATTCTCTGTGTTCTGTCTCCTCAGAAGTTACAGCTTAGGTCATACGGAGGGGATTGGAGAGATGTAAGAATCTGCATTAAATGTATTTGGTAGAGAGGACTTAATAAATATTTGTTGTGTATGACTCCATATTTAATTTGGTTTTCTAAAGTTTACTTTAAAGACCTAACGTACTGTTTATTCAATCATGTCTTCAGAAGAGAATTTCAATGCTCCTCTCTTTAAAAGATATTTCTAGCTCTTCCAGTTCCAGGGAAAAAAAAAAAGAAGAAATAAAATTCAATCCACATGCACCTTAATATTTCAGAAGTAAGCAAAGAATAGCGAAGGCTAAGGATCACTAATGCACTAATCATAAGTATTTAAAAAAAGTGAGCCAGATGGTGAAAGCAAGCCTAAGTGGCTGAAAGTCCGCACTTTTAAAAGAATAAAAGTTATCTTTTGATGTTAGAGATACAACAGTCTCTGTTTTCAGGGTTTTTTTTGCAGCCATGGGCCCAGAAACTCAAAATAGACTTTTTCAAATAACTTGAGAAGCTGAACACCAAGTATTTCTGGACTGTATTTCACACTGTCACCTATTTCTGGACTCATGATAAAACCTGCACAACTGCTGGTGCTGCAGGCTCCTACAGAAAGCAACAAAGAGCAGAGAAGGCTCTGGGGAGACTTCATTGTGGCCTTCCAGTTCTTGAGGGGAGCTTGTCATCAGGAGAGAGACTGACTTCTTACATGGTCAAATAGTGATAGGACAAGGGGGAATGGTTTTAAACTGAAAGAGGGGAGATTTATGTGAGACGTTAGAAAAAAATCCTTTCCTCAGAGGGAGGTGAGGCACTGGCACAGCTGCCCAGAGAGCTGTGGGTGCCCCATCCCTGGAGGCGCTCATGGCCAGGTCGGATGGGCCCTGGGCAGCCTGAGCTGGTGAGGCCCCTGCCAACCTAAGGTGTTCTATGATTCTAATAGTGCACGTGGAGTAACAGTTGCTGTATTATTTCCTGCAAATGCTTCCCTTATAACTTTATCCTATGGTCTAAATATGCTGATCTTCTCTTCTTACTACTTTCCAGCCTTTGAGAAAGACATTTCTTCATCTGAGTCTTTTTAATGCAGGTAACATACCAGAACACAACAAAAAAATTCCTTGCGCATGCAATTACCATTTTTTTCCTTTAGTAGGAAAAAAAGAAAAGACCAAGCTTTACATATGTGAGAATACACCAAATATTCCATTGGGCATGCAACTGCCTTCTGGGCCCTACACAGCTTTGTCCAGCAGGCTCTCAATCAATCCCTTTATCAACAGACATACATCTTCTTAACTTTTTCTCCATGCCATCTTCTCAGTTACCTGAGTTCTTTGGTTGTCTTCCTGCATAGCAGCAGGCTGTGAGCATCAGTCTTTCTGATACTTGCTAAAATAAAGTAATATACAGCAATGTTACAAGTGGAAGAGGAAGAAAACGCTGTTGCCAATGGGATAATGGCAACCAAATGGTGTTTTAGAATATAGTGCTATTTATGGAGTATCTTAGCTTCCCAAATCTTACTGTAAATAACATTGAAAATTGTGAAATACTTTAACTTACTAGTTACATACTTTAGTAACGTACTCTAACTTACTAGTTTTCACCTTTTATTTTTCTATGATGGTAATTCTGTGGTTGGATGCAAACTCTGCAGCTAACTCCACGTAGGATGTTGTTGGTTTGAAGCTGAGGCACGATGTAGGGGCAGATTCTCAATAATTATTGTTCTATATGTATATATACCTATACTATTCATTCTAATTATGGGCAGCTGAGAATGCAGCTGCAAAACCACTCAGTTTTTTCTGAGTGGTTTTATCATCCAGTATATTGTCAGTATTCACTACTGGCAAGGTCTTGTAATTTTTAGAATGTGGTATTTTAAGCTCTCTGTATTCCTTGTGTCTACTCACAGATGTTTTGAACATTATTTTCAAAAATTTAATTTTAGAGATTCTGGACACAGTATTTTTTGTGTTTAGGGGCTTTTTGTGGGAAAAGATAATAATAATTTTGAATCAAATGCTCAAAAGAACATGCATACAAACATTTTAACAAGGCAAAAGCTTATAATTAGGAACTGTCAAGCAGAGAGTTTAAACAAGTCTACCACCTTCCTTGTAGATAAATAAAAATCAAAAGCAAAAACAGAAGAGCAGCCTTAAAAAGTTGGTGTCTTTGAAAACTTCAAAAACAGTGAAAGGATAATGAATTCTTCAGACTTGAAGATATGTTCCTGAAGAAGAGATGTGTATTACCTACAAAAAGGAAGAAAAAAACTGCTGCCAATCCTTAATAGTTTGGATACTGTATTCTTGGAGAAACCTTGGCAGCTTCCCCTTGCTAATGTCCAAAATTCATTTTTTTTCTTACAAATAAATCTTCCAAAAGAAGTTTATCTGTGCTGTCTTAAAATGAATCTGCAATAATTATTTTAATTATAAGTTTCTTCTCTACAATCATAGAGAAAAAAACACAACAAACAAATCTTTTTCCCTGAAGACATCATTTTCTTTGTTATTCTTGCAAGTGCATATTTTATGACATCATTGTCTTGAAGGTCTGGTGTTTTTAACACTTCAGACTTCATCCTCTAAAAAGGACAAAGCAGTCTTCTGTTTCTTTCAACTCAATTTGCTACCAAGATAACTTTGCTGTCTTACAGCATGTTGATCCATAGCTGCAATTCTCAGTACTGTTGTCATTTTTTCTCTGTATATTTTTATATAAATGGGAGTTTTAGCGTCTTTTGGCGCTATTTACTGTTTTATTTCAAATCTATTGTGTCTTCCCGAAGCTCTCTTCTCAAGAATGTTTTTTTTTTTTTAGGATCCTTTTTTTGGCTTTGAGAAACATTTGCTGCAGAAAATTTTGCTGAAATTGAATGTTCTGGTAAACTGGTGCGAATGGGAGGGTTTTGCTTTTTTCGAAGAATTTGTTAGGAAGTCAGAAGCTTCTAGGTTATTGGTGCCTTGTCAAATTAAATGTAAGCACCATATTTCCTATCTTCAATATAGATAGCTTTTTAGAACAATGTATTCAAAATTTGCAAGCTTATTTTCTTTTGAAAAGTGGTTGATGAAATTGCTTCATTACTGTATAGGCATTGTGATAGAAGGAATAGCAGACTCTAACTTGGTTTTAGTGCTTTCTATAGTAAGAAAAATGGTTATACCTTTAGCAGCTCCAGTTCCTTCATGATAAGCTGCACATTTTGGAAGCTTGGCAGATGACAGTCTTTGGGTTAGATAGGTTCAGTTATTGCCATTATGATAAAAATCTACATTATTGGTGGAATTATGAACTGTCATGAATCATAATTTTCTCCATGTACTTAAGTTGATCAGGGTTTTTCACTTCTTGCCAAAACACAAAACATTGATATCTTATAGCACTATGTGTGTATCAAGAAGGCATCCTGGATCTTCATTCCATATAGAATTCAAGGTTTGAATGGATCATTGGCAAAATTAATCTTCTTCTTTTCTTTAAAAAGTCAGTGGGGAATAAGAACGGATCAAGTAACGTATTTATTCTGTACCTTACTTCTTGTCTTCACTGTGATCTGTACCATTTACTCTCACTCTTAATAAATAATGTCTCCCCACAAAGCCTATGCACAAGCTGAAAAAGGAAGACATCTCGGTTGGACAAAGAAAGCGTTCTTAAAGATTCTTCATTGCTTAACGCACTAAAACAAGATTTGTCATGCATCAACAATTTTAAAAAGGAAAAAAAATCTAGCTTGGAAGCCTCGCTGTATCTGTGAATATAACTAATTTTTGTAGAGCTCCATCAGAACAAATAACAATTTAATCTCCTCTCTGAAACTAATATCATCAAAGTCCTCAGCAGATTTCCCAGTTTATATTCCACGAATGTTTATTTTTCTAATACCACGATGCTAAGTTTATTGATAGGAAAATTTCAGAAAAAAAAAAGATCAAAGAGATAGCAGGCTGTTATAAATCAATCTGACATTTAGACAAATCTGAACTACGCTCGTCAGTCCATGCATCACAATGAACAATTTCTGTCTAATAGCATGACAAAGTTTTGGTCAATAAAACTTCAGTAACAATAACTTGAATGCAGAGTGGGTTTCCTGAGTGGCAGGATTTGATTTTCATAATTGTCACGAAGGTGTCAAGAAACGGTAGAGCTGCCATATATCCTATCCATGTAATGGATAGAATCACTGTAAAATAACTGAAGCTCCCTGGCATAACTTAGGCAGGGGAGTTGTGTAGATGTAACTGATGTAAATACAGAAGCCAGGGCTTGCAACGAGTGAGGAGGTCCCACTGCCTGTCCTCAGCATGCAGTTTGCTGTCGTAAGGAGGGCACAGCATTCTTCAGGAGTGTGGTAGGAAGGCAGTCAAATGCCTAGCTGCTGGTTACCAGTCCAACGGTAGTGGAATTATATAATACTGAAACAAACACAATAGATGTAGGAAATGTAGTTCTGGCAGATAAGAGAGTTAAAAATAAGCCTAGGATAATTTAAAATGTAAGCTAAATGTGTAGTGTTTTGAGTCTCAGAAGTAGCAAGTACATTAAAGAACAGTGAATTATTACAAGAAGTTGTGTGAAATATGAGCAGATAAAAAATCTTTTGTCTCTGATGATATTGTTAATGATAGGTGCTGAATATTTAGAGAGCACTGTTCATATCTGAATGAATCCATTATTTTCAAACCAAAGGAATTTTAAGTCAGTCTAAACCCTTACTTGCCCAGGGAGGTGGCGGAGTCACCATCCCTGGAGGTGTTCAAGGGATGTCTGGATGTGGAACTGAGCGACATGGTTTAGTGGGTAATCTTGGTGAAAGGTGGATAGTTGGACTGGATGATCTTGGAGGTCTTTTCCAATTTCGATGATATGATTTAAGTACATTCATCACATTAAGAAAGCCACAAAAGTTTTTGGAAACTAATACAAACAAACCAAAAATAGTTTTATGTTGACTACTATAAAAGTACTTAACTCTTAGCCTCAAATTCACTCACTGAGAAATCCTGTCTAGATTTCATTTGTTATTTACAGAGGCACAGGATTCTGAAAAGATAAAGCTTACAAAGTTGCTTCATCTAGAATGCCACTATGTTATTTTGTCTTCTGCACTGTTGCTTTGTTGTCTGATACCTTGAACATACTCCTCTTCCCTGGAGTGTCCCATCTAAGGTCACCAAATCAGTTTCTGTTTGATTTAATTAAATATTACAATTCTCATTTGAAAGTATATACACTGGCGTACAGAACTGGTAAGAAATAAATAGGCAGTTAAATTTGAACACAGAAATATTCAGACAGATGCAGTAAGTTACTTTTCAAAAGTGTTCAAGCAGTACAGACACAATGTGTAGATTTCAATGGGAGTAATGCACTGAGGTGCATCTGAAAGTCCAGATAGGCCCATCTCTACCTCTTCAGGGAGAGAGTTTCAAAAATATTTATGTACTTAAATGAAGTGACTACTGGCATCTCTTTGAGAGTTCATAACTATAGTGGGTGTCCAGACAGCCCATGCTGTGACACGATCATGCTTCTCCAGATACTCCACTCTAATTGCTTCATATAGAAACGCAATTTTACCCTCTAATTGACTTCATGGTATTTTCCCTCACACTTTTTTCATTTACTGGTTTTGCAGTCTGTACGTATATGTATTTTTAAAGCATTCTTAAAATATAGACATTAATTAACATGGGAGATTGAGAAAGCGTCATTATCCCTTTGCATCTACAGAGATCATTCTGTCTACTTTAGACAAGGTTTAATTACGGTGGTGAACTTTTCCTTTCTGCCCATAAGAAAATGCACATTCATAGATCTTGTCAATTGAAAATGTCTCTTGATATTCAGTGTTCGCTATAATGTGCTTAACTTTAACTCATTCACTAAACTCAAAATCCAGCTGACATTTTCCCGGTATTTTTATTGCTTCATGTTCCAAAACCTGAAGTACTCAGGACCTTTCACTGTTTATTTTTCCCTTTATTGTAAAAGTTAAGCAGGGATTTGATTGACTGTCTCTGTTTAGCTTTGACTGAAGCTAAAAAAGCAAGAGGCCAAGGGAGCCCTCAGAGCACTGAAGTCTGAACTTCCCAGATGACAGAAAAAGATGTGTTATTTCTCTCTGAAACAGAAGAAGTAGTGGCTTCAGTGAACTGTTTTCAAAAGCTAATTTCTGAAGTGTAACTCAAGGAGAAATAGAAATTATTCTCACTTTCGACGTTCTCAAAAGGTTAAACTGGAAAGGAAAATGCACTGTATCTGACGTTCTGGTAAATAGAGGGGGAAGGCAAGATCTGAAATAGGAGTTTTCCTTGTAGTCAGTACAAGACAGAAGTTTTGTAGTGCTTTAAATGAGAAAATGTTAAGTATTCAGAAACATGCTGCTTTCATTAAACCTGAATTGGGAAAGTGAAAAGATAGGTGTTGAAACAGATTAAGTAATCATTGCTTTTGTGAAGCAGCGGTGGAGACAGGACATAATCATACCGTCACTGTACACAAAGCAATTTTAAGACAGAAGTTAGAATAATTCAACTGAGTGTTACATGGACAAAATCAGTACAAGTGGAAGAAGGTCTCAGGAAGTGGCCCAGGTCTTATAACCTACGTTCTTCCTACTCCTCACACTCATGGGTGTTTACGTACCTGACTCTCATTTAACACCATCGCCTTCCTGGTTTTGTAGGAAATAAGGCTTCTAAATAAAAATTTGAAGTATTTGTACTCCTCTGAATCTGGTTCTCTGCTTCTTTCCATCTTCACATGTCTAGAAAATCAATATCGTCTGCTTTTGTTTTATCTCATTTCAATAAGGCAAAAGGATTATGAATCCCTGTTGTGGAATGGAGATGATCCGGTGAAGGGGCTTTTCAGAGATTAAAAGTAGAGTGATATCTCCAAATAACCTCACTAGTAAATTGGAATGTGGCTTGGGGACACAGATAAATGTAGAAATAAGAGTTTATAAGCAGTGTAGGGAAAGCAAGTGATAAATGGGCTATTGTAATAGAAATATCAAGAAGTTGTATTTAGAAAAGTCAAGTGAAAACTTGTGTAATTCTTGCAGCACAGTAATGTGCATGAGTCATTTCCCACATTTCTCACTTGAGTCCAGCATTGCCACTGACAGTTTGTCCAAGCACATATTTCATCATTTTTGGCTAAATTTTTCTCGACAAGATTGTTCCAAAAGCCAGAAATGACACTTGATTATGTGCGTCGTTCACAAGTGAATAGAAATTTCATTACTTTTTCTGCCGGTGTTTAATTAAAAATAATTTCCCCTTGACTGTTTTCTTTCCTGTTTCTGCTTTTGTTTTTAAACCCATCGTATTTTTTTCCTGTGCTTTACCCTTTGAATTTCTGATGATATATGTCTGATATTTAAAATGAGGAAAATAATCTTAAATTGCATTCATAATCACAGAATTTCTTTTGTTCTGGCCTTTGCCTTCACCAAATAAAATGTTTGTGTGTATATTTATTGTGATTGTACTGTCATCTGTAATTATTAACGTACCCAGCTGATGCTTTTGTTAGCTCCTTGTTTTGTCTTCTCCTCACATCTATATAGAAATCATCAGGCTAAGTTTACTGAGTCAAGATATTAATTTAATGCTACCATGATTTGTAAGAATTTGATTCATCGGGTAAACTACCTCAT
This sequence comes from Penelope pileata, assembly GCA_013396635.1. Taxonomy (NCBI): domain Eukaryota; kingdom Metazoa; phylum Chordata; class Aves; order Galliformes; family Cracidae; genus Penelope; species Penelope pileata. The sequence goes on from WBMW01006374.1 coordinate 250,696, forward strand.
TTCTATGCACACAGTATAGATTTTTATGCAATCAAATTGCAGATCAGTTCCTCTAGGTTTCAATTGTACTGGATGCACTGAAGCTGTAACTATCCACCCTAATTGTTTAGAGACCTCCTGTGGGTAGTTATGGCCTTGATTACCTGTGGGTAGTTATGGCCTTGATTACTTATAGACACAGTCAGAATAATAAGAAGTACAAACAAATCTTGTACAATATATCAATATATAAGGTAAAGAGAGGAAATATGTCCTTTCTTTATGATAAAGGGATGAATTGGCCTGACCTTTGGGGCAGTTTTTGAAGGTTAGATAGTTGCATCATAATGTGAAGATTTGGGGAGTGGACTTTTTTTTTTTTTTTTTTAATGTACAGGTGAATCTCTAGCCCACAGGCCAACTGGAATTCTGCCTGGTGCATATTTGTCTACCTGAACTGGAAGGTAGTCTGAAAAGCTGCTTTGAGATGTGAATTGCATCATTCATGTCTCAATGAGCAGCCAACACCAAGAGCCACTTCTCTGAAGACCCCCTGGTAAGAGAATGCTCTGAATTGGTCAGCTGAATTTAAACACCAAGGACCTAAGGAGAAGTCCATCCTATTTCAGCCAAGGGGAGAAGAGTCAGCTTGATCTGTTGAGAAGTGTAGGAAGGGGAATAGAAATAGGAGTAAGAAAAGGATCAGGAATAGGAATGTTTTCACACCTTCCTCTTTGGGCAAAAAGGAGTTGTCCCCTGTCAATGTCAAAATCTTTCATGAAAGTAGCAAAGTAGTTATTTTCTGTTGGAGAAATTTGATAATATTCATCGATACAGCATTTCTTGAGGTGAATTAAAGTCTGGTTTTTCTAACGTTAGCCAAAATCGCATTGAAATTCCATACATCTTTTCATTTTAATGTCTCTAAGATTTAGTAGAACATGTTTAATTTACAAGCATTACATTTTTTAGAATAGTTAAACTTTGAGCTCAGTTCTCATAATAATATATGAGGAATTTAAGCAGATAATCTATTAATACTAATGGGATTAATTCCCCAAGAGCAAGAAAAAAAAAGCTTCAAAAGCTTTCAGAAATATCTTCTGCTTTTATAATGTAATTAACTTGCAGTTAAGGTTGCATTATACATTGTTAATTAAAGGGGAAAAACAGCACTAACATCTCCAATTAATTTTTAAATAATACTAATTTGAAGAAAATACCTGCACTTCGATTTTCTTTAACTAATCATTTCAGGCAATGTTCTCCCACATCAGAGGGGAGGACTGTAGGCAGAATCCCCTTCACCTGCTGTGACCATTGTAGGAACCACCAAGCCACACTCACAGAGAATGCTATGAGGGCAAAGATGTGATTGGGATACATTTCTGTCTCTGTTATTAAAAAACAGTGAGGTCCTATATTGTTTTCACAGCAGTCCAGTTGATTTAAACAAGCAGAAAGTCTTTGAAGAAAATATCCTACCAATTTCACATACTTGAGATATCACATTTTGGTCAAAATGGCTCATTTTTAGTACGGTTCAGTTAGTAAACAGAGGATTTCTAGTTTGGTGGTGAATGTCAGGAAGCTGAAGGTCTTCAAATACTCCATGTGGAGATGATTGTTCCTCTACAATTCAGTGCTATCTCCATTTGCCATATTCGACCCTGATTGAATATGCACCAGCATGGCATTTAAAGCAAAAAAAAAAAAAAAAAAAAAAAAAAAAAAAAAAAAAAAAAAAAAAAAAAAGAAGAAGAAGAAAGAAATAGCAACCTTGTCATTTGATACAGAGCAGGAGGTGGGGAGAAGAGTTTTAGGGGGAAAACACTGAGTTCAGCTTTTGCCCAAGGTGAATTTAAAAGTTTGTCAGACAAAGATGTGGGACTGGGGAAAGGGAAAACTGTTGTCAGAAAGAGAAAAGAAAGATTTGTAGGAATGTAATTGAAATGAATTGAATGAATTGAAACAGAGGCCAAGAGCCCCTGTATTTGTATGTGAGAATGGTGTACTGCAGACCAGAAGATAATGGGATGTTGAAAACAGTCATCAGTGAGCTGGGTAAACAAAAAATTTCACTGGAGAGGGCTGTGCAGGACAGAGTTCCTAGGTGTAGCTTCTATTCCCTTGGACTAATGCAGCAGCAGAGCCTTTACTTGTTAAGGTTTAGTTTCTATTTTGCTTGCATGACGATTAGTCTGTATGAGAGACTGCCACAGATTAAGGAATACCAGCTGTCTTGGAGGTCACAGGCAGCATCGTCAGGCTTAACTGGATATATGATACCTTGCTGAGTGATGAAGCTGTGAGTGCACATTGCTGGCTGATGCCCAATTTGCCATCCACCAGTACCCCCAAGTCCTTTTTGGCAGGGCTGTGCTCTATCTTTTTGTCCCCCAGCTTGTATTGATAATGAGGGGTGCCACAACCCAGGTGCAAGACTTGACTTTGTTGAACCTCATGAGGTTCTCCTGGGCCCGGTGCTCAAGCCTGTTCAGGTCTCTCTGGATGGCATCCCATCCCTCAGGCGTGTCAACTACACCACACAGCTTGGTGTCATCCGCGAGCTTGCTGAGGGTGCACTCGATCTCACTGTCAGTGTCACTGATGAAGATATTGAAGAGTATCAGTCCCAGCACTGACCCCTGAAGGACATCACTTGTCACCAGTCTCCATCCAGACATTGCGCCGTTGACCACCACTCTCTAGGTTTGATCTTGCAGACAGTTCCTTGTCCATTGAACGATGCACCCATCAAATCCATATCTTTCCAATTTGGAGAGAAGGATGTTGTGGGGGACTGTGTCAGAGGCCTTACTGAAGTCCAGATAGATGACATCAGTGGCTCTTCCCTTGTCCATTGATGCAGTTGCACCATCATAGAAGGCCACTAGGTTGGTCAGGCAGGACTTACCCTTGGTGAAGCCGTGCTCATTGTCTCATGTCACCTCCCTCTCTTCCCTGTGCCTTAGCACAACATCCAGGAGGATCTGCTCCGTGATCTTCCCCAGCACAGAGGTGAGGCTGTCGGGTTGTTAGTTCCCTGAGTCCTCCTTTCTACCCTTCTTAACGAGGGTGTGACATTGCTTTTTTTCCAGTCACCGGGGATTTCGTCTGACTGCCACAACTTTTCGAAGATGATAGTGACTGGTGTACAGTGATCATGAAGAGCAGACACTGCCCACATGTGGCCGAATTGTGCACATGACTGAAATATTAAACTAAATGACCAGCCAACACACCCCCATAGCAGAAGGCGGCTCAGAGGGGATGGGCACAGATGGTCACAGAATCACAGCAAGGCTGAGGCTGGCAGAGACCTCTGGAGCTCCTCTGGTCCAACTGCCTGCTCAGGCAGGGACATCCGGAGTAGGTTGTCCACAACTACATCCAAACATCTGAATGTCTCCAAGAAAGAAGACTCCACAAACTGACCAAAGGAACATCCTATACTATATGATATCAAGACAACATGTTTGTGGAGCTCAGAGAAGAATATAGCAAGTGGCCACAGCTGTTGTAAAGAAAATTGCACTTCTCTCAACATAGAGGGAGCCAGAGGTACAGAGGGTGGCCTTTGTTTTAGAGAAAGGGCTGTACAGCTGAGCAGGTCACCTGCTCACGTAAGCGGCCTTCCCTGAGCTGATCAAAAGGCACAAACGTTTTCCTGAGCCAGCCAGACCAGTGCAGGAAGCAGCTACGTGGCTTGGCCCAAGACAGAGCACCAAATGTGAGCAACCAACCAAGTGAGCTGTGAAGAGAGCAAGAAGATTGCAGGGGCTGCCAGCCACATCTTCCTTCCCAGAGACTGGGAGCACCCAGTGCCACACCAGTGGGGCACACAGAGACTGGCAGTGGGCACCATTTCAGTTGCAGTTTAAGTGCGTATTGCCATTACTAAACTGTAATTGCTTATACGGCAATTCCAGCGTGTGTCTGTCTCACTTCTAAATCAAAAGCATTAAACTCTCCTTGCGTAGAATGTCTGAAATAACTTGGTCAGAGACTGTTGGACTCTGACACCCTGAGAGATCTGTAAATTGTTCAAATGAGGCAATTTCATGCATTATTTATAAACGCGTTGTAGCATCCTGATGCCGTTCAGTCATAATACATTACTGAGGTACACATTTTTTTTTCTCACTGCAATGTGGATCACTTTTTGTTCTAAAACATCACATTTTTCAGGACATGAAAAAGTGATAATAGGTCATATACATTCGTCAAATAGACTGGATTCAGCCATAAGCTCAACATTTGTAATCCCACATCAAGAATAGTAAAGCTTTTTGTGAAATACTTAAGAATGAAGCAAAGCATTATTAGACTGTTCCTGTTTAGTAACAGTCAAAATGATTATTCTTTTACATGTGAAGTGTATGATCAAATGAAATGCAAAATAAATGATGCATTTCATATTATAGTCCAGATTCAACATGAAACTATGTGTCTGTGAGCTTCAAATATTTATCTGGAGTAAAAAATTGAAAGTAGAGACTGTCTTTCTGAAGGGTTACACCTTTGTACTTCGTTTTTGGTTGGTTGGTTTTGTTTTAGTGTCTGGCAGCTTAGCTATACTGGTCATTTGGCCAGGAACTGTAAATATCTATCTAAAATCAGATTAAAATCACATTATACTCTCTCTCTCTGTCTCTTTTCTTTTTTCTGTGAGAGTACATCACTGAATATTTTTCATGTTCCCACTTATTTTTCATTATTTGCTATAGTATACCTTACCAGTCTCAGGTTTTGTCTTCTCCTATTTATTTTTCTAAGCTCTGTTTAATATCGTTCATTATGTCCCTAGACTACAAGATAGTTTTCTTGCAAGGAGGGGATGAAATTTGGTCTTGTCTTATTTCGGTGACTGCTGAACTAAGTAAAAGATATTTAAGCATAAATTCACAAATCACGGTCAAATCAATTATTTTCACTTTCTTTGAAAATTTTAATGTGTTAATCACATTCATCCACCAAACCACTAGTGATCTAGCGTAAGACTGGGCATTTAGTACATAAAAATCCATGGAAAGCGTATAAACTTTCTGGAAATTTAACTAATATCAGAAGAATCTTGAAGCTAAAATGACAGAAAAGCAGCCACAGCTTCACAAACATTGCTTAGAAAACCAGTCACACAGGAGTTTTCATCAGTAGGTCATATCACAGTTCTGGTATGTTTTAAAAGCTAAGGTGTGGAAAAATTGAAGTCATGGTAATAATGAAAAACACTCTAAGCACATGTCATTAATAAGGTATTTGGAAGTTGCTTAATAAGCAGTACCTTTACCTGACCATTTGGAATGCTCAGTGGCAGAATCTCCTTCCCTCTTTTATTTCAAAGAAATCTCAGAATCTATCAAATAGGTCTTTGTTCCTTCGTTTGTATGGAGAAAACACTTTTAACTGCCCATATAAATAACACACACATACATGTATAAAGTATCTACATGTCCATAGAGAAGAGAACAGCAATTCAATAATCCTCAATATGCAAGTGAGGAAGCCCATTGCACTTCTGAGAATTGACAAACGTCTTTTCAGATGAGAATGTAGTATTTTTTTCTCTTTTTCCTGAAAAAAAAGTCATAAATCCTAAGCAGTAGCATTCGTTATCCTTGTACATAAGCACTTTTATTTTCTCTAGTTATGAGCCTAATAATCCCGTCAGTTTAAGACAGATTGAGTGATGGCCATGGAGAAGCGGGAAGTTTTCCCGGCACACCTGGACTCTTGGCCAGGGATCGTTTGCAGCGGATCTTTATCACCTCTCTCTCCATGGAAGAAATATACCGCAGAGCATGGTGTTTCCACCCCTGGGTGAAGCAGTTTGATTTCTTTCCGTGAGCCAAGTCTAAGGCCAAGTCTCCTTGATTTCCCTTCTGGAGTAATTTTTTATGGCTTCCTCAGGGCAGCAGTCCAGTGCTAGTGCTTGACTTTATTTTTTTTCCCCTGACAGGCTAAAGATTGGCATTGCTAAAAATTTTCACGTTATATGGACCTTCATACTAATTATTTTTTAGCCATTAATACTGTTAACCACAGTTATCCCTGCATACTGCCTGTTAGCATCTGTCAGCGGGCTGCTGTTAGAACGGGTCTGCGTTTGGCTTAAATACGCGGCTCCATAATCATGAGAAAAAAAAGAATAAGTTGCATGTTCATTATGTTCTTTCAAGACATCTACATTCTCTGTTCCAAAGCAGGAAAAAATGGTGTTGCTGAAGAACAGCTGATTTTACCCCGTCTGTTCTGACAGAAAATCTGAAGTGAGGAACGGCAGATGCAGGGAGGGTACAAAGAAAGTGCCATTGAATTCTTAAGCAGTCACTGAAGTTTTGCATTTCAAGTAGTTGAGCAAAAATTGAATAATCTCAGCTTCTTGTAGCATAGAAAAGGAAATTTATGCATCTAATTGTACCCTCCAAACACAGCCCTGTAAAAAACACCGTGAACTGAAAAATAACTTGAATTAAGTCATTTTACAAAAATGACTCTGTTATTCTGTAATGTTTTCTGCAATATAATACTTAGGATGAAATTTGAGGAGTACATTTTTTACTCACAGTCTTGCTAAAATAATAGGTGGGCCCTGGAAGACGAATAAGCAACTGTAGTTTGAAAGTATCTGAATTATATAGCTGTTATTTCTGTTCTTAAAAAAAAATACACATAATAAATAAATCAAAATGCTTCAGAATGGAGAAAGTAAGAAAAGTAAAGTTTAAGTAAAGTGGAGCATAACAACTTTAGAGCAGATGAAAACTGAGGTACAGTAACTGACCCTGACTGCACACTGCATCAGAGAGAAGATCCTGAGGAAGAAGATAGATGCTCTATTTGAAAGAGTCCAGAGGAGTTCACTGAAAGATTAATGAAAGTGATGTTTTAATGAACTTTTCCAAGAAGCGACTAACAGTGGTAACGTCCAGAAATATCATTTCATTTATTGGGAGCAGCCCCCATGTCTGAGTGTAGTCAGGGAACAGTGAGCTATGAGCAGCACCTCAGCTGTGCCTGAACTGCCTGAAAGCTGGGACACAGCACGCTCCACTCCTCACGTGTTGTCTCATAGAAAAGCAAAAGGGACAGTCCCTGCTTTTGACTTGTCCTGGTGTTGCTTTTTGACTTGTCCTGGTGTTGCTCACGGGGTCAGGAGATGGCTGTGTTTTGTGGCTAGTGACATCTCATATTTTCTGTTATCCGAAGTTGGAATATAGATGCATCTGAGATTCTGGAAGGATTTAGTGTGTCATAGAGTAACTATAAATCGTATATTCATGAAGTTTTGAAACAGATGATTTCCTTTTGCAAATTAATTTCTTGTCAGTTCCATGTTTCACAACCCAGCAGTCTTCCTCCACTGCTTCTGGAGTTTTTGGCAGTGATTGCAGGAAACAGTGGTTGTATTTTAGTCTTCTCCCTTCCTTGTCCATCTGCTTCCTTCCCATCTCTCACCTTCCCAGCATCTTGCCTTCTACATTCTTGCCCTCTTTTCTTCAAGGATGTCACAGCCGTGGGGCTGAGCAGAGACTGATGGAGAAGTCAGTGCAGAAATGGACTCTCACGGAGTCAGCTGCAATGTGCTTTCAAAGAAGAGAAGAGGAGAAGGTATTAAAGTTTAAGCTAAAGATAAACTCACCCTAGATCTTACAGAGCACAGCACGCTATGTCTTCTTTCCTACCCACTTTCTTCTGTGTTGTTTTGCACAGCTGTTTCTCTCTAAGAGCAGCTGCAGTGGCAACAGGAAAAGGCAACTGCTGTGGTATTTTTCTCTTCTGCTGAGAGCAGCAGCATAGGAGAGACAGAATTTGAGGTCTTCCCTGGTGAGGTTATGGAAGGGAAGCATCTCCTGCACACCCTTTAGTGGGGCTGATGAGCAATCTGAGTAAGTATGAGGATATTAGGGGACATTGCATACCTGTTTTTTCAGTGGTGATCTGTGTTCTCCCTTCCTGTGGCAGCAGCATGTATCTGTGCCCTGCCACAACCATGTGGTACGTGCATATTGCCATGCCTGAGTGTGGTTAAGCAGATCAAAATCCCTTTGGCATTACAGGCTAAGCAGGAGGCATGACTCTACCTACAGAAATATATGTGAAGTGTGATTTGCTATGTTACTACAGCATATCTGCAGCTTGAATCTTTGGTTCAGATTTGATTGTTCTTCTTGACAAGCCTGACAGCAGTGATGAAAATCAAACAAGTGTATGTGGGAGAGAAGAAAATCTGTATATAATAAGAAGAGTTTTTAAAAAGAAATATTGTGAAAGTTCTCTATATTGAATATTGTAAAGTAAGCAGACTTGGTAAGCATTAAGAAAATAACAAAGCAGAACATAAAATGTGAAAGCAGAATATTTAAAACTGATAAATGATATATCGTGGCCAACACAAACACTGTTACTGACAAATGTCATTGAGTCAGAAAGTCCAGTAAGCTTTGAAAGGGAATTACATTTTTATTATTATGAAATAGGAGTATTATGGAAATGAGGAAAAGCAGGGTGAGCCATATTCAATGTTTTCATATATGTAATTTCATTGGGATAAAGATGTAGAACAGTATCCATGACTAATATACCGTATCTACAATACTCAATGAATAAAACTGCAACATCAGGAGAGCATAACATCCTCATGGTCTGCTGTAACTGAGCTATACCCGAGGTCTAACCGGAAGTTCACTGAAAATCAATAGAAAGACTTTTGGCGACTTCAGTGTGCTTGGGATCAGTTAATGCAGACGTAAGGGAATGTCTTACACTACCCTTACCTCTAATAGCTTGTCTCATTAACACTTGGTTGCAAAGGCCTCTCAGAAGCAGCTGCAGCAGCCCAACGGTCACCAAAATGCCACTTGTTGTGGAAACACCACTTTGGTTTTACCCAGACCCGGACACAACCCTGCATCGCTGCTGAGAGTAAAAAGCAGTTAGCTCTGACCTACAACTGAAGGATCCATGAACCAACCAAGGCTCGAATTCCATGAGCACATTCAAATGGATTCTTCTTCTGTGTCCCCACATATGTTTGTAGGGACACACGTACACCTGGGATACAGCCAGCATTTGAGTCCCTGCTCTGCTGGTACCCAGCTCTTACAAAACACACGTGGGCCCAGGCTCAGGCACTGGGCAATATGCAGAGTGTAATAGAAAAGTTCCAACTCCTACACAGTCGCTTGCTGCAGACATTTTCAGAGTACGAATGGACTGCAGATGAAGTGAGATTCGTGTGTTCAGGCCAAGTTCCTTGCCATATAACCCATAATACCTTACAGAACCCAGGAAGCCTGATTTAGGATGACTAAACTACAAAAAGAAACACGAAAATGCACCATTTCATCCTAGCGTGATCCAAGCTCTTCCCTAGCAATAGAAACTCATTCAGAAATCAGGGGGAAAGCCACGACATACACATATGCTAAATATTCAAGATCTGGAAGGACTTTCCTTTCGTAGCTGCTACAGCCGCATCCACACTCATGAAGGAACGCCAGGGCAGAGGCTCAAGCACTGGCCTGAGATTACCCGTGCTGTTTGTTGCGTGCTCCTTGCACACTGCTGGCCTCTGCCAAGGAGCTCTCTGATGGGTGATGCTGGACACCAAAGGACAGAAGTACGAGGGGACGTTCCCCCTCGGGTGGTGCAACAAAGCCACTCTCTTTTGTGGGGGGAGGAAGAGTCATGAAGCATGCTGTGCCATTTGAGCTCACGTGGCCGAAGAATGCTCCTTGGCCCTGTTCTAAAACACACAGGCTGCAAGCATACTTTAGGCTTATCAAGGAAAAATCTCTACAAGAATAGGTTAGCTGCTGCTAAGATATACCTGCTGTACCAAAGGGTTTCTTCAAGAAATGAGCTTTGTGCTGCAGTTGTCATTGTAACACAGACTGTGCAATGATTAATGGTATCATTACAGAAAAAAACATTGTGTTTTCTTGCTTGCCTACATTAGATTTATTCTACTGCTATGCTTAAGCCTTAGAAAAATTGGAGTTGTGTGAAACTAGTAGCAAATGAGAGCTCAGCAGTGCTTTCAGAATTTTCTCACCACCGTACAGACCTTGTACTGCACCTTCCCATCGCCTCCAGAAGAGATGATTGCATTTATTGTCATATATATGAAATGAAGCGCAAGGCAGAGCGCTTTTAAATCTTCATATAGAATCCTCTCGGGTGGCAAATGCGCAAGGCCTGGCCATACTTCTAGAGAAAAAGAAAGCTCAAAGAAGGGCTCTGAGGAAGAAAGTCACAGGCATAAGTGTGGTGTTTAACTGACATATCCTTAGAAATTAGATTCCACCTTTTAGTGTCCTAAATGAGACATTCGGTGTTAGATCTCAGACTGAAGTCGGCATTACTACAGAAGACCGTGGATTTGCATATAAGTTAAGGTGAAAAAAAAAACAAAACAAAACAAAACAGTATTATTTCTCATTGCTAAAAAAAGATGTTTGAAATTTCCCATTTGCCATCAGTAGAAGAATGAAGCAATGGAAGAGTGGCTGTATTTGTTTTTTTGAAATGTTTCAGCAGTTGTTTTCATAGTTTCATTTAGTGTGGGGACAAAATATTCTTTATTTTCACCAAAAAAAAAATTGCTAATGTCTATAAACACTATCAGGGCTCTCATTCGGGAAGCAATGAGTTCAGCATGCTGTGAATTTTAATAAAACCATTATAACTGGCTACTCTGTTCTCAAGTGCATCATTTTGTTTTTTCTTTTAAAATGTTAATAACAACATTCTTATTGTGAAGGTTCCACTTCTTTGAAATACGAATATTATTCTCCACAAACCCGAAATATTGGGTGTTACTTTTCATACAGCTGCAGTTGTGGGGACTGAAAGGCATGCAGCCGATAGAGGAGTCAGTCTTTTCTGGAAGACTCAGACGCCTTCGAGGCCAGAACTCGGTGCCAAACGTAGCGATGCATCACACAGGCTCTCAGCTGAAGGACTCAAGCATCCACCCACTGCACATTTCTAGCTGGCGTTCATTAGGTAATTCACATACCTCACTTCCAGCTAGAAGAATCTGTAAGATCCTCACTTCCACGTACTGTATTTTCATTCCTTGAAGATGCTCCCAAGTCTGCTGTCTTAGAGTCACTTCTTCTAGCTAGTAGGAAACACAACGCTCTCTTACATATCGCCGTTCTCAGCTCTCAGCCACCTACCTCTGGACTGCAGGGTTTGAGAGTTTCATTGACCTGAAACATTTCAACCTTCTTAGGCACCTAAACCCTTTCTATTAAAAAGGTGTAGAACACCTTTTTATTTTAAAGTGCTGTAAAAGGAGCGTTGTGCATCCTCTTTTATTCCAAACCTTGGGGAACATCACAAGTTGTATGCATGCAGAAGGCAGCAGGAAGACCGGAGCCCAGTTCCCTGCTGCCTGGCAGTGCTGCAGTCAGGATGGATGCTGCTGCTACACGGGGGTTTGCTGATAGTTGTGCGAATCGGCAGCTGCAGCCCTTGGGAGAGGAGATTACAGGTTCAGGAACGATTTACGAAAGGATAAGAAATTATCAGGCAACAACTGGTCCGTGACAGCGGTGCTTGTTCACATTACCTCATGGCAAACAGGAGGCGGTTCACCTCTTAGAGAAAGTGTCTCCCATTTGCTATGGAGTAGGAATGTACCCCTGGGCAGTTACCAGGATACATTTTCTTTATGTGTCCACACAGCTCCCTTTGTTGTCTAACCAAATTATCACGTGCCACCTGACTGGTAAAACCAACTACCAGACTTAATCTTAGCAACTCACTTCCTCTCTTTTACCAATTACCAGGGACGGAGTCGAAAGGAGAAAGTAGAACAATTCACAGAAACGAAAACAATTTTCTGGTCCAACAGCCAGAAGAATGATGTGGATTACCACTAAAGAGTGACATGGGAAAGAAATGGCCTAACAGGGTGTGAAACAGTGTGCAGGATCAATCCAAATTACCAGTGTATCTGTCCACTACATGTAACTCTGGACTAATTATCCGCTGAGCACAGAGAAACCAGATTTTGGACGTACGCAGCTGAAATGGCAGTCAGTAACACCCTGTGCACCTAGGAAATAAGATTTCCAGTATCTAAATTCTGAATTTTGTGACCACAAAAAAAGCAAATCTGAAAACGATCATGAAAGTTCTCTTACCAATGAAAGCCATCAGAGAACTTTTATTTCTCGTTTCATGTTCTGGTACCAACTATTGACGCCAATCACTTACATTTCAACAATAGAGATACAAGATTTTTTATGTTCTTCATTAGTTCTTGCCTGTTTAACAGGATTTCATTTAGGAAGGATGTGAAATGTTCACCAATTGCCGAGCAATCAGTTACAATCAAAATTTAACCTCAGATACCAATAATCTTTTTCACACTCTTTGCTCATTTTGGACAACATTCTCATTTCCTAAGGTGAAGAGCGTCCTACTCGGCAAGCAGCAGCTGCACAGTAACGTACTGCGTGCACGTAGCTATGCCTACTTGATTATCTCCCTGAATACGGAATACTTTAGTGGTGATATGTCTCAGTTCACAAAAAGTACTATATATAGCCGTATTTTTGGAATGAATGGCTGGTGTTAGACAAGGCAAGAAGGAGATTGTTTGTACAATGCCTCGTGTGTCAGTCCACCAAAAATTTCAGAACTGTTTACCTGCACCGAAAACAGAGATGATTGACGTTCCATCTACAGCGAAAAAAGGCACACCGATCTAAGTAGAATTCTACACAAATATCAATTTCTGAAACACGAGGATGGAAACAGCTAAAGAAAACTGCACCTCCTATGACCTAAATCCCACAGAAGCCTATATAACTTTCTTAAAGTATATGCATGAACTGACTGCAGATTTATTATAATATTGTAAGTCACATAAGACACAAAATCCAGATGGTTTTGCTTTCTTTGATCTAAAATGGTAAAACTGATGATGACTCATACATAAGCGCTATAATTTTTCACACTCAGCACTGAGGATTCAGAAGTATCCCACCAATATGAAAGTTGGATTTCCAGCTTAGCTGCAACACTGTCAAGTATAAAGTAAGCAAACAAATGCAAACACATTTTGTGTACGTGGTAGACAAAATCCGGCTCTGAATCCTCTGAGGCCTTGGAACAAGGGCAGCAACTGGAGGCTGAATGCTGCTTACCTGGGGAGCAGTGAGATGAGGAAAATCCAGATGTAGTTCGTAAAGAGAAGACAACCAGTGGCTTCCCTGGGGTCCTGCTGATATGCTGAGAAATAGTGGTGGGCTGGCTGTGCAGCTGGGTGCTGCAGGGGCCTGGTGCTTGCTGGCTGCCGGGCATTTCGTGAGCAACCTCTGCTCCAGCTAGGCCAGCTGCTGCTCACGTCCACGCAGCCCTGGTGCAGGCATTGCCCTTGAATTTTTCACCAAGCCACAAACAGCTCGTCAACCACAGCTGAGCTCTCCTATCATAGAGGAATGGAAAGTGCCTGCCTAAAGTTCATTTGTTCTGGAAACTGTCTGATCCCATCAAAAGCCTTTGCAAGCTTTTCTTCCCTAAGTTTTCTAACACTTGTAAAGTGTTTATTTAGCCTTTGTTAATGCTGTCATCAATAACAGACACTAAATCTTTTGATTGAACTTCAGTTGGTAAACTTCAGAATATTCTTTATTCCACAGTAAAACACTGAAGCCAATACGCAAAATTCCAGACAAGTTATCTTTATATGGGTATTAAATAACATCTATAGCCCCTACATAAGATCCTGTTACAATTCAGAACTGCACTGGAAAGTCAAACCTTGAAAGGTTTGGCAGAAGCCAGCAGAAGAGAAATGTTTACATTTATGTCATAGTCTGACACAAGTTTGAAAAGACAGTCGATATGTAGGGAAAGAGATGGATCACTCTGCACATCAGCAGTTTTGTCATCCTATAGGTATTTTGTCAAAACTGAGAAGAGATTTTTTGTGTCCATGTGGTAATGTACTACCTGAAAAAGTAAGCAAATCAAAATCTGACTCGGATATGGTTCTGCCACCATGAAGGGAGATCTGCAAGACTATAACAACGATTGCAGGCAACATTCTTCAGAAACCCTGAAAGGGCAAAACACCCCAAAAGTGGTTAAAACAAACCATCGGTTTCTGCCTGAAATGCTTTTCCATCATTTTTCATCTGCTGCAATGAAAGACTCTGTCTCCCTGCTGTTGCAAAGTGTCACGATAAGGTAAATAATGGACAGACATCAGTACCTGAGACCAACAGGAACAACTGGAAAAGTTAAAGTGCAGAGAGAGGAAAAGTTATGGATTGGAGTCAGTAATCCAGGAAGATACCATACAGGAAAATGGAAAAATATATATTTATGTAGAGTGTGCATAGCTGTTTTTCTGTCACCAAGGCCCTGTACCAGCAGAGAATGCATCTGCTAACATTTTTGTAACCTGACTAATTAGAAATAAATCACACAGGCGTTTTCATCATTAGCAGCAGAGATTGTTCATGTCTGTCAGGGCTGAGTCTGTGTGGCTTCTTTTAGGCTGGAGCTCAGGCTAAAAGTAGTTGGAATGGTTATTTCAAACTCAAGGAAAGGTTTGGCTACCACTGGCACTACTGGCACTTCCAGCAGCTGGAACAGACAACATGAAACAGAAACATGATGATCAGGTCTGTTAGGACATTTTATTAGAAGATAAATCAATAAGACTGTGCTATGTGATTCTAAATTACAGGATCATCAATAAGGGTGCTTGAGTTAACAGTGCTCTATAAACTCATAGCAGTGCTCCATCCCATTCCTACTATTCACTCAAAAACAGGGAATAAGGCTCAGGAGCTTGCCATTTGCTTTCTTTGGCTTCATACACTGTGTTACTAATAGATGCTCAATAAATGAAGCAAATTTCAGAATGATATCCTCTACGATGTAACCTTGGCTTGCAAGCACCAGCAATTCTTCTCTTCTGTTCCCTACTTTTACTCCACAGCTCCTGGGCACTCCTGGGGAGTAGCAGCAATGCTCCGCTGCTGTAGTTCTTTACCCAGCATTGCATTTTCATTATCTTCCTCCTGGAAGCACAGCTCCCTGTAGAGGAAAGCACAGCAAAGCTCCCTGTAGAGAAAGAACACCTTTCAGACACAGAAAATCCAGCCATTTACTTTCTTTTGAGTGCATCTACATTATTGCTTTAGATTGGACTGGGAGTGCAATCCTGCAGTGCATTTCTCCATCATCCTTAATGACCATTCACATTTCAGAGGGGTCCCTGAGCACAGGAATTGGATTCCTTTTAGAGCTGCATATGGGTAGTTTTCTGGCATTTTAAGGGGCTTTACCAGTGTTTCAGGTTGGATGAATAAAGTACATGGAAAATGCCAGGGCCTGGAAACTGGTAAGTTGCCGTTTTCTGATTTCTTAAAGCCAAAAAAAAAAAAAACCAAAACCAAAAAAAAAGACATAGAAAAGGAGAAGGAGAAGGAGAAGGAGAAGGAGAAGGAGAAGGAGAAGGAGAAGGAGAAGGAGAAGAAAGAGGAAGAAGAGGAAGAAGAGGAAGAAAAAGAAGAAAAAGAAAAGAAGAAGAAGAAATTTGGCTTTTCATTTTAAGGCCAACCGTGGCACTCAAGCATAAATCACCGAGGAACAACAGTTCCTTAAATACTGCTGCAAGACATATTATAATGGAAAATTCTGGTTGTCTTAAATACTGGTCTCTCCACTTCTTACCCTACCATGCAGAGTTTAAAAATAATACAACAGAGCTTGCTGATTCACTTCAAAAGAAAATGCTATTGTGCTGAAAGCATAATTGGAACATTACTACCCAGAATAAATTAATATACCATAGTTAGGAACAATTGAAAGGTGGTGGGAAGATGCTGTAATGGAAGTTGCCCTTTATGCTAGTTAGAACAGTCTTTGTCACAACTTTATTTTAAATAAATGAAGCAGTCTCTAAGCACCGTGTTTTCCAGAAGAGTTCAGCAAGCCATTGACATTTAGACATCAAAAAGCTGGACAGGTTTTCCACAGAGCCCAGATGTGAAAACTTCTGGGCCCTGTGCTCTTCAGAGCATGAGGGTCCTCTGGGTTTCTGAGCATTTGGAAGCGTTCTTAAAATATCCCCAAACATAGTTCTAGTCTGAGGATTTAACTAAGCTGACATTCCTGCCTTTTCTTGTACCTACTCTTCTAGGATCAGGTTTTCTGAAGCAGACTGTGCATTAGTATGCACAATGTACACGGTAGTTGCCTGCATACAGCAGTAGTTAGCAGATGCTGGTTTGGATCTAGCCAGGATACTGGAGCGCATAGCATGCTCTCTCCAAAGGCAGCATGTTTTTTCTAGGTGAGGCTGGCCCTTTGTATCTCACAAGTTAAAGAAAAATTGTAGATATGTCTTGAGCCTACAAATAACAAGTGCCTATTTTTATATCTTTATGTTACATTTCTCTTAATTTCATATTAAATTTCCATCGTCTAATTACATTTTTGTAGCATAGAAAAGAGGATCTATTCCCTAACAAAGCTTTCTTTGTATCAGTCAGGTAGCTCCCACTTTAATAACACATTTGAAATAGTAACATCATGCTGTTGTAGTGCTCTATTGTTTTCTTTCTCTCCCCTAGTGGAAAAATGCCTTTTCAACATTAGTAATTCGTGTACATTTGTCAAGTCATAAAACCAAGAACTTTTGGAACCAAAAATAAAAATTAATGTATTAATAATTTATCTCAGTTCTAATGCTTTCGTGTGAAGACATCTTACACATCATTCCTCCAAGGTATCACAAATCAACACGAGACTGTTCCTATTTCTTTCACAGTAATCATTACAACGATGGAAGCAAATCAACTGTATTGCTTTCTTCCTAGGTGACCAAGCGCATGTGATAGAATTAGATAGGATTGTTAGTTATGTATCACAGATATCTGTAAACTACTTTTCAGCTCGACTTCTAAATACTTAAGGGAAATGGAGATTTTTTTTGAAGTAGGTAATTATAGCATCTTTTTGAAAAACAAAAAGCCAAGTCCACTTTGCTGTTTCTTGGGGGCAGATTCTGAAAAATGAAATAATGTAGAAAATAAAATAATGTAGAAAAGGTCTGCCACCAAGACAGTGATATTTTACAAGTACTTATCGCCTGCAGGAGTCAGTCAGCAAATTACAAACACATACAGCAACACACGCTCACATGCGCTGTGCTGTACATCATCACTATGGCTACAATGTTCCTCACAGTTCAATGTCTTTCATTTGAATTTTAAACTGAAATAAATCAAGGATGTGACAAATCCATTTCTCTCCTGATTTGTCAGAACTGGAGGCTCCATCAAGCACCGGCTGCAGTGCTTCCTGCCGTGCCAGCCTTGCTATGGCTGGCATCTCAGCCTGTCTGTCAAGCTGCCCTTGGAGGAGCTTTCAGACTCTGCCCTGCTCTGAAAATGAAGGCCTGTGTGGCAGATGAGGCTTCCTTTTCCTTCCTAGACCACCATCTGCTTTGCAGAGAGAATTTTGAGAAAGGCAGTGCAGGATCTGGCTTCGACAGCTCTGGGTACTGCAGGTTCTCAGCAGGAAAAGAGAAGCTGGTTTCCGAGCCTGCCTGGTGTTGCACAGTAATAGGAGAGGAACACCAAACCCACCTCCCAGACATATGCCTTGATCTGTCCTTTTAGATTCTCTGGGTAGCAAGCCTGTGCTCTTCACATCCGCAAGCGTGTGGAGTGGCACGCCCGCAACATATGGGTCTTATCCTGGAAGAGGATGTGGAGACTGGAATGAAAAATGGAGAACATCCTGGTGGGGTGGGAGCTTCATGTGTGGAGAGGCTATGAGCAAGTGCGTATGCAGACTGGAGGTCAAATTAAAAGCACCCTGATTCTTAGTGTAAGAACAGCATATGCATTTTCTCCTCAGTTATACTGACCGTGTTTTGGCTCTGAGCTCATCCCAGTGGCGTAAGCATCCTATGCTGGAGGAACTGTGATACTGTACAGCATAAGGAGACTTTGGCAGCCCTTCCACCACTTGTTCCCAGGGACTGGTTCTTGCTAAAAGTGAGCATAGTGTGAAAAGATGGTACGTACAGGAAGATGAAGGCACTTCTGTGGAAACTTTTGAGCAATAGCTTCCTTATCCAGAGCTGGTGCAAGCCAGATGCATATCTGGGGTACTAGAACTAATATTTCTATCTGGAAAACAGACTTCCCTGCATACTAAAATGTATTTCAAAGTAATGTATGTAAGTAATACAGATGTTGTACATTTCAAACACCTCACGTGTTCGAAGAGATAAAAATAGAATTTTAAAAATGCGGTATCTCCTCTTGCACAATTTAAAACGTTATGCTGAATAAACAAAAGCATTTCTTATCCCAGGAATAGAGCCTTGAAAGTGGATTACATCTTATCATCATTACTGCAGATTCATTTAAATGTTATTTTAGAAATGAGTTATCTCAGTTATACTTGTCACTAATCGATGAGAGATTAAAAAATGCTCCATAAAATTAAACTCACCTGACAAAAGCAAGGTTTTTCTCGTTTCCCCTCAGCCTGCATGTGAAATTTCATTGTGTGCAGATTGAAATTCAGAACACAGTCCAGAACCAGTTCTCTTTCCCTCAGTAGCAATCCTATTGTCAATCTCCACACGACATTCAGAATCATGTTGTGCTATTCCAGAAGGAATATAAATATCCAGCGCTGTGTCAACAATAAGTCCACTACATATTATGCTACTGGGCATAGAAAGTGCTTTGGTAAAATGTGTCTTTTTAGCGTGGTATCTGCAGTTTTTGCACCTCTGATGCAATTCCATTTCTGCCTTTGTAAAAGCAAAGAGTATAGCAAGTTCAGGGCCTTGTGAAGTAACACTCCTTTCATCCTCTCAAGCCTCAATAGCATGCGTGACCTGACGAAGAACAAAGGGATTAATGATACTCTGAAAGTTAACTATGACTCATGTCGGCATTCACAAAATCAGGTCTCTCAGAGACAGGAGAAGTAATAAAATAGAAATAACATTTAATTGCATCTCTTAGGACTGCACAATAATCATATAATATCTGCATTTTCCTCTACGTGAGATGTAGTGCATCTCACTTAACAGTTTTAGTCAGTGCTTTCATATTGATTGATATACATCAGCCAATTAAGCCTGCTGCTCACTTAAAAGCAATTAGCGCCACTTCCAACACAAAACCCATATCCCAGGGCAGGCAGAAGTACTTCTTTGAACCTCGCAGCCTCAGAAGCGTTTGTGATACAGACAGAAGTTCCAAATAGGAAAATTGTGTGTAATTGGTACTATCCTCCAAAACCTACTGAATCTGCATCCTCCTGCTGCCTGCATTTTCTACAAAGGAACCACAGCCATTAAATACAGAGCAACGCTGCTTCAGGAGCACAAACCAGCCCTGTGCGTTCAATGTGTTTGCACCAGCCACACGCCTCTGAAAAGGACGAGGTGAGTTCCTAATGCTCCAGGCAAGCATCTGAGATGCTGGGATATGTTAGGAGACAATGGGGCCTCGAAGACTCAAAGCCTGTGCCCATGTGAGGTGGCAGAGCAGGCCAGAGGAGGAAAGGCCTGCAGCCTGCTCCTGGCCTGGGAAGCCTTGTTGCAGGGCCCCATTGCCAGAGCACCGCTGCCTGTGGGGTATCTTGCAAAAGGAGCTCCATCTTTAGAAAGAAAGTAATCTAATCCGCCAGAGGCAGGTGGTCTTTGAGGAAATTTGGGCAATGTGTCTTTCTAGGGGAAAAGAAATAAAATTTCTTGAGGGGGAACTGGGGCAGGAGGCATGGATATATGCAATCAAATCATCTCTTGCAGTAAATCAGAAGATCTGTGCTACTGGCAGAAAGTAATATTCATCTGCTATCCTGCCAAGTAGAAATTTCACTATTGATATTAAGGGACTACTTATTAAATCATTTTGTCAAAAAGCTTGAAGCTGAATTCAGACCCTTATTACTGTTGCACGGTGGACTAGTAGGAAATGCTTGGCTCGGATAGCATTTTTTAAGGCAGGCAAGCCATTGTGAAATCATCCTAATCACTGTAAAACCTCCATCAGCTGTCTGCCAAAAGCTCCATATTTCCAGCGGTGCCCTCACCAAGGTACACCTGCTGTCACTCATCAGATGGCACGACGGTTCGCCAAACGGGTCTTGTTCTTGCATTGAAAACTTCCAGCAGACAGACAGAAATGCTTGGAGCAGCAGAGCTGATGCTCGGGCCAGTCTGAATCCCTAATAGTCTCATATTTCTGGGTACAAATGTAATCATATTAGACAAGTTCCTATGGAAATTTATTCATTTGCCTTCATTATCCACCAAAGGAGATTTCACAAGGTTCTGGAAATCCAATAAACCTCCATTTATAAGTCATGGCTTGCAAATACTTAGTGATGTGCTCCACTGGAAAAAGCATATTACTATGTTAATGGGCACACACTGGTCTTCCACAAGATTTGGAAATTCTTTCTGAATTTTTGTGGAGAAACAAGATAAGAGTATATTATCATTTGAGAAAGTCATTATTCCAGACCTAATCTCTCATTAACCTGAGCATGCATTAAGTTAGAGTTGGCACCTTACCTAATTCTTATTTTATATGCTGCAATCACTGTGCATGTTAAAAAAATACGCAACTTTTCCGTTTCGCGTTGTCCCAGGCAGTTTTTTTTTTCATCGTAAAGTTTCATATTAACACAAAGATAATGTAATTGCTTTTGTGCTTATAAGCATTACGTATAATGTGGTTGCAAGAACAATATAATCTGTCTCTTTTGTGTAAAACATCATTAAAGTAACCAAGAAAATGAAGTTTGGGCAGTTTGGTAATGAGACAAGGAAGAGAAATGTAGCTATTGATAAGACTGCATCTGGCTATGCTTGAGAAGGCTAACTTTATAACAACAGAAATCAACTTGCAGCATCATGGAAATAGTTAATACATTTTGAAAAGTTATGCAAAACTAGAGCGTGAGAACAGCAGAAGGCTGGAGAAAATTAGACTGGGAAATGCAATGCAATATAGCAATAAAGAAGAGCTTATGCAATACTGAATTACACGCTGTCACAGCATAGGGAGGTAATATTCCCTTTCTGTACGTCTTTAGTGGGCTGACAAGTAGTATGCCGCACTCACTTGTGTGCTTCTGTAACAAAAACTAAAACAAAATAAAATAAAAATTACAGATCCCCTTGACAAAAATGTTTGAGAATATTTTACTATATAATATACTACTAAAACCAGTCATTGGAGACAACTAAATGCAGCATAAAGCATGTCATTCTTTAATCTGCTTTTATGTTTTGATTAAGAATTGCAGATAGCGGTATGAAGGGTTTTCTGAAAGCA
The DNA here is from genome assembly GCA_013396635.1 of Penelope pileata. NCBI lineage: Eukaryota > Metazoa > Chordata > Aves > Galliformes > Cracidae > Penelope > Penelope pileata. The sequence continues at coordinate 272,031 of WBMW01006374.1, forward strand.
AGGGGCATCATTGGCAAGATCCCTAGCAGTCATTACACTCAAAAAAACCTAAATACTCATCTGATTCAGAATACAGAAAGCTGTTGGGGCAATACGGCTCAGGTACAGTGGAATACACTGTACTTTTACCTTTGAGGATGCCAAAAGCTAAAAGAAGAATTAAAAATCTGCACTGTTTTGTGGATGCAGCAGAGGAACTGCAGAACTGAACAATGCATGACCTTTCTGATACCCCTGGGAGCATACAGGTTACTTGTCATGAATTATCGGCAGTCTAGGTACCATTCACTGGGCTCCACCTTAATGAAGAACTGAAGCAGTATAACAGCAAGAGACAAAAGCATTTATCAACATCTGGAAATTGCTTTTACTGCTCAGCAGTTACAGTTTGGCAGTATTTCTTAGAAAGAAAAAGATGTCAACAAATGAGAAGAAACCGAGAGAATGGTAACAAAATGATTAATGTGCTGAAGAATTGATTAAGGAGGAAAGATTAAAAGACCTGAATATGTGAAGTCACTAAGCGACAGCCTGTATTTAATTGTAGAATCCAAAGGAGGAGAAAAATTGTTTGGAATGGATTAGTGGGAACCAAGAACGCACATGCTATGACAATGCAAGGTGGGCACGGCTAACAGGTAAACGTGCTTGTGCACTGACCAGTTCTTGCAGCTTCCACTGTTGTTCCTGATGCCACTCAGAATAAAGGTGTTGGCGTTGGGAGGAACTCGCATGTGAGGGAGAAACATGTATTTAAAACTGAATTTTGAAAGATAAATATTTTGTTTTGAAATGGCTACAGAACCCTTTGCTTCCCATGGCTAGCACTGTAAAAACCCACACAGCAACCCACACAGAAAAAACCCAACAACCTCTTTGTGCCTCAGTTTTCCCAGCTGCAAAATAAGCTCAGTAATATTTCTTGATTCATGCGTGGATGTTGTGACAGCAATTTCAACAACATGTATGGGCCAGGAGGCTAGCGTGGGGACAAGGACTTATTACGTTAGTGGGGGGATGAACTAAGATAGACAAGACATGAGGAGAAATGTATCTCTAGCTTGGCTCTTAAAAATCTTTTTGCCCCAAATGGGTTTTTAGTGAAGTCTTTCAGCTGAAGAAAGAAATTCTGGGAAATGAGAGGCAACACAACTGCAAAAAGAGAAACAGATCTGGCACCATGGGGAATGGAAAAGTGAAAAGCAGAAAAGTAGGAAAGAAAAAAGATGTAGGTAAACATATATATATTTTTTTTAAAAAAAAAGAAAAAAGGAAATAGAAGAAAGAAATACAGGAGTGAAGTATGAGATGCAATATAGGGTGACGCAGCAAATCAAGAGAAAGAGATCTCAGCTTTCCAAGAACAACTAACCTGGAGATGTTGCTGCCTCAAAAATTGGTGAGGCATTGGGGCAGCTTTGTGCGTTGGAAAAGGAATTAGGGCACTGGAGTGATGGGGGATCTGCAAAATGGCCAATGTCCCACAGCCAGTGTCACTTGTCCCAGGGCCACGATCAGCTTAAATGAGATGGAGATGGCTTTGTGAGGTGTTCAATACTTGAATCACTTGATCAAGCTTCTGGACCAGAAGTTGGATGTGCAAAACCTTACCAGAGGGCAAGAACTGATCTAAGGCCAGCGCTATATGGACTGAGAAGAGCAAGAGAGTACTCTGCTGAATGCTGTTTTGGTCCACCAAAGAGTCTTCCAGTCAAGGGAACTTAACCAAACTCATGTTTGCATGGCAGGGTGTGGTAGGACAAACCTGTGTGGATGGATTTCCATGTGCTGCATGGGGACCTCGCTCTAAATCCTGGGTCATGTACTGGGGTACTGAAGCACGCAGGAATAACATGGAGGAAACTCTGTGGTGCTGAAAAATGATGTGAATCAATTGAATATGGAATTTAATAGGTAGTTAACTACATACATGTAGAATTAAATGACATAACCACCTGGTCCTTTATTGACTGTTTTGATTGTGCACTCATTTTATGTTGTCAGAATGCAGTGGGATCAAAACACTGAAGATCCTTATTTGTAGTTTTCAAGTTGTGAATGTGTCAGTTGTAATTCTGGGCACTGAGGAAGAGCAGGAAAAAAAAGCAGGGACAAAGGAATGGGTTCAACTATTGGACAAATTGAGCACTTTTAATTGAAAGGTCAAAAATGAAACAGATTTGTATGAGAGGACTCCCATGGCTTGAAGATGGCTTCACATTTGGTTAGACAGCAAGCTCCTTAGTTCAGGACAAGAGGCAATGGGCACAAATTGGAACACAGGAGGTTCCCTCTGAACACCAGGCAGCACTTCTGTGCTGTGCGGGTGACGAAGCACTGGCACAGGTTGCCCAGAGGCTGTGGAGTCTCCTCCTGGGAGATCTCCAGCAGCCACCTGGACATGGGCCTGGGCACCCTGCTCTGGGTGGCCCTGCTGGAGCAGGGGTGGGACCAGGTGAGCCCAGAGGGCACTGCCAGCCTCAGCCATGCTGGGATTCTGTGAGTGCAGTTAGTTTATGCTCTGTTAACATTTTTGATGTCTTCTTCATGGGTACAGGAGTTGAATTTTTTACTTTTGTAAAGAATGAATGTTGAGAGCTATAAGAACAATTTTGTGGTAAAAAAAGACTGGCAAGGACAGGATGTTAATGCCTCATGCATGGGGCGGATGGGGCTTCAGACAACAGTTTAATGATTTCACTAAATTATAGATCTCTGTTCTACATTTTGTACTCTAAGTTGAAATAAAACAGTGCTTTCAGAATTAAATGTATCTATATTTTTTCCAGATCTCTAGCAAATGAAATCTCCCTCACCAGCCTGGCAGCTTCTCTCTGCTCTTGCATATTCCCTGCTTCCTTTTGGTTGTGCATCCTCCTTAAAATTACTGGAGAAAAATCAGGGAGAGCAGAAATGCTATGTGCACTGAAAACTCCTGTTTGTGTTCAACATCTTGCAGAGGATGACAATTTTAGACAATCTGCAGAGCTTCCTCCTTTCGCAAGAGAGCAGTTGGAGGTGAGCAGAAGTTAAATTATTGTGTAATTGCAATAAAGTCGCGTTCCCTCGCCAAAGACGGAAAGTACCAAATGTGGCAGAGTTTAGCATGATCTCAAAGATCTGTCATTTCTATGGTGTGGCATTCCCTCAGCCTGTAATGATTTGTATTGCAGAAGCAGCTTGTTCAAACTCTTCTAGAGTTCTTTTACTTCTTTGGTTGGCAGAAAGTGGTTAGATTTTTTCAGTTTGTTTTTTTTTTTAAATATATATATCAGAGAAGAGGATAAGAATGAATACCCAGCAGGCACAGTGTGAATTTGCCAATCAAGCGTGACTGTATCACTCACTTAAAGCCTAGCTAGAGAGGCCTCCAGACAGATAGCACAACTCAGGCATGGCTCTTCTAGCTTTTATCCCAGGAGTCAAAAAAATATAAAAAAAATAAAAAATAAAAAAGAGGAAGAAAAAAAGAAAAACCAACCAAAAAAACCGAAACCACCAAAAAAACCTCAAACCTCATGAGGTTTACTTACAATCTATGTGGACTTGCTAAAAGCTTTCATGTGATGCCACATAGGGATTGCCTAGTTAAGCTGAAAGCGATGGGGAACTGAAATAAAGCTGCAAATTCATTAGGGAGCTCACTGCAAACAACAACACGCTGCCCTGGAAGGGGAATCTGTACACTGGGAGAAGTCGCTGTTGCTGTTTCTTAAAGTTTCTTCTGGGACCAAGGGCTTGAATTTGCATGTACTTGCATGAACATGAAAGCCGGCGTGCTCTGGGCAGGGCTGTCAGGACAAAGGAGGTTCAGAACGTCTCCCAGAGATGACTGCATGATCTTGGGAACTGGAAGGACAGAAATGAGGTGAAATTCAATAATGGAAGAGATAAGGTCATGCACTTAGACATTTATAAAAAGCATTTTTATTATAGACTGTAAATGACAGGCAAAGAGAAGGAGTTGCCTGTATTAGTCGCTCACAGCGTGACCCCAAAATATCGCTGTGATTTGGGCATATATAAAGCAAATTACCTGTATGATAAAGGCCATTCGGGGAGACATCAGGAAAGACTTCATCCATTGCAATAACTGGCAATCATTTGTGAAAAAATGTTACATTTCCTGTCAGCTGTGCAGAAGAAAACTGAATTCTATCTGTATCAAACTACAGAATCATAGAATCATTAAGGTTGGAAAAGACCACTTAAGATCGCACAGTCTAACCATCAGCCCATGCCCACTGACCACATCCCTCAGTGCCACATCTCCACATTTCCTGAGCACCTCCAGGGACGGTGTCTCCACCACCTCCCTGGGCATCCTGTGCCAGCGCATCACCACTCTTCCCGAGAAGCAATTTTTCCTAATATCCAACCTGAACCTCCCCCGGTGCAACTTGAGCCCATTCCCTCTCATCCTATTGCTGTTACCCAGGTGAAGAGGCCAACCCCCACCTCACTACAACCTCCTTTCAGGCAGTTGCAGAGTGTGATCTCCCCTGAGCCTCCCCTTCTCCAGACTGAACAAGCCCAGTTCCCTCAGCTGCTCCCCATTAAGACTTGTGCTCCAGATCAGCTTCATTGCCCTTCTCTGGACACGCTCCAGCACCTCAATATCCTTCTTGTAGTGAGGGGCCCAAAACTGAACACAGTACTGGAGGTGCTGTGTGTAACTATCCCAGTTACAGGAGGACACTAGAGAACCTGCTGGTAGGCTGGGCAAGCTGAGAGTAGCTGTAGCTGCTGCCTACAAATACATCACAGGTAGAAATGCAAAGGAAAGAGAAATGCCTGTCTGAAGCACTGCATGGCACAGGAACAGGTGGGTATGGACTGCTCTTGCATGTGCTCAGGCTGGCGGCTTCCTAGCAAAGGGATGAGGCAGCTCTGGTCCAGCCCCTCAGCAAGAAGTGAAGTGTGTTGCTTAGTTGTGCTTATGGAAAGTGTTTGCTCCTGCCATAGCGAAGTGCCCGCTCCAAAACACAAGATCTGTGCCAGCCCCATGGCCTAACAATCCAAGAGGTTTCCCTGCTTAGCAGAGCAGACTGCAGCACGCAGACATCTGAGCGAGCTGTAAGTAACGCTGCGCGCGGTGTGCGGGCAGCCTGGTGCCAGCAGAGCAGGGTAACGCGCCTCACCTCACCGAGGAGCAGGGTCTGCTGACATCTGGCATCACAGCAAACAAAGGCAGCGAGTAATTACAGAAACATGTTTAGATGGCAGAGGCAGTCAGCGCTGAGCTCCATATGATGAAAGGAAATCGCTCTTTCAGTGTTAGCAGGCCAGGACTCACCTCGTTGTCACCAGGTTTAAGAAGAGAACAGCCTGACTTCATGTGGGACCCCTCTGTGTTCCCAGAGCTCAGTGCTGGACTGGTGGCCTTGCTCGGGGCTGCTCTGTCAGCAAACTGCTCTCGGGGCACACCGCACCTTGGGGCAACAAGGCAGCATGAAGCAGCAGAGGGACTGGGGAAATGGGCAGCTCTGCGCCCCAGAAATGGGTGGTTTGCACAGTGGGTTAAAAAACTTGCACAAGATGTGACAACAGAGATGGGGAAAATATCTCATTGAAGGTGCAGCTATTTTCCTACGTAAAAATGGTGATGGCGCTGTCAGTTAGAATCATAGAGTCATAGAATATCCCCTGTTGAAAGGGACCCACAGGGATCACTGAGTCCAACTCCTGGCTCCACGTAGGACCACCCAGTGTTCAAACCCTTATGTTTGAGAGCATTGTTCAAATGCTCCCCGAACTCCGGCAGCTTGGGGCCATGACCCTGGGCAGCCTGTGCCAGGGCCCAACCACCCTCTGGTGAAGAACCTTTCCCTAACCCCCAACCTGACCTCCCCTGACACAGCTCCATGCCGTTCCCTCAGGCCCTGTCACTGTCAGCAGAGAGCAGAGCTCAGCGCTGCCCCTCCGCTCCCCTGGTGAGGAAGCTGTAGGCTGCCATGAGGCCTCCCCTCAGCCTCCTCTGCTCTGGGCTCAGCAAACCAAGGGACTTCAGCCCATGCTCACACTTCTTGCCCTCTGGACCATTCCCCATCTTTGCGGCCCTCCTGTGACACTTCACACGCCCTCCCAGGACACAGCAGGGCACTGAGGGCTGCTCTCGCCCTGTGCCCGTGCGGGGCCACTGACCCCTGAGCATCTCCGTGCAGGTGACTGAGAAACCCCCGAGCGGTAACAGCGCCGGGTTTCGAGCCGCTGCTCTCACCCTGAGCCATCGCATCCGCGGCGATGCCCCCGCCTCGCACCGGGCGTTAACCCACCCCTCGCA
>WBMW01006374.1:278343-618932 GCA_013396635.1 Penelope pileata
ACGGGCTCCGCGTGAGGCCGCGGGCCCGCAGCCGCCATCCCGCCGCTCCCCGCCGCCCCTCGCCATGGTGGCGGCGCGGGAGGGACCCCCGCGGGCGCTGCGCTTCGCCTCGGCCCTGCTGCTGCTCGCCCTCTCCGCCGCCCGCGCCTCCCACCCGCCGCCCGCCGCCGAGTGCCCGGCCGGCAGCCGGGGGAAAGGCGGCAACTGCTCAGGTAAAGCCCCGCGGCGCCGCCCGCCCACGCGCGCACGTGGGTGGGTAACAAAGGAGCGGCGCTGCCCCGGGGGCTCCGCGCCCGCCGCCCCTCCGGCCCCCTCCGGACCCGGCTCCGCGCTGGTTCGGCTGAGGGCTCTGTGGCGGTGTCTGCGCGGACAGCGCGGGGCGGGCGCGTGGGTTCGGCTGACAGCAGCGCGTCTCCGCGTGTCTTTGTGCGGCGTTTGTAAAGTAGGGCAAAGTCAACGGCTGCATAGTGAAGTTTGCGTTCCGCTAGAAATACTTCTCTGGGAATCGGTCTGCTCGCCTCCCCACGCTCCCCGTTCGGGAGGGTCATCCCCCCGCGTGCCCCGCTCCGGCCGTCCCCGACCATGGGCGGCCCCGGCGGTGCCTTCTCCAAGGTGATGAACGGCCGCGCTCGGGCCGCCGCCCGCCCCATTGTCTGCAGCGGAGCTCGGGCTGCGCCGGGGCTGAGAACAGCTCCCGAGCACCGGGGAGAGGCGCGGGGAGCTCCCCGGCCGCTCCACAGCCCGCCGTGCCCAGACGGGTTGGCGATCCGACCTCAGCTCTCTGTGGCTCTGTGGTTCCGTCATACAGCGGACCGCGCCGCTGCTTGCTCCTGTTACGCTCGTTTGTTCTTGATTTGCCCCTTTTTGTCATCTGCTGGGTTCGTGCGCGGTGCCACAACACCGCTGCCATGCCCTCGTCCGACTTTTTCATTCTGTTGGCACGAACGTGGTGGTTAATCCCAAGGAGAGGTGAACAGGTGAATGTGCCGCTGGCGTTAGCGGCTCACCCGTGGGGGTCACCAGGGCAGAGCGTGGGCATAAATCAGCGGGGCTGAACGCAGAAGACTGCTGAAATACAGGAGGGAGTTTGTAAGGCGATGTGGGATGCACGGGTGCTGTTGTTGGGAAAGCAGTGCTAGAAAAGAGCTTTCCTGCCCGGGATTGGGAAGCCTCGTGTTGTGTCAGGGCACCCAGAACGGTACAGTCAAGCAGAAAAGCAGAAGCAGACCTACATACCGTACATGTGTGTATGGCAGGCACTAGTTTTATTGAAACTATCAGAACGTGGAAGAAGAATGGCATTTAAAAACACAGTAGTCATTACCTTTGCACAACTGCAACGTTTCGGTTCTCAACATTAATTTTAAAGAAACCGATACCCACACGTGATGATACCTGAGACCGATTTTCCCCTCACTTACCTCTGTGTTGGCTTCATTAACTTTTACCAGGGAAGTCACTCCCTGCAGAAGATGAGTTCCCAGCACTTACACTGGGGCCGGACATGGGCATCAGCACCTTGCTTGGCGGACCGCTGTCCTGCACCTCACTATTTATGCAGAACGTCAAACTTCAGAACACTACCACAACTTTTTCTTCAAAAATTTGGACTCTCTAAATTGCTCTCCATACTCAGATAAGCAAAATTCACATCTCGCCTACTGCTTTGTCACTTTAACATTTATATCGGGTTGACCGACTGCCCTGGAACAGTTCCTTAAACTTTTTGAGATCTTCCCTGAGGCTGTAACATTTCCTCATTGCTCGGTTATGGAGATACCTTTATTTTTTATTAATTTGTTAGGAAATGCTGAACTCCTTCATTCCTCCAGAGCATACTGCTGAGGAAAGAGTTTGCTGTAGCAAAAGAACATCGCAAGGTAGATAACGGAGGCAGATAACATGAAAATTAAGATGGCTTTTCCAGCCCTGCTTCTCTCCCTTCTGCCCAGGCATTGCAGTCTAGTCTTTTGCTAAATTATGATGTAATGGCATCATCAGTGGCCAAGGGAAGATCGTATAATCAAGTGATTAGAGCAGGGAAGAGAGAATTAAGACATAGCTGCTGTTAATTGATGATGTGGACTTCTGTGCATTTGTTTGCCTGTCAGTCCCTACTTTGCTAAGTAAACTGAAATAGCTCCATTTTAATTAGAATGCCGAATAAAACAGAAGTCAATGGGTTGGTTTGGTTTAGTTTTCTGGAAAACAGAGAACAAGTCTTAGGCTTTATGTTTCAGAGAGGTCATCTTATTGCCAGCTGTACCTGTAGTCGCCTGTAGCACTCGCTGGCTGGCTGTGGGCAGGATGGGGCGATACTTGCTCCCTGCTCCAGCTGTGAGCCAGTCTTGTCCTTAATAAAGACTCTGAGCTACAGGGGATTGTTAAAGCATCCCAAACGGGAAGGGAAGTACAAAACAGAGTTACTTCATGAGCTGCACATGGGGATCTTCAGTTTCTGTCCAGCTGGATCTCCCGTGCGAGACGCACCGCAGTCGCGTGGCAACCACAGAGGTTCAGCTTATTGTAACTGCCCAAATGCAGAGCATTGCAGCAAGATTTGGTTCCGATTTGTGCGCCCGGGGTTTCAGTTAGCAGCGATATGTTTCTGCTGGTAAGCGTTTCAGCTTGTTCCTCCTTTACGTGATCATACACGCTTGTTGGGATGATTTTGCACACCTCCGATGAGTCTCATAGGCCATATGCTGCCCCCGGTTTCTTAAGGTCTCTTTGAGCAACGTGAGTAGAGATAAAATCATTTCAAGATATCTTACTGAGGACTGGGTGAGGCCATGGAAAAATTAAGGACACTTATCTTTCACAGAATTCCCCTTCTGATGAGCATGAAGGTCTTTCTTTTGCACAACTGTAATGTCTCTGAATGAGCTTGTAGATGGAAGTAGACGGAAAATGCTGGTTAGAAAGAGGAAAGGGAGCAGCTGGACAAAGGAAAGGATCCATCCTGTGTGTAGGGTGACAGCTGAGAGTGTGATGTGCTATTTATTGAGCATGGAACTGTAAGTGTCAAAAAGCTTGCACATTTTTAGATAGGACAGCAGAGAAAGCTGTAGGGGAGCCATCCTTTACCATATGTACATTACCTTAAGTTTCAATGAGCTTTAGAGAAATGATTTCTACCCTGAAATAATTTGCAGAGCAAATTAGACTGAGAATGGGGAAACAGACAAAAGTGAAGCAGGGAACGTCAAGTGGAGAGCCATCAGGAGTACAGCAAGCACGAGCAAAATTCACGTGTTTTGATATTTTAAAATATGGTTGGATGAGAAGGAATGGGTGGACATCAGAAAGGAAATTAAATCATCTTAAGGCTGGGCGACAAGAGGGCCCTGAGGAGGGGTGGGAGTGGAAGGTTTTGGCTGGTACACAAGGAGAAGGGAGTGAGGAAGCTGCATGAGAAAAGATACAGTGCTGAGAATGGGAACAACTCACAAAGGATGGCAAGAATTAGCCATGTTTTATGTGCATTTTCAAAGCATGTTTGTGCTTGTGTGCATGGTCCTAGTGTGAGCAGAGCTTTTGTGAAAGGAGAGCTGGGAGGAGCAGAGAAGGTGAGCAAGATGAGTAACGGGAGATGGCAGTCTCCGTGCAGATAAGGCAGGAACGTCCAGGAACATGATAATAACTCTGAGCAGTGTGACAACAGAAGAGAGAAGTTACACTGACTGTTGCTTTCTGCACACGCTTAAGGAGGGTGCCATGCATTTAAAGCCTGTATTCTGTTACTGGTACTAGAGGTGCATGTGGTAACACAGATAAACAATACCTCTTTATGTTTGGTCCTCTCTTCTTGTCTGCTTTCTACCATTGATGAATCTGTTCTTATTCAGAATTTGCAAGTCTTTGTCCTCGGCGTCTCCTGCTGATATTGTTGTTCCCCCTTATCCTTGTCATGCGGCAAAGGTTGTTCAATTAGGGCCTTTTTATTTCCATTACTTTGTTAGATGATATCGAGTCGGTTCTCCAGACACCATAGCAAGGATTCTCAAGCTTACTATTGCTGTGCCAGCAGGAGAGGCACAGCATACACATATTAAGAAAAAAATTACCTGCACAAGTCTTGTCTGTTTACTACTTTGATGTGGTGTGTGTGATGTATTGGGACACGCGCCGTAATCAAGGACCTGCAATGAGAATCACATCATCTGCAGGTTGTGTGTGGGCTGCTCGCGCTGCTCTTTTGCTCAGTGCTTGATAGCTTGTGGGGATTGTTGGAAATGGTAAAAACGGAGGCCACAGACGCCAAACCAAAGTAGTGCAGTGCTTGGAATACATTGCCTTGGTAGAAACCATCTCTGCTTGAACATGGCCCCTGCCTTTGCTACGGCTGCTTCCTTCCAAAACAGTTTGACAATCACAGAATGAGACATTGAGAAGTTTAAAAAGTAAGTGCCACAAACTTAATAAGCAAGAATATGGTAGGGTTAGAAGCACAACATTTGGGGCACAGAGTCTTCGTGCTTGTGACTATTCAGTCGCCTTTGCAAGGTTTTCTGTCTTGGGAGCATCTAGGATATGTTGGCACTGAGGAGAAGGCTCTCCTTCAGAAATACCATCTACATTTATTGGCTAATTGCAGCTTTAGAGTTCAAATCAGGATAAAATATCACTATTTTCTGAAGTGTTATGTATTATGCATGAGATGTTGCAGTTGAGTACTTCACCTTTTTCCTTAGGATAAGAAGGAGTCTAAAGCTACTCAGATTGGCACATCTACTCTGTGAGGGGAAGAGCTGAGCTACTGAGCGGGTTGGCCAAAGCGAGCTTTGTGTACACTCTTTCTCAGTTGAGGCTTTTATGCTGTCTGATACTTGGGTCCATCCTGTCCCTACTGTACGAGAGAGGAGCACAAAACTGTGCCCATTCCACCTGGCACACGTGAAGATGATGTGGGAGGACGCAAACCTCAGACACTTTCCATTGCTGGAGCTCGACCTTGTTTGTACCTGAGCTCAGTGGGATTCTGCCAGCCAGAATCAGATGTGGCCTCAAGCTTGGCTTTTCTCTGTGCTTAACTGCTGGAACAGGCATTACCTTTTGTGTTTGGTTCATTTTTCTAAGTGGGCTTTTTGGTTCTGCTGTATCATTCTAGTTTATACAAAACCAAATCAACTTGTTAATGGCGTTAAGCCACATTGGCAAATATGTAAAAGGTGGGGATACAGGTTCAGGCAAATTAGCCTAGCTATTCTAAGAAATACGTCTTGCTTTTTTGTTTGTTTGTTTGTTTGCATGGATAAACCTGATGAGAAATGGTGTATGGGACTTGAATAATTGGTTACTGTATCTGAGATACTATGACTTATGTTCCCACAGATGAATTACAACAGTCAAGCCAAGTAAACTGTGATATGTGTTTGTGCCAATCGAACTTCTGAAGTAAATGATCTAGACTCAGTCAGGTTACATATCACTTTGAGAAACTATCATAAAGCATGAATATAAGGAAGAAGTAAGAACAATGATTAAAAAGAGAAATTAAAACTCAGAGAGTACCACGCACATATTTGTTTCCCCTTAGTGTAATTATTTAGCCACGAAATGTCCTTGCAGTGCTCATTCTTATGCTGATTAAAGAGTCAAAAGGTAATTAAAGTGGAATTGAAAGTGTCAGAATAGCAGAAAATCATCTCATAACAGGTGTCGCTCCATCATTGTCACAAGTGGGAACTGATGGTGCAATGGAGCAAGTGAGGCTTGACTGAAGGGACTGGATAGGATCCAATTTCTTTACTGTTTCTTGAAACAGGGAAAAGAGGAGCTACGCTTGTCGTGGAAAATATTGCCAAGAGGTCTCTGTGCCGAGACCTGTCTGATAACTCCGGTTACAGGGAAAACATGAGCCGTCTTTATTAAGAGCAGCCAGGCCCTTTTATTGCTGTTGATGTAAGGATAAGCATGTTGTACTTACAGTCTGATGGTTTTCTTCCAGAACTGACAGTACACGGGATAAAGGGAAGAGTTAATATTTACTTGGATTTGGGAAAAAAAAATCCGTGGTCAAGGTCTTTGAGAAAAGAAGCACGATGGCAGAGAATCCCACCGATATTGACAGGAGGCTAGATTTTCCTTTTTCCTATAAAGAGATGATCATGTTCCACCACTGATCAGCAAGCTTGTGACTTTTCCCCCCTGTAGCCAGATTTTGGCATGTGCCCATAGAGGAGGTAGTAGCAGTAGCTCCCAAATTGACTATAGATGTAACTTCTGGGGAAGAAAGAGTGTTGAGCACCAGGGATGTTGTAAAAGGATCTATTTTTCTGACTGTAGATGACAGCTTATCCTTTCTGGTAAGTCCTACAGATGCTGTAGAACAAAAGTAGAGATAGTTGGTATTTTTGAGGAAAAAGCCTGTCATTTTATAAGCAGTCTACAATATCCAACAGAGCTGAAGACCAAGGAAGTTCTATGTAAATTATTATTTTATTATTTAAAAAGCAAAAAACCAAAACAAACAACAAAACAGTCCATCACAAGAATAGCTTTAGATAATGAGAAAATATAATTAAATAATCTACTATAAACTAAATAATCTTCTCTAATCTAATTGCTGTAGTTTATTCTTAGATCATCTTGAAATTTTAGCTGTCCAGAAATACAGAGGAATATAGGAAACAAAAAAGGAAAAGCATGAGAATGGAGTTGTATTCTGCAGATTCCGAGTGTGTAGAGAAAGGCATGCTGTAGAGAAGAAAACCAGAGTAAATTTTATTATATGAAGCCATTTCTTGACAAAAGGTCTCTTTTTGTAATATTTTTCTTCCAGGAAGGATAACAAGATATAGGCAAAATTTGTTTAGGAGTAAGCTCAGCAATCAAAATTACTATCCAATGAAATTAAAGTTTCCCAGATAACCTTACTACCTGCTCCCTTGTCTTGATGAACAGCTACAACGTATCTTTACTTGCAATTTGCTTCACAGCTGACTTCCAGAGGATCTGAGGGTGGAATTCTTTCTTCTTTTATTATTAGGTCGATACCTAGTAGCACCGTGAGTTATTTCAGTGTTTGGGATTTGCAGGTCATATGTTCTTCAATGTACGTATTTATTTATGAAAAGAAAAAAAGTCAGATCAGTTGCTTCTCTTTAAGATTCTTACCAGGGAGCACCAATTCTCGTGCGAAGTGGGGAGCAGGATGCCAGTGAAGCTCTTTGAGCACCTGGCAAGGTGACCAGAGATTCTCTCCTTGCTGAGCCCATTATGTCCCCAGGCCCAGCTGGGGAGGGGCTAGGACACTGAGCAGGCGTTTGCTGATAGATTCTGCAGAGGTTCCAGATAGCATTGGAATATTACACTGATTTTCAAGGCTCAATTTTTATAAGTTGTTCTACCACTGCCTTACTAGTCGCAGTGTGGTTTTGTGAGGAGGCGGTGTTTAACTAGCAAATCGGGATTTATTTTAGGATAATTTGAATTCTAATTATAGTCAACAATTTCTAAGGACTGAAAAGACGAGTCTTTTCTGGTAATAGATTATGTGTTACAGCAACAGCGTTTAAAGGATCTGGTTCAAAATAAAATTAAATCCTTGTAATGCCTCTCTTTTGACTTAGTATTATAAAAATAAATTTAGTTGCAATTACAGTCTTGAAACAGTCACATTATATAACAGTGTTCAAGCTGGCAGGATCCTCATCCACGCCTTAGAAACAGCGTTAATTAAGACCAGCAGGAAAACATGTGAAAATGAAAGAGGAGAAAATCAAGAAGAAGACAGAACTGTCAGTAAGTTTTCTGAAGGGAAATTTTCCTTTCCGTAGCGACCACATACTCCATTAGCCAACTTCTGCCAGGCTGGAAGCTTGCTGCGCACATCAAGATCTTACAAAAGTGTGCTTGGCAAGCCAGCACGAGGATATGCAGGCTGTGGGATGGCTTCTGGAGTCTGCTCTGGAGGCAGAGTGCAAGGCCTTGGTGGGCTGCCCCTTCTCAGCTCCTGAGCTGCTGGCGGGTGGCAGCTGAGTTCCTCAAGGCAAGGCCCCGGGGCCTCCTCTGCCTCATCCTCACCACATGGGACCGATGTCAGAGCAGATGGAGGCAGCCGGCTGAGCCAGAGACCTGGTGAGCTCCGGTTAATCTGCCCTTGAGTGCTGTGGTGTGTTTGGGATGAAATGCTTAACCTTCAGAGCTCTGATTGCTTCACCGCAGGCCCAGCCCGGCTTATTTCTCAGACTGACACACTTCGGCCCAATTTCAGCAGCCTGCAGCCTTCATCTACTGCAGACAAAAAATCCTGCCTCAGAAGAGCTTAAACATGGTGACTCCTGTGATGTGGCATCTGATGATGTGAGAAGGAACACCAGGCCCACGATGATGTTGTGCTGTCACATTTACTCACATACGACTGTAGAAAACCTTCTAAAACCCTATTTCAGCAGTGGATGAGGAAGTGCTTATACCTGAAGCACAGAGAGGTGTTTGGTGAACCTTATAGGAGTTTGACTCGCTCTCTATGGTTTCACATATGGTTTCACACAACTACAAAGAATGATGATTAGATAAGCATCATTTGCAAAATTGCTGAATTTCCTCTAAAATTTTAGTGCAAACAAGAACCTTCCCAAATGCAGCATAAAAGCTTGAGATCTGGGCTAGCTAAATGTGTCAGTGCATATGCAGAAAAAGCCCAAAATAGATTAGGCTTACAAAATGTGGGAATGCTTTTGCAAATATAAGGTTTAATCATTAAGATGCCCGTAAGCCTCAAGGCAAAGATATGAAGTCAGTAGCTGTTGATGGAGACATCTCAAACAGTGTTTTCAACAGGTATTTCCATTGAAGAGTGGATAAAAATTGGTGGCTGGGTAGCAGTTTGTTGCTTTAAAACTCAGGGAAGCACTGATCTAATTAATTCTTTACATGTTGCGAATTAGCATTGACTCTGGTTGTGCGCTGCCTCTCTCCGATCCCTCTGGGAGAGGCAGAGGTCAGTGCATTGTGCCAGGCGGGTTCTCCAGGGCAGAGGGGAGCAGCAAAACATCCGTAGAAAAGCCAAAGGGATCCCCTCGAGCGATAATGCCAGGTGCAGTGGTGGGCAGATGAGCTGTCACCTTCCTAAAACGTGGTGTTTTAGAATAGATTTTCCTTCACCCTCCATTTCTCACAGAGGTTTACCTAGACAATTGTGCAAGGCAGAGTTCCTTTTTCCTGTCTTGACTGGAATTCCAGGGTTATAAAAGTGAAAATAAAATAGACAGGCTCAGGTTAAGGTTATAGACTGTTTTTCATACACAAAACATGGATTGGGAAGGCAGTTTGTTTAATTGTGTTTCTTCTGTGGCTATCTGCAAAGGATGTCCCTTTGTTTGCAGAATGCCTTTGTGAAAATAGGTATCTGTGCTTGAAGTGTGCAAAATTGGTTCTTAGCTGTAAGAAATACTCTTCTTCACATCAGAATCTAGCAGTTGTCATAGGTATGAAACAAAAATTTTGGCTAGAAAATACAGAGAACAGCTGCCTTGTTTGTGTTTGTTTGTTTTTGTTAAGTGAGAAGAGGTATATCATTATCTCAGTGCTCTTTGTTCAAACCCCTGTCTGTAATGGAGAAGAGTTATCCAGGTGAGAGAACGCAGCCTCCACATTTGCAAGTGATATTCACGCTGCTGGCTGAGCAAACAAAGAGGAACTGTGGAACCAGGCTCAGAATTTGAGTGTTTTGGGTGATTTATCTACCAGATGGTAAATGCAGTCCAATGTAAAAAATTAGTCTGGGAGCAAGGAATCAATCATCCAGCACGCTGATCAGGAAAGGGATT
The DNA here is from genome assembly GCA_013396635.1 of Penelope pileata. Lineage (NCBI taxonomy): Eukaryota > Metazoa > Chordata > Aves > Galliformes > Cracidae > Penelope > Penelope pileata. The sequence goes on from WBMW01006374.1 coordinate 288,120, forward strand.
TGGGTGTTATAGCAGAAAAATTAATGAGCTGGCAATCCGCTGCAGAGCGGCATTAAAACAAAAAGATACTACTCTGTAACAAACGAGTCCTCACGCGGAAGACAAAAGAGATGAACATAATGCTTTATTAGACACTTGATAAACCTAATCTAAAACAGTGTATTACCAAAAAAATCCCAAATTATTCAAACATAATAATTAAATAGTTTGGTATCAAAACCTGGAGATACGAGTTAGTGTAGAAATGTGAATTTTTTATACTCCCTTCACATTTGTTTCCCAAATACATAGTCTGTTGGGTCACAGTAATTACTTGTTAGTATTCTATATTGGAGTAACATATATCTGCATACTATTTACATTTGTATTGTACTATGTTTGTACAACAGTACAATAGTACTCCAGTACACCCTCGCAGTACAGTGGATTTTGAATGATCTAGAAAAGAGTATGTAAAAGGTATCAATACTCCTTTACGGAGTAAGTATTTCTTTCTATTGAAATCTTGAAAATGTTTCCCTCATCCCTCTCAGTTACTCAGGGTACAAGAGTTCAGCATAGTGCCGTTCTAACAACTCAAATCTCTTCATGACTTTTCTCTGATTTTTGATGGAAAGTCCAGCTAGAAATGACTTAGAAAAGGTCGCTCCTGTGCTCAGTTTCCACTTTTATTTTTACTTTTGAATTCTAAGGATCAGGTGCAGGTCAGGCTGCTTGGGAGGTGACGCTGTGTGCAGGCAGCAGGACTGAGCCGGGCTGCTGTGGGGCTTCCTGACGCGGGTGGAGATCCGGAGATGGATTTCATCTAAAGCCTGAGGCAGCAAAGGGATTCCATGAGAGCTGGTAGGTGAAATAAGTGGGCTGGAAAGTCTCTCTTCTACTGCAGAAATTGGTAGATTGGTGAACAGTTATTTCTAGTGAACAGCTAGGGAAGCACACAACAAAAACCTTTCTTTTTTTTCCTTTGGGTTTTTTTGTTTGTTTGTTTTTTTTCTTTTGTTTGTTTTAAATGCCACCTGGAGGCAAGGAAAAGGACCTGACTGTCCCACTACGTAGTGAGACCCACTACCTAGGGCATTTTTTGAGCGCTAATCACTGCTTAAAATTTAAGGAGGGCTCCTAGATTGTAATTGTGATTTATCTGTGTACAGAAAAACAAACAAACAGATTTATCTACATAGAGTAAGCAGGAGGAACCTGCAAATATTAGTTTCGTACAGCTGTACTGCTTAAGGCTCTAGAGACGCTCGATGATTTTCCATAGACTTTTACAGGAGCTGTAGCAAAACCTATAGCAAAGGGATGGACCCGAATGCCTACATTTCTCCCAGACAGAAAGTCATTTTTACCTTAAAATTATGCACAGCATGTCAAAATAGCTTCTGATGCTGCGCTCAGTTGTACTTAGAGAGCAGCAGACTCAGCCTTGGTGTAAATAGCAGCTGTATCTCCGTCACAGGTTGCTTATCTCGAAGCTGAAATTGGCCTTTTACTTCTCAGTTGCATGGGTGTGAGACAAAGGGCAGAATTTAGCCACGTGCATATTTACATATAGGAACCTCCCTCCCTCCTCCCTGCTATATCTTTACACATTCTTCTCTTGTTTTGGAGGGGCACAGCGTTGTTGAAGAGGGCTGACCACGGCTGTGGGCTGAGGGTGCCTGTGGCTTCACATTTGAGCAGAAGAGGTGGGTTAGGTCCAGACTGTCAGTGGCACGGCAATTCAGAGCAGATGCTATTGTGCATCTGTGATCCTGGTCTTGGGCCTCCTTTCCCCCTCCCTGCAGGCTGATTGCTGGATTTGGGGGGGTTAAGGGGCTCCCCTCCAAGCACTGGAGGGTGCTGACAAAGCCTGCATGTCCTTTGCTACCTCTAAATGAGGGCAAAATGAGAACCAACCATTTCCTTGCTTCTTTGCTGTAAAGCAAGTAATAGCAGCTAATTTATGGCAATTAGGAAGCCTCCCTCAAGAGCTGTAAGCTGACACCGGGCGCATTTTGGCACAGGCTGCACTCGCTGTGCTCCTCGGCCCTGGGAGCCTTGGGAAGACAACTCATGAGCTGGCTAATCCGGCGTTACATTTGCCGAGGGAATCCCCAGCGGGGAAGAGTGAATAATTTCCACCTGCTTTGTGCTGCATGAGCAGCACGACAGGAGCCAACGCGATCGATGAGTGTATTCGGAGGAGAGGCAGCATCTTGGCTGTGTTCTGGATAATGCCTGTTTCTTTGTCCCAGATGCTGGGTGTCACAGCATCTGATCACGTTGACTCATTCACCTGGGTCCTCTCTGTACCTGCAACCCTGATGGCAATGAGGCACAATGTATGGATCCCATGCTGTAGGATGACAATAAATTCCCAGCTCCTGAAAATCCTTCTGAGACCATCGGAGGGGGTTAGCAGAAGCTTCGGGAATCATATTTCTCCTTGCATTTTGGGGAGGATAAACGAGCAGGCAGAAAGGAATTATTAACTATAGATTTAGCTGACAAGTCTCTCTCTGGGAGGTAAATGTATTTCAGCAAGCTGAACAACTCCTCAGCGGTGATTTGTTTTTCAAAAGTGAGATGCAGTTGTTAAAGTTTGAGAGCAGCAGAGCTCGTGACTCGGCTCTTTGCGGGTCCGTAACTTACTGGCATTGCTAGAATTCATTAAGCAGCCTGAACGAGCGACCGGGGGCTTGTTTGTTTGTTTTCTCCCCATGACTTTTATGTCGCTGGTGGTTCTGTTACTTTTCCAGGGTTTTCCTGACTGTTTAATTATGGTTTTCAAAACCAGCCCTAAATAGCGTAGTGTATGGGTGTTTGGAGGAGAGAGCTTATGCAAATCTAATTATTCTCCAGCACTACTCATAGTGTTTATGTTTCAGGCGTATTACACAAGTGTTAATTTATTTCCTTTCCCTGTATACAAAATAGGATTCTATTGCTATTTTTACATAGGTATGTGTATCATAAGAATAGGCTGCAGTAATATTTTAATTTATAGATCTATTATGGGATTCTAATGAAACCAAACTGCAAGAAGAAGCTGAGTTCTTTGCATTAATTTGGAAACTGCTACATTTTAATCTCCTGCATGGAAAATGCTCTCTTGTTGGAAGTAGCTTCAATACAATATTCGGGTACCTCGTCTTTCATTTGAAATCTGTGAATACTTAAGGTATTTTTGTAAAATTTTGATTTTGATATAGACTGACAGAATCTGTAGGGACCCAGAGGTATGGTTCCCTCTCACTGAGTTTTCAATTGTATCCCTGTAGTTTCCTTTTGTAAAGGCCCGTAGCTTTGGGCATTCGATGCTGGGACTAAAATCTTTCACAATAGAAGCACTGTGACATCCTTTAGTTTTCTCCTTGGTTAGAGAACTCGCATTTTTTAAGTAAGTCCACGTTTCATTTCCTATATTTAGTGAAGTTCTGTAACTCATTTAGAAACAGGCATTTCTTCCTGTCCTTTTAGACAGCAAAGTAAAATTGACATTGAAGAGCTTGCCATACAGGCTGACTGCCCTTGCTGACAGTCTGTCATCCACATGGCTGGAGAAGATCTCCTGTGCCATCGAGCCACCGCGGTTGCTATTTCTGCACTGAAGCCTATTCCTCAGCATGATCCTCTTTCTGATCTGGCACATTGTTTGCTTAACCATTTCTTATCAATGGAAATCAAATTTTTGTTTAAAAAGCTAAGTATGCAGCTTATTTAAAAAAAACGGAATGCAAAGAATAGACTTTAGGGACATTATTACAAGAATATCTGGCACTTAGAACTTCTGTGTTCAGAAATTTCTACTTCAGTAAGGTAGTAAATTTTGATGTATTTTCAAAGATGTCTAAAACTTACACATGGACCAGACTAGGCTGAGAACTGCCTTACCTTTTTCGTGTAAGTTAAAGTTTGGGTGAAAGCTCAGCGTACTAGGGTACTTAGACTTTTTAATAGAAGTCAACACATTCAGTGAACATCTTCCACTGGCGTGAGTTATTGCATCCTGTTTGAGAAAAAAAAAAAAAGACATTCAGACAATGAATGCCCAATTACTGCATATGTCTGGAAAGTCTGATTTGAGTAACTTGTCTAGCATTGCACAAGAGCCTAAAAATTAGATTTGCTGAAACAAAATTAATTTAGGAATCTTCTTTCTGAGTACTTGATTTGCTCTTTTATTATGGCTTCTCCTAAGTTCCCTTAAAAAAAAAAAAAAAAAGAGGATAACCCTCCTCACCAACAGCTAGGGAAAATACAGAAATCTCATAGGGCAGGCTGATTTTTAAATAGCTGTGAGCAAGGTTAAAAACATTATGTACTGGCAGAGACCTCTCACTTGAATTAATGGCTTAATGGGTACCATTGCAAGTAGTTCTCCTGTGTGAACCAGGCACATGAAAACCAGATAATTTTGCTATATATTGACTTGAAAGCAAAGACCTAGCAATCTCCACGTCTCTCTCAAGGCCTGGGATCAAGTGTATTCCAACCCCGTTTTGGCAGCCTACAGTTTCAGGCGGATTGGATGGATTTTCTCACAGGAGAATTCAATGGTCTGAGCTTTAGAAAACATACCTCCTTCACTCCAGCTTGTGCCTTAGCTCCTGTGTAAGGGCATGGAAAAGCTCAAGTGCCTTTAATGGTACCAGTTGCAATATTAATACATAAAAAAAGGACAAATACGTGCTTTGACTTAATTCCTAAGAACAACGTGGCTAGAAATTTTCTATTAAAACAATGAGTGCTATAAACAACTTAAAACAGAATCTCATGGTGGAAAATGTTGTGCAGTGTTAACTAAAAGTACAGCTCCTAGCTCTGTGTATTATTTCAGCTTAGGAGATTGCAAGTTGCATTCAAGTCAAAGAACTCTGCATTTGCTCAAGAAACTGCTCAGAAGTTGGGAAATGCCAACATTTTTGACTGTCCTTGGCTGGTCAGACTCACTTTCTGAATAAGTCAAGTGCCCTCATCTTTGTGAGAATGTTTCTGAGGTTCCCTCACAAGTGATCCTGCAGAAACACCGCGTGAGGCCCTTTCTTCCTGTCTGGGTAAGCCTATATATTTCTTGTTATGGAAAGGAAAATACTACAAATGGAACAAATATTCATGCTATTTATCTTGTAGAAAAATCAGCTGAATAATATGGTTAGATAATGCTAGAAAACACTTTCACAGAGCTGGAAGGGAAAGTTATGTGCTATTTAAATGTGAAGGAAAGCCCAGATTAAGATATGGTCTCACAGAGAATTGCCCTTGCCCGTGGTTTCACCCTCCTGTTGCTGGCTGTGCATCCCACTACAGACCTTGTCCCACCTCAGCCTTCAGTGAACCCCACTGTCAGCCCAGTCCCCTCACTAGGAAGTGGTGGGCCAGCAGTGCAGCAAACGGGGGTCTTTTCTTCCCTTGGTGTTATCAGTGGCTTCCTGACTGTTGTGATGGGTACCAGAAGTGACAGGGCCATGAGGTGGAGAGCAGAGAGAGGTAAGGAGGAGAGCTGCGGCCTGCTCCCCATCAGCACCAGCGAGCGGTGCTCACCACGCCTAGAAAAAAAACACTGCAATTGCTACAGCTGCAAATATGTCTTAGGCCATGGATTTCCACTGCTACCCTGAAATCATGGATTTCAGTACTTCTTCTGCATAATGGGCAGAAATCTTGTGGAGTCAAGATCTGATCTGCCTGAAGATGGGGAGTCTGTGGGATGTGCATGGGAACGGGTTAGCAGAGAAATTTCCTGCAGATTTTCAGTGTAACTGAAGGCTGTCAGACACAAAAGGTTTGTCTTACATAGCCAGCATAAGAGCACTGTGTATGATTCATTTTCTTCTTTAATTTGCCTTGTTCTTCATGTTACACTCCACTAAATATATTTACTTTTATTTCTGCCATTCCACACGGCGGAATTTATCTGCAAGAAGGGAATTTAACTGCAAGAAAGCTTTTATAGAAAGAGATTGAAGCAGCAAAACATTAGGCAGGAATCTAATGCAAGATGTTAAGCACCGTCTTTCCGGAAATCGAGGAGCAATTAAACTTCTTATTCCTCTGAAGAACTTGAAACCTGTAAAGTAATATGGTAACATAATGGGAAGCAGCGCTTAATGAGCTTATGCAGCTATTGCAAGTTAAAAACAGTTGCATGTTTGGCAAACAAAATACTGAGAATACATTATCATTAAACGGTGGTGATAATGTAGTCAAAACAATAGCAAAGTACATAAGCGTCACAGAGCTATTAAATTTACTGTATCTCCTATGAGGAGCAAAAACAAGCAAAGAAAACACAACACAGCTGTAGGGAAAAGAACAGGATTAAACCAGGAAAGCAAGCAAGCTAATGAAAAACAGCAATCAAGTTCACCTTGGATGGCAAAAACAAAACAACCCCAAACAAAACATAATACAAACCTTTTATCTCAGAGGAATCCTCTTTTTCAGAGTTAGCCTCTCTGGAAACAGGCTCGGTGGGAGATTTTAATCACCTAATCAAACAAGCAATAGAAACATTAGTGATTCCTAACCTGCTCAAACCCAGCGTCTCTCGGGGTCTGCTTCATCATCTGAACTTACAAGATCTACATCTGCCAGCTTGGCTCGTGAGCATGAAACCCAGGGACAAAGCAGGCTATTTCTGAGAGCAGTGTGAGCCCTCTCCACTTCAGCAAGGCAGCTGATTTGCAATGCGGCAGGAAGCATGCAGGTTATTTCCCCTGTATTTATGGAAGCAGCCTTCCCGGGCATCGGCTGCGGGGGAGCTGAGGACACAGTGGCCATACTGTCCTTCTACTCCTGCCCCTTCCAGCCCACCTCCAACAGTCTGTCTGTCCCACCTGTATTTCCTTAGCTTAAAAAGGAGACTGCTGCAGGAGATGGTGTTGGAAGTCTGAATGAAGCATTTCAGCTCCACCACTCTCCCTTCAGGCCATTTCTACATGGAAGAAAGTCAGCTGGGTCGAGCATGATCTGCTCTTCATCTTCTGACTGCTCCTGCTAGCCTTGTCCTTTCTGTCTTTGAAGAGGGACCCCGCGAGGATGTTCTCCAGGGGCTGTGGTGAAGCTGGACGACTGATTGTTCTCCGGGTCCTCTCCCCTGACCTCCCTAAAGACGGGAACAATGTTAGCCTTTCATGGGTAATTGACACCAGACTCACATCAGTCAGTCCTGTCAGATCCTCAAGCAAAACCCATCTGGCCTGATGGAGCTGAACATACCCAGTTTTTCTGGGTAGTCTCAAACCTATTGCTACTCCGGGGTTGGCTGTTCCTCTCTTTTTCTGAACTGTGTTGATACCTGCTGGGATTTGGGAGCAGGCTTTGTCTGTGAAGACCTGTAAGACAAAAAGGACAAAAGGGAGTGCTTCAGCCTCTTCTTTGATGCCTGGTGCTTCCCCATCTATCAACAGACACAGTTTTCCTGAACTTCCTCTAGCTTATAGCATTCTCATAGAATTATTTCTTTCTAACCTTAATGCCCCTTGCTAGCTCCAGCTGGGTTTTTGCTTTCCTGTTTTCGTGCCAGAGTGCCCAGGCAATGCTTTTGTTCTCCCCCTTTGTTGCCTATCTGTGTTTACGCTCGTGTGCTCCTTCAGTCCCGTTCTGTTCCTTCAGTTCATTAAGGATCTTCTTAGCCAAGGAGGCACGCTGCCAAAAAGGTGATGCAAGACAGGGAGCAGTCAGAGTAATATAAAGGTGTGCGTGTGAAAAATACAGTGGGTGACTGACTTTTCTGAAGGAGATAGCTAGGCTGATGAGGACAGGGGCTGTAAACTAAGATGTAATGGAGTCCTTGTTTGCCCAGGGAAAGGATGATGGTGGTAAGGAGATCAGGGTGGGTGAAATGCCAGACTGTTCATCCTGCTTTTTCGTAAAGTTTTTGTTTCACTCTGAACTTCATAACTACTGCAGACACCTTGCTACTGAGATAGGTATATACAATTCAGCGTGTGGAGTCAGGAGCAGAGAGGCCAGCGGGAACACAAGAGAAGCAAGAGCCTTCTGAGGCAATGGAAATTGTCTGTCTGTGTAGGAAGAATCTAGTGAAGATTAGTGTCTAAGAGAAGTTAGAGAGGGTAATTGGCTGGATGTCAGAAAAGGTGGGGCAGGATGGCAGAGCCAGCTCTGTGCAATGAGGAACCTTATTCATCAGAGAAGAGGAATGCGAAGATTAAAAGATCAGAAGGAAGAGTTCATTACTAAGTCTGGGTCAAATGGATGAGGTAGCTAAAAGGAGCAAGAAGGGAAAGGTCTTCAATCAGAAGTCAATGAAGATTAAAATTGCTTGAGTTCAAAGTAAAAGTTAAAGGAAGAGGGAGAGGCAAATATGAGAACAGAAGGAATAGTTAAAAGGGGATTTTGAGACATGGGCTTGGAAGGAAAGAGAAAAGGTCTTGCTGGACTTGAGGGAAAAACATGAGGCCACAGGGTGAGAGCAGCAGCCCTTTGCAGCTGGTGGGGAGCAGAGCTGGGCTGTGTAAGGGCAGAGGATCCTGGTGGTGTGGGACAGGGCAGGGGAGGCATGGACAGCACAGGGGGTGCCAGAGAAGAAACAGGAGAAAGGATCTTCAGAGACAGAGAAGAGCGTGCTGGATGGTCTTGGATCTGAATGAGAGACTGGTTTAGTGGAGGGAAAGGTGCATGGAGAGAAAAGAGCGATGTGCTGAAGATTCTAGAGAAAAAGCTCCTGCATTAGGAGACAGGAGTGGGGAAATTAATTCATCAAAATCTGCTTTCTTTTATTTTCTGTCTTAAAACAAAAAACAATAAAAACAATCCTTCCTCCATTAGTGTATCTTTAAGTGCTTTTAACAGGCACTGTGGTTTCCAATTAGAAATATAAGTAACATATATGTATTTTTTCTGTACTCCTCTGTTTCACAGACCATGAAGAAAACTGACAGATTAAAAGCATAATCCTGAATATATGCACGTGCTTAATTCTGAAGTCATATACTTACGTTATTATCTGTGTTGTTAGACCAGAGCTGGAGTGCTCAGCTGCTTTAATATACTGAAAATAAAGATGCTTTCAAAAGGATTTAATATCATTTCAGATTTAACAGATTTGGATATTAGATCAATAATACTTAAAAAACCAACAACAAAACAACAAAACCTCAGACATGTACGTTCTTATTGTGGTCATATCTTTATACAATAGTAAACTCCATAGATTTATCATTCATGGGATTTTCAAAGGTGCAAGCTGAAGTTATTTACTCAGTGTTTACTGGTAACTTTGAAAATCTCCTCCTAATTTACTTCAGAAAAAAACAGTCTTCAAATGCAAAATTAAGTCAAGACACGTGCGACGTTGGACCCAATCTGCAGTGATCAGGTCTGTAAGGCAAAAGGAGGTGTTTTCCTGTTTTGGAATCAGAAAGGTGGAGCATGGGCAAGCTGGGGTTTATCTTCATCATTCAAAGCTAATTCATTCAAGACATTTGATTAATAATTTTTAATTGAGATTTTTCATTGGAACATTCAGTTGTGTTGTTGAGTTGAAAAGAATGAAGTTATACTGTCAGGGTTTTCTCAGCTTCCTCTGACTTTATGTCTAGACTTTCATGTTAAAGTGAATAAAAGTGATACTACAGAAGTTTATAAACTCACTTAGAGACCATTCTGCCCAGTATTATGTTTTTATCCTATAGTTTTTATGGAAAAATGCACAAATGATGTTTTAATTTTTGTATCTGTAATTTAGACAAATAAGTCGCATTCCTCTCTTCTTTTACAAAGTTACTATCCATCCTAAATGTTATATTATTACACTGTCAAAGCTTAGTGTAGACATGCTGGTCGTCATTGACTTTTAGCTTGCCAACTGCAAGAGATTCGGTGATGAAATGTAGTATCCTGACTTAGGCTCTCAAACTATTGCGTTTACCAATACGTGGACATTTTTGCATATTTAAAAGTATAATACAGAGTTGAAATATGCAAGTTTTGTTTTTGAAAGATGTTTCAGAAAGGATTATAATTTTCACCGTGTTACAGGATTTTTTCAGAAATGTGATGTTTCTCATAATTAAATGCCACTTGTATCACTTTGGTTTGGTGACTTGGTAAAACAATATATCTTGTTGCGTAGTGCAGGTGTAATAGAGTACAGGTTTTGGAAAAAAACTGTTTGGAGAAAAACTGATTATTATAAATATTTCTATATTCCAAGACCCTTTTGTGAAAGCTAATATTTACCGCTGTATTTGAAAACCATACATTAACCTCAGGGGGAGCTATGGTTTCTCCCTCAGCCCCAGGGAAATGCAGCACCCTGGTTTGCTGTCCAGGTGTAGCACTGAGCAGGGATGGATTAATCAGAAAACCTTCTAGTTGAATATTCCTGCCTTGAATGCACCTTCCTGCCTCAATGCAGGGTCTGCTAGTTCCAGGAGACCTTTGCTGACCTGTTTGGGAAGCAGATAGGAAGACAACGCTGTGATGAGTGTCTGTTTTTCTTGTCGTAGCACTAGGTCATCTGGGTTGTACTTTACTTCCATAATTCTTGCTCAGTACAAGGACGAAGACAAAGGAAATGCTCTGTTGCTATGCTTATCTTGTACGTGCAGTGATTTTCATGTGAAGGTGTTGCATGACATGATTTCAGTGGTCTGACATTTGGGCAGTGTTTGGGTCTGAATGGATGAATGGATGTAGGAGTCACTGAGGGCAAGGTGTTGATTTGTTTGGCAAAAGCCTCCTCAGCAATTCCAAGGTGATAAAAGAGCTGCATTGTCTCCCGTGTGACACCTAAAGAAAATCCCTGGTGGTAACTTTCTGGTGGGATATGCCACGATATTACTTCACATTATTGTCTGCTCTATTTACCAATGCAAAATGAGGTTAGTTAGCTAGATATGGCAGGGAAGATTTAGGGGCACGCTTTTTGTGCAGAACATGCTTTCCTGCAGGAAGGCAGCTCTGTCTCACATAGCTTGAGCAGTGAGCAAGGAACAAATCTCGGTATGAGCAGCATCTCAGAATCCTTCCCTTAATAATTGCACTTGTAAAAAAATAAAATGTTATGAAAATGTGTGAAGCCAGTATGAAATAATGGGTTTTGTGGAAATCAGCTGCCAGGCTGGGATTAAGGACAGAGCAGTTCTGAGTGTTTTGAAAGTGGAAGCATACCTTCCCTTTCCCCCATGCTACACTGTTTAGTGTCAATATGGGGTTTTATGCTTTTGACTTCCTACACTGAGATGCTGTGACATCTGCAAGGATCCAAGTCTAGAGGCTGATCGAAAGTGAATGGATACAGCGGGTTGGCTCTGGACACAGTGTGTATGTGTCGCGTATGTGTATAGGTTTGGTAAGGATGGATGGCCTTGTGCCTGTGAAGGCGTTCCCCATGCAGTGTGCTCCTGTAGCAGCAGTACTGGGGCAGCACCAGTGTTGCTAGTTTGCTAATGCTAACAGAGTTACTCCTGTAGAAATAGTATGCTAACAGCATTACTCCTTCGGGAACAGTATATATTCTTGAGCAAGAATATTTCTGGCAGTCCATCTGAGAAATGGTCTTGCAGGCCATGGGAAGCAGCTCAGAGCTGAATCCAGCAGGTATCCTGTCCTCTGCAGCACTCCTCTGCGTGAGAAACAAGCCAGGATTTCCAGCTTTCTGCAGTGGACACAATTTAGACTTCAGAAACTTCCTCTGCAGTTTGTTGCTTTCTTCAACTTATGGATCTGTGCTCTTTTTTTTTGAGTCACTTGCTTTTTGCTGCCCTTCCCCTCCCCGAGATTCTTCCCATACACAGCCTGGCGATATTGCATTATTTCATAGCAGGTTTACAGACTGGAAAGATAAAGAGGGCCCTTTCACCTAATTCTGTTCTGCCAATATGTTGTTGTAACAAGCCCACAGCCGTGGTATTTGAGTACCTACCTACAGCGCATTAAGCAGAGTGATAGCATTTGTCATGTAGGATCCTTTCCTTTTCTCTGTCCCTTGGGGAAAATTGGATGTTGATTATATTGCTATACTTAACGAGTTTATTAGTGGAGCAGAAGTTGAGGAGTAGGAAAATGCAGACATGGGTGAAAATATGGGAGAGGCAGGTTTCTCTGTCTCTCAGGTGCTGTGCAGCTGTCTGGCAGAGCCCGGCTCATCCCAGCAGGTAGTGGAGCTCTCCCAGTGCCCTGCGCTGGCTCCAGGTCTGAGGAGGTCACAAACATCATCACTGGTGCACAAGGGACAGTTTCCCAGCATCCGTGTGCTCAGTCATGCTCTATGTTGGCCAGGAGCCCTGTCATCTTCTTCCTTCACAGGAACTCACATCTTCCAAGAATGCTTTGTGCTTTATGCTCCTGTTATTTTACTTTGTTTTTTTTCTCCTGCTTTTCTTCCCTTGTACAGTGGTTGAATTTCTTGTGGCAGAGAAAAGACCTTTAATTGTTCATAAACTACATCCATTTGTGTGTGTGTGTGTGTGCTCTGTGTTTAACTAAATAGGTCCTGGCAATCAGGAGAGCATTAGAATTTCAAGCAACTTTTTATTTTCCCGTGCTAGGAGCAGTAAGGAGAAGGCATGCTCATCGTGTCCTTCTCTGAGCAGTGTCTTCAGTCCCTGATGAGCAAGAAAGCAAAGGTTTCTCTGGATCCATCAGCTGTATCCTATGTTTCCTTCAGCTGCTCTGGGTGCTGCTTTTAGTCCTGCTTGAGCTCTGGTGTGAGGTTACTTGAGCTGTTTTAACTGACATCCCCTTATCTCTCTCTGAAACCTGTGAAAGCACACGCAGGTACTTCAAGCAGTCAACACAAATTGATTGTGGCTCTGCTGGGAGAGTGTTTGGTCAGGTGGGATTTTTCAGAGCTGTTTGTCCAGTGCTGCCGTACTGAGCTGCTCCCTCCTGGGGCTTGTCTGTCCTGCTCCAGAGCGCAGTGAGGTTCAGACTGGTGTGACTCACTGTGGAGATGCCCTTTGGAAACCGTCACTGGAGTAGCCTTGGCTTAGAGCTGTGGGCTCTTCATTCTGAAGGTTCTCGGGATCCCTGACTCTCAGTTGCACTCTGGTACACTTACAAACAACAGGCTCTATCTACATGTAGTGTTAGGTGAACAGATTTCTTAACATTTCAAGACCAGTCTCAATATTTTAGCAATGAGTTTGGCAGGTTTTCCTACAATTTCTAGCTGAAACTGAAGGGCACCTGTTTGTACACTCTGAGCACTCTGCCACTTCTTTAAAAGCACAAAGTCAAAATCTGCATCAGTCTAAATCTTAATTTTCCCAGGCACAGAATAGTGCCGCTACCTCCTCAAAGGTGTAAGTGGGCAGATGCACATACCTTGAAGGTTTGTTCCTAAGAGGGCTTTTACGCTCCTCTGCTATACCCTAAGCTGTCAGTCTGTCCCCTGACCTCCCTTTCCACACTGCCCAAAAATCACAGACATTCCATTTTGAAATACCTTTTTGCAAAGGGTATGGGAGTACCAAGGGACAGATTTCCAAACCATGTTTGGATTAAAGCACGGTAGCATGCTTCAAAATAAACACATTTAATACTTTAATATTTAATGTTTGTGATGAGAGATGTACACGTCAGTGTCCACACTTTTTTTACAAAGTACTAAAGCTGCTTTTTCTTTTTTACATATTTATGGAGTACAGAGGAAAAAAGTAAGACCTAGCGAACTGTGAATTTAATCCTGTTGTGGCAAATATTCACAGAGAGCTTGTGTAAAAAAAAAAAAAAGTTGTTTGCTTAATAAGAAGTGCAAATGAATTCTTCAGGAAAAAATGGTAATTTAGAAAAAAATACCAAAATGTTTACTAAATCAATTTTCAGATATAGGTACTGAAGCATGTGTTTTCTCTAACTCTTCCTTCTAATCTTGTGATCATTTCATGACGTAACAAATAGCCAGTCTACTAACTACTTCAGGCAGAAACATATTTTCACAGAAACTACATTGCACAGCTGTCCAGTGAGTTTATATTTAGTGGATAATTAACACGTAGTTCCAGTTCCTATAAATCATTGTATCTGGTATCTAAGTACTGGATTAATTCAGTTGTCAACAGAATATATGGAGAGATACTTGTTGAATGATATACTGCAGTTTGTGTTAAATGGATGATTAAAAAATGAAACTATTGCAGAAAACATATGAAGCTTTTTTTTATAGTGCACTTGGTTTTCAAATGACCTTGTAAAACTAATCGTTGTGGAAAAAGAGTGTTTTTCCGCCTTTGAAAACTTGTGTAATATTTCATTATTTCATCTCTTTAAAGACAAATTCAAAAGGAACTGGGAAGATTTTGCATGCTTCTTCTGCCTTAGTCTTTCATGGAGGATAATATTTTGAAGCTGGGGTTTTGCGGGTAGTCTTTCAAATATGGTCACTGCAAAAGTACAGGGAAACAGAAACAGCATTATTGCAGAGTAGCAAAATTCTCCTGCAAATAATGGCATTTGAATATTGAACAGATCTTTTCATGTAATTCATATTAATGTAGGATAAGAAACATAGGCTGTAAACAAACTCATTTGAAGCACATGTGTATATAATTTTTTGGTTTTAAGCCTGGAGAAGTTATATTTCCAAATCACCAAAAGTGTGAAATGGAGGAAAAACAATCTGAAAATTAAGTTTAAGGCCAGAGGGAACTGCTGTGAAGATACTTCAAAACAAAAACACCCAGTACTTCAGCAATGAGCATGCAGTCTGATCACTGCATGCACATGGTCTAGCTCGTTCAGCAAGCCCCATAAAAGCCCATAATAATTTCTGGCTGAGCTACAGCGTATTTTTACAGAGATGTTTCTGTCTTGATTTTCAAATACTTAGGCAGGGAAACCATCAGGTCCTCAGATTAGTTTCCACAGTCGTTAACCTTCCTCGCTATCAAATCTGCTCCACATTACTGCTTTGAAATTGCTGGAGTGCCTACTCCCAGCAGCTAAGCCTGGTTTTCCTATTGTATCCTAACATTAAAGCACTCTCTGCCATCAGTAGCCATCTTTCTGTCCAGGTGTTTTTATACAGTGTAATCAGCTCAGCTCCTCAGCTGAAATCCAAGGGAGGAAGTTAGCCAGATCTAATTGTCCCTAAATGTCTGCAGATGTGTCCTAAGTGTTGTCCTAACCTGCTTGTTACAGAACATCCATTACTCTGCAGGATGTGGAGGAGGACTGTAAGTAGCTATTTTTGTGCGTACATGAAAGCTTTGCTCTAACACCAGCAGCTGAGGTCCTCAGGAATCCTAAATCAGCTAGAAGGGTGTTTCTCTGTTTCTAGGCCTAGGCATGGGGCAATGACATGATTGCCTTTTTGATGGAAGCCTCCTCAGGCCTTGAGGTCACCACTTGTTCTCCCGGCCTCAGAGCCTCAGCAGCACCTCTGGTGAGCAGGGCCAGCTGCTGAGGTGGCTAAGGAGCTCTGAGGGACATGGGCCATGTGGCTTGGGAACGGTGGGGACAAGGCTGGGAGCAGGGTGCCACGGTTCTCTTCCGCCTGGGTAAATCTCCGTCAGACAACAATGACGCACATGGTCTGGGGAACTGCGTGGTCATGCGTGCGCCTGGAAAATGTTATCGATGCTGTCAAAGAGTCCATGTGAAACAGAGTTGAGGTTGCCTCTCTTTGAAAAGCAAGGGCAGTTGCCCAGCGTAAGTTGCCTGCCACAGAGCAAGGCTGCCATTTGCAGAAAAAAAGCAATTCCTCACAAAAGCAGTTGCTGGCGAGGTACAAATAATCATTTTTGTTTCCACGTTCTTAAAGAAAGCATAAATGTCAGATAGTACTGAATGCATTCTCAGCTTATATGTAATTGGGCTTTTGAAAAACTAGTTTTGGAAAACAATTTTAGTTAAGATCTGAGGAAAAACTATTTTCATCTAGCATTGATGTTTTTAAAATTTGAAATTCCAAGTATATTTCACCAAATGCTCAAGTGTCCTTATCCACCCACAGTTTGGTGCAGGGGGGAGAGAAGCAACATACTTTCATAGAATCACGCAATGGTTGCGTTGGAAGGGACCTCAAAGCTCACCCAGTTCCAGCCCCCTGCCACGGGCAGGGCTGCCACCCACCAGGTCAGGTGAGGCTCACCAGCCTATAGTTCCTCAGGTCTCTAGGAGGTCTTAAGAGGTCCATTTTAAATTTTTATTTATATATATATATGTGTGTGTGTGTGGAGTCATAAAATCAAGGAATGTTTTATGTTGTAAGCCACTTCTGGAGGACACCTCACCCACCCAAATGTGTGCGTATATATACATAGATGTATGCGTATGTATGTTATGAAATAGAAAAAGAGGATGATACAAATTCAATGCTAGGAGGAACAGTGTGAAGGTAAGGGAAGCAAAAGGACACAAATGAGAAGAAATCGATGCCCAGCAGAGGTAAGAACAGCACAGACTGTTCCCAAGGCAAAAGAGGATGAAAAAAACCTCTAACAAAGATAATGTTTCATTACCACGTGGAAATGGTAGAAAATCACCAATAGTCAGAAAAGTAGTGAAGGAAGCATTCAATAAATATTTCCTTCTGAATTCAAAAAAAGCCAAATGATAAATGCACATCAAGAAACAATGAGAACAAATTCCTTTCAACAGTAACTGGGGAGAATTTTAAACTGTACCTGATGGTAATTTTGAAATCAGCGATTAAGGAGCTGTGTCAGTCGTCATTGCTGAACTTCAGTTAAGTCTGAAAATAGGGAATTTTCTGGACTTCTTTCATCAATATTTAAAGTTGGGGTTCTTTCCTAACAAATGCTTCTTAATGAAGATGGGTTTACTGTTGGAGCAGCGCATGAGCTGAGGCAGTAGTTAACGCCAGGCAGTGCTGCAGCCTGTGCTTTGGAGGAGGGCGGCCTGAAAGATCACATCTAGAAGATCTTCGTGCCTTTTAATCTCTTAATCAATGCATAGCTAAACAGCTACACTGGGCTCACTTCAGCAGGGTTTTTACTTTTCAGATTTTGGTCTTACTGCTTGTCCCTTAGTAGACTTCTAACAAGGTCTCTCTTTTGGGGGAAGTGGGAAGAGGAGTGTCAGTTCTTGTTAGCTACAGATTGCAGACTCATTTTGGTGACCTCTAAATCCTTTTCTGAGGCAATTTTACCATGACAAAGCTTCTTGTCCTATAGACAAGAACAACTTCTTTTTTCCTTTGTCTTTTTCTTGCCATTGCCACAACTTGGCATTGTGGCATTAAAAACAATTCAGGAGTTGAACAAGCCTGAGCTACCAGGCAAAACAGATCACGCTGTAGGTCAGGCGATCTCCATCGTCATTCATCCTTTCATGTGCTATATGACCTGTGAACTTCATTCAGATAAAGACTATATTTCTCTCAGATCACTGATAAAAGTATTGAATGGTGTCAGGTCAGGGATAGATATTTGAGCATCTCATTAAAAATGCCCTTACAGAATTCACGATTCCCAATTTACAATTATTGTTGATTTGTAAGTCAATAATTGTTATGGATTTCTGTGCATGATTTTTTATTAATAATTCTAAACGAAGTGCTTTGCAACAGTCTATTTTACAAACATAGTTACCCTTTGTGAGGGCATAGTAATCTCACCAAAGAACAGTATCGAGTTTGCTGTCTGTCATAAAACTGTTGAATCATATTAAAAAGAAATAAATTAAAAAAAAAAAGTGGCAGCATACGCATTTCCCCCTCTATCTGCTGTTGTGTGATTTTACTCAGAATCAACATCAACCTAACCTGAACTGTTCAGAGTGCATGATGCAGAATTATCTCTATAAGAAGTTGCATCTATTTTGCAGTCTCTCCTGATTAGCTTGTCCTGGCCTTAATTTTCACTCTGCCAGAGAAAAACAAGATTGCTCTCCTGAGCTCTCTCGGCCTCAGCAAATCAAACCAATCCTCTCTTCCAAGGGAGGACCTTATCAGAGGCCACTGTGTGATTTTTTTTTTTTTTTCCCCAGAATTAGAATAGTTTTTGTGAAATAACAGCAACAACACTTGCTCAGCCCGCTGTAAAGCAAACAGGCGCATCATTCAGATACCAGTCTGTGTTCCTGTTGAAGAAGTTAGCACGTGATTCACAATACTCAAGGGAGTGGAGGGGGAACAAAGCCCTGCCATCAAGTTGGTTCCAGCAGACAGAAATCAATAATTCCTGCAGAATTCTTCGAGCACTATCAGGAAAGTGACAATACAGATATCATCAGTTTAAATGAGAAGGGGTGATAGTGGAACATGGAATAAGTGAACGTATTAAGACACAGCTCAAAGTAACATAACCAGACAGATAGGCCTAGAAAAGGCAATGCTGCGTGGAAGTCCGTTTCCCAGGGTTTTGTTTAGGTCTCTCCAGGCAGCAAAGGGAGACCCAAAACCATCCAGCTTTCCCCTGCAATTGAATTGAATTGATCTCTGAGCGTGATAATACATTCTCTAATTTTATGAGGAAGTTTTCAAATGCTTTCAACAGATGCCAACAACCTACATGACCTGGAGGCTTAGTAGCTAGGTAGCATAGAGCACAGTCCTGCTGAAAAGGACCTGGGGGTGCTGGTGGATGGCAAGCTGAACATGAGCCAGCCACATGCCCTCGCAGCCCAGAAAGCCAACCGTGTCCTGGGCTGCATCAAAAGAAGCATGGCCAGCAGGTCGAGGGAGGTGATCCTTCCTCTCTACTCTGTGCTGGTGACACCTCACCTGGAGTGCTGTGTCCAGACGTGGAGTCCTCAGCACAGGAGAGACATGGACCTGCTGGAGCACGTCCAGAGGAGAGCCACAAAAATGATCCAGGGGGTGGAACACCTCCCCTGTGAGGACAGGTTGAGAGAGCTGAGGCTGTTCAGCCTGGAGAACGCTCTGGGGAGACCTGATAGCTGCCTTTCAGTATCTAAAGGGAGGCTGTAGGAAAGAAGGGGACAGACTCTTTAGCAGGGTCTGTGGTGATAGCACAAGGGGAAATGGTTTCAAACTACAAGAGGGGAGATTTAGGTTGGATTTAAGGAAAAAGTTTTTTACAGTAAGGGTGGTGAAGCACTGGAACAGGTTGCCCAGAGAGGTGGTGGAAGCTCCATCCCTGGAGATGTTCAAGGTGAGGCTGAACGGGGCTCCGAGCACCCTGATCCAGCTGTAGGTGTCCCTGCACATTGCAGGGGAGTTGGACTAGATGACCTTTAAAGGTCCTTTCCAACTCTAAGGATTCTGTGATTCTAGGATATGGACATCACATCTTGATTTTCACATTCACGTTTGAATAAGCTTGGATCTCTGGCTAGTCAGCCACCTTGTCAAGACTTCAAAAAAACAGCCCGCAGCAAAGGCTGGAAAATTAAGTATATGGACCTACAAACAGAATAAATTAAGTAAAGACACTCTTACCAAGTCCATTTGCTGTAAGCACAGCAACAGCAGTTTCTCCTCAGATGCACTGTTAGCCCTTCATGCTCTCAGTTGCTTTTCTGTCGATTAAAAAGGAAATGTTGGCCCAGAGATGCTGACAAGGTTTGAGATAATGAGGTTTTGAAAGGCTCAGGTCTTAGAAGTACGTGATCAGAAGAGATGGTCAATAATTGCCAAGAAAGCTTTGAGAATGTAGATATCCAAACACAAATGCAGGGAAATTTTTATCTCCAAACAACATTGCATTATTTTAACTGCAATATGGAAAGCTTGCCTCAACATTTTTATAAGCTTGATGTTGGCTGGATAATGCTACTATTTTTCTTTGCCTTCATCTTTCTTAATGCAACCTACTTTCCTCTCTAGTATAATAGTAGCCGGAAATGTGTCCTCTTATTTCTGGAAACTAGAGAATGTCGGGAATTGAAGAAATGGCTTTTCCAATCAGTTCCTGGCCTGGTAGATATAAGTGAAATTAAATATCTCCAGGACTGGATTGTCACATGGATCATTACACTTGAGATGGTTAGAAGAGTTGGGAGAATTGTTTTACTGAAAATAACTAGAAACAGAACAAGTCAATTTAATTATGAAATTGTTAATTTTATTTATTTTTTTAAGCAACTTACCTGCATAAGGCATTTACCTGAGGTGAGCGGAGTCTAACGGGTATCTCATGTTTTACAAATATAGAGAGCCTATATTGTCCCTTTAAGCTAAGAATGACTTTTGCTTTTGTAGTTTCTTTCCTTGAGCTTTGATGGTAAATAAATGAACTCCTTGGGGTCTTTTTAGAGCATTCTGAAACTTGTGATGCCAGAAAGTATTTCAGAAAGGAATAAGACTGTGAAATGAGTACTCTCCATTATACAACTGTCTTCTTCTAAGTGGTAATTACGATTCTCCTAAAAAAAATAATAATACAAAAGCCAGCTGAAATGATGAACCAGACAAGCTCTTCCCTCTGTTGCAAATAACAAAATGTGATTATTAGGCTCATTCCCCACCCTTCCCAGTGTTCTGTATCAATTTACTTTAGCATAACATACAGTAGAGAGAAATTAGTCTTAAATGAATATTTAGATACTCTACAAGAATAAACTTGTCAGGAAAATAAGTGAGTTATAAATGCTTCCCCTGTATACAAGTTGTAATTTAATTTTCTTTTGCATAATTGGAATAACAATAAAAAGAAAGACACTGTGTTCAAATTAGCATTTTAATTTCCACCTTAAAAATTGAACATTATTCTTAAAAATGTTTTGTTCTCTTCTTCCTTGTAACTGTTCACCCTGACTTATCCAGAGAAGTTTGAAGACAGAAGGTTCTTTTCTTTAAAGCTAACAGCTACATTTATGGGACTTCTAGTAAAGATGTTTCAAACTATCCGTTTAATAAGCAGACTATTCTGGGGACTTTTGATGGCAGGAAAAACTACACAAGAGCTGCCCAGGCATCTGGGAAGATGAGAAGAGCAGTCTGTGTGTCAAATGGAGGAAGAATCCATCAGATTTTGCTCTGTTCTCAGCAATGCCCCTGACTTGCAGGGGACCCTCTCTGATTTGACCAAAACTAGAAAATCCCATCAAGATTTCCAATTGATAATTCATAGCCAGCACTACTGCTGCAATCACTAATGTCAAAAATTCACAAATGTGTGTTCCAGGTCATTGTTGGCTGCCTCAAAGACAAGACATAATGTGTTGCAGCGTGCCTGAAAATCCTTGTCTGTGCAGGCCATCTGCTATTCATTTTATTTATCTATAAATAGGTTTAATAATGTGACTGACATCCTGAGACTGAAATATATACTTTTAAGGGAATGAAATTTTCAAATAGGAGGAAGAGCTCTTCCCATGTATGGATTTGATAAGAAGAGGTTGGTGGTTGCAGTGATTGGCTTCTGCAGATGCTGCTGCTCTTCCAGAGTAAGCAAGCCAACTGCTGGTTAGGCTCCTAGAGAAAACAAAGGAGTTGCTGGCCTCCTTTAATTTGTGTAAATGGAAAAGATTAGTTTAATTTTGTTTTGTGGAATTTGCTGTATTTTGATATTCAGTTTTGTGGGGACTGTTTACATATGAGGAGGAGGTTGAATCGTTGATTTTTCCTTCTTCCTACCATCACATCACGTTAATGCCTTGTGTGGTGTTCACCTCCCTTAAATTTTTCCCGTGTACACTTTTATGTCTGCTCTATATTTCAGAGCTTGGCTTCTCTCTCACCCAGACAAATGCCTTAGACCAGGCAGAGCTTTTCAAAAAAACTCTGAAGCGAGGAAAGATGGGTCCAGCCCATGGAAATATATGGAAGGGCAAAACAGAACTGTAAAGTCGCAGATCAACATCTTCTCCTTTGTTCAGAGGAATGTGCATCAGGGAGGTTATTTTATTTTCACTATGTCATTACTTGCAGGATTGAATGTCTGCATGCTACTGCCTGTGAACATAATGGCTGTGAAAATAATGGCTGTGCTGCCATCCAACAAGACCTGGACAAGCTGGAGAGTTGGGCAGAGAGGAACCTGATGAGGTTCAACAGAAGCAAGTGTAGAGTCTTGTACCTGGGGAGGAATAACCGCATGCACCAGTACAGGCTGGGGGATGACCTGCTGGAGAGGAGCTCTACAGAGAGGGACCTGGGGGTCCTGGTAGACAACAGGTTGGCCATGAGCCAGCAGTGTGCCCTGGTGGCCAAGAAGGCCAGTGGGATCCTGGGGTGCAATAAAAAGAGTATTGCCAGCAGGGCAAGGGAGGTGATCCTCCCCCTCTACTCTGCCCTGGTCAGGCCTCAGCTGGAGTACTGTATCCAGTTCTGGGCTCCCCTGTGTAAGAAAGACAGGGACCTCCTGGAAAGAGTCCAGTGGAGGGCCACAATGATGATAAAGGGCCTGGAGCATCTCCCNCAGACATATTCAGCATGCAGTTAAGCAATTAACATTTGGTAAACAAGAACAGAAAAGAGCATTTATAAAACCATGCTGTGAATTTGCAATCCAAAGTTCTTGCTTTTTACCAGCCAGTATTTAAAGACAAGGCTCTGAAGGTTAAATCTCAAACTTAGAGCAGTTCTAAAATTCAAAAACTGTGTGAAGAAAACAGCAGATTTGAATATGTTTCCTGTATCTTCCTGAAGCTGCTTCTAACAGATGTCTTTTTATCCTCGTAGACAGTTTAACGATGACTTAATCAAGTTACACGTGTTTGAAATTTCTCATACATGACAGCCGAGCTTTGTAGCATCCTCCTGCTCACCCGCCTGCCCTAAGCATGTCTCTGCTGGGAGATAAGGACAGATGCCAGTTTGAGCTTGTCCCCTGATCAAAACATGGCTGCAAGCCTCATGGATGCTCTTAGGAGGACCACTTCTTAGCCAAACCACTCACCTTATAAACAGGGCAACTGGGAGATTGTGTGCAGAATCCAAATCTTACCATGGTGACCAGAGGTTTCATCAATCCATCTCCTCCATAGAAAAAACATGCTAGGTGCATAGGTACTAAATTTCAAGACAAGCGATATGCTTCTTATTGAATGCAATGGAAATCTAGCAATATAAAGAGCACAACAGTAAACACTGAACATGATGAAAGTTTTAAAGAATTTTCACTGTAGTTCACACCAAAACTTAAGGACGTTCAAAGTGCTGTGATGCTTTTAAGGTGGGCTATAACTGTTTTCTTCAATTGTAAACTTGGTTAAATGTATTTTTGTTTGGTTGGTTTTGTTTTGTTTTGTTGTTTTTTGTTGTTGTTGTTTCTTTGCTTGTTTTAATGCAGCTTAATATTAAACTGTTGAAAAATTAGCTATGTAAAATGTCTTATTTTAGCCTGGGAGAATTTTTTTAAGAAAGTCATCTGAAACCTCAGCCTTGTGCTGTTTTAATCTTGTGCTGTTATGGATCCGGCCCTCTGACACATGGCCATGAAGCACTGAACAAATGACACACTGACACCCTCCTCAGGCCGGGTGGCCGTCTCCCTCTGACCCTCCAGCAGCCAAGTTTCTTCCTTCCGACCACTATCTTCTCTCTCTCCAGCCCCTTCCCACCCGCCAGTCCCCACCTGGCCTTTCTGTGACCTCCCATCCATCAAAAGCCCTGACACCCAGTTCCATCCATGCGGTCACTGCTCTCAGCCCCATCAATTCACTTCTTGCCTCATTTCTGTCTGGTCAGTCTTTAACCCTAGGCTACTACCATTTTCCTGTCTGCACAGTTTGCTCAAAGAATCCAAATCTGGCTTGTAGCAGAAGACAAGCTCAAGACCACCCAGCGACACATCGCTGAAAATACTGTCCTGCTTTTTCCACTTTCTTCTATCACAGCTTGCCTTCTTCAGCCTCTTTCTCCTGTCCATCATTTCAGCTTCTTTCAGGATCCTGTTACGGGGCTATGTTGCTTTTCAAAGAGAAGGTGGATATTAACCACTGCTGTTTCTCTCCCCATGCTTTGTCTCTTCCTGTCTCATTTCTCTTCACATAGAACTCTTTTCTTTTCCTAGCTACAGGACTGACACCTTATAACTATTTAGGAGCACTTCTGATATTTCTGGGTCTCTCTTTCACCTTTGTTGCTCTTTTATTTGTTAATTGTCCCCTCTCCATTCTCATTCCTTCATTTCTTTTTATCCTTTAGTGTTGCCTTCGTACAGAACAGACACCGGTCTCTTCTGTCCTCCAAAGAAACCTTTACCTCCACTCGCATAGTCCTGTTACAAATCCCTTTGGTCTCTGATACTCTGACTGCCCCGTCTGTCCCCTCTTATTTTGTTCAAATACACCATTTTTCTGCATTCGTCTCTGTGAATTTCTCTCATGAAGGTTTCAAATGATCTGGACAAATAACCTCAGTAAAGCTTTGGACCTCTGAACAATTACTTCATTGTGGTTGCTTGGACTCGCTTTAACACATCCCTTTGCTTAAAAAAAAAAAAAAAAAAAAGGTCTTTTTTGGATCATGGCCTTCTTCCCTCCAGCAAACTTTATTCTTCTCCTGGTTCTCTTTGTCTTTTGGTTAATTGTCCATCTGTCCCTCTGCCTGCAGCTGGCTGTATTGGAGCATCACACTTTGATTTACTCAGAGTCAGACTCTCAGTCACACAATATGCTTTTTGTTCACTGAGTTACTTTTCTTTCACACAAAGTACCCTTACTCTTACCTGAGTTTTCTTTCTCATGTGGTGTCTCTCCTCTGCTGTTCTCCAGCACTTGCTGCTAATGATCTTTCTCAAAATTACAGTAGCAAGCAACACATGGATGTGGGATATGTGGGCCTTCAGTAAAGGGTTGTGACTAGGTTTTTTGTACCACTCTCTGGAAACCTTAGTGAGCGGTCTGTCATATTTCAGATATCTAGTTCCCTTCAAGCTTGGTGTGGATGTGGGTCTGACTTTGCTATTAGTGTTTCTTAATCACAAGTAAAACCCCCAAAACCTAATTTCAGGAAGTACAATGGAGCTCTCTTTCTCTCTTTTGTTGGCGTGTTGTATCTGCAATTCCACATTGTTACAACCACCTCTATGGCCTACGCATTTAGGGTCTGTTTAAATCTTGATAATTACTCCCGAAAAAAGATTTACCCTAGCTGGCCTTTTCTTCCCACTCAAACAGAGGAAATAAGATCTGTGTGCTGGCTCCTGTTTTGCTTATTGTAGTCTCTGCTGACACCTGCACCTCCCACGTCAGGCCCAGCGAAAGGCAGCTGTCAGAATCAGTGTCCTTGCCCATCACTGGGACCTTGTTATCTTTCCTTCTCGATCCTTGTGCTGACACCTTTTGACTGCCTGTGGTTTAAATTTCCTGTTCTTTTGTCTTCAGACCTCCCATAACTCTTCCCCTTGCCAAATGAGCTCCTTTCTATTTTGTGCTACTCCCACCTCTTTCTGCTCAGACGCTGCTGCAGCTCACATTCTTCTTTCTCCTCCTCACCCAGTTGTCTCCCCTTCATCTAGGCTGCAGGGGCCTTGGTGTTTGTTGTCGTTGATTACATTCATTCATAAGAAGCCTTGCTCCTTTTCAGACAGACAAAGGAAGAAAGACTTATTTTATTTCTGCACTTCCCCCATGCTGTAACTAGAGGCACCTCACAGGCCTGCCCTGGTCACCCTGCCTGTCGCTCACCAGCTTCACATCTCTTCATGGTCAAGGTGCACGTGGGGCTATGGGAAGGGAGTCTCTTTTCATCTGTACTTTGAGGCCCCTAATAGGCACTCAGGCAATGTGAAAGATGCTTTAATAATTAATTGTGGCGACTCAGACATACAGATGCCAGGGCTTTATTCTAGCTTCAGATATTTGGTTGTCTGTAGGATGAAGCTGTTTGCCCCACTGTCTGCACTGTGTTCTCGCTCAGGACACCACTGCCATGTCTGAATGGTGTTTACTGAGCTGGAGCCTTTTAGTTTGATGACAGGCGGCTTTCTGTGTGCTTCGAGATGTCCTAATCACATTGTATGTTTTATAATTCTGTCTACATTAAGAAATCCTAGTTCTATTATTAAAGATCATTATAGTGAGCTAAAATAAATTAATATTTTCGTTTTCTGTTTTATTGTGCTTTTTGGTCACAGTATCTTTCCTTACATGGACAGAATTCAGTATCTTAACAGCTTCAAATAATTGCAACTATTTTTGGTCTTCCTTTGATGAATGAATGAAAATCAGAGAGAAAACTTCTGGTTTCCTTGAAGCTTTGCTATTATTCTTCTTCACTAGGAGTCTGTAGTCACCTGCAATTTACATGTTTTGCTGTTAGCTCCTTGGATCTTTTTGCTGTCTGAGGCATTGTGTAAGGCCATGTTGTGCTGCGTTATCTGCTTTATATCTGCAAGTTCAACCAGGGGTGACTTGCAGCTTGGCAGAGCTGCTGCGAGGTGGGTGCCTGTTCCTTGGCACGCCTGGCGGGGCTGCTGCTGGTGATCCTGGTTGGAGAGCAGGCAGCACAGGCAGCGTGTCTGGCTGCTGGATGGGGAAATCCACTATGTGTTTTAGTCTGCCACAGCATCTGGCTGCCAAGTGGCAAGCACAAAACGTGCTCAAATCTTGGGATTCAACTGTGGTATCATGCTGGTAGTCAGGGGGAGAGCATTGTCTGAGCTCACTGGGGCAGCAGAATCTTCAACACTTATTCTACATTTTTAATATTACATTATCCTGTCTGTACTTTATCAAATGCAAATGTACTCCTTTGGTTTAGTTTTGATCTGTATTAGGAGACTGATTTAAAAGACTTGAATGATATGTTCCACAGGACTCTGTTGAAAACTAATTGTGTTTTACAACGGTAATGGGATTTGTCAAGACAAGATGACATTCAGCATTACCAGTTGATGTGCTTCTGTTTTTCTTAATTTATATATATATGTATTTATCAGTGGTGTTGTGCTTTGCCAACAGATTTAAATAAAAACAACATTTTTACTGCATGGATGCTGTTCAGTTTTGTAGAGCTAAAAATCACCACTCACTCAGAAGGAGTTCCTTGATGAAATTATTCTAGGTGACTGGCATAAATGATTTTTTTTACTTATGTTTTCTATGCTTCTTTTTTTTTTTTTTTTCATTTATTGGAAATAGTATTTACAAGAATCTACTGATTTCCTAATTGCCTGTACCTCTTAGAAAAACATGTCTCTATCAACGACTTGGGATTTTCAAAATAGCCATCGTGGTCAGCCACTTTACAGCAATCTTTTGTATTGTCTCTCTCCTTATTTATTAATAGTCATAATTTCTCAGTGGCGTGTCTTCCCCCTTCACAGCCACAGTATATTTATAAGAGCCCTTTTGTTCTCAGTAATCACTTTAGCTAGCATTAAATCATTCCTCTTTTCTGCTGTCCTTATCTTTTCTCAGCAAGGCTTAACTGACTGGCTTTTCTTTCATTTTTACGTCTTTCTGTGCCTTTTTTTCACACTCAGATCTGTGAGCAGTTCCTACACAATCCGTGTTAGCTACCTCCATCTCTTCTTCTCTGAAGCTGTTGTTTTTTGCTCAGGTTTGCATTTAGAGTTTTCCAGCCTTCTTCCCTACATCTGGGTTTGAACACTCCTTGCACTTAAATGTTTAAAAACTGATTTTGATCTCCTAAGTTCTTTGTAAAAATTAATTTTTGAATAGTAAAGCATCCTCTGAACACATTCTCTTTCTTGAAATAAAATACTGTGCGTTCTGCTCGAAAGAGGTGAAGTAGCTCATGAGTGAAAACCGTCAGTGCTTTCTTTCATCAAGCAGATGTGTCCTGAATCCTCAGGGAAGAACTACTACGGAGTTCTGGGTGAGCACTTTTACAAAAATTTAGAGAAAGTCTCTGTTACGAGAGAGTTTCCCTGGAAAGCTCAGTTCAAAGTTGTTTCTGGAGCCAGAAATAGTTACAAATAATGAAGTGGAGAGAAATGTTCAGATACTTTACCTGCTTCTGCAGTTTTTGATTGAGCTTTGAAGTAAATGTCTTACACATTGATTATTTGCTTTTTAATGATCTTGTCACAAATGCCTTTTAGAGATGAAGAAATGCTTCTGAATGGGGATATGGATGGGCACAAATAGATCCTCTTCAGTCTGAATACTTGCCATTCAGGCAGAATGAATTGCTCCTCGGAATTGTGCAGTTCCTCTATCAGTTTCTGTAGTCAGCAGCAGCCAGGAGTGCCAATAAAATGACAGATTTCCCAGGAACAAGTCAGCAGCTCTCTGTCTGTTGTTAACATCCCAATCCCCTCTGCTTTTTGGAGAGAGTGAGCAGCAGAAGGACCTTCTCCCACATCTCCTTTGCTAATTTTGTCTTGAACCTTCTGAAGGGAAGGTTTTAAAATGTAACAAAAATTCTGACGCCTTTGGAGAAGCAGAGGTGAAATCATTTGTTCTCACTACAGCCTGGAGACATTTGGGTTTGTTTTTGAGTTTTTTGTTGAATTAAAGGTGTTCTCAAGCAGGCCACCAGTCTCTTGGGAGACGAAGGGCAGCTGGGGCAGCCCAGTGAAGACAGTGCAGTTTCACCTGACCCTTGGGGAGAGAGAGGCTCTCAGCTGAGGGCATGCCTCTGGAAGTTGGCATTTGAGTTCAGAAATGTGCTCCTGATCCAAAGGGAACCTCTTGGTTGTCACCACTCTTTGTGCTTTACACCATGGAGTGGTGAACATGAATGCAATTCATTTCAGAGACAACTGGGCTGATGTATAAAGGTCAGGATTGTACCTACCGTGCTGCAGACGCTAGTTGGCAGTCAGTATGCAGGGCCAGCCTTGAGCTAGTCTGAGATGGTGCCTCTGTGTGGGAGCATGTGGAAGGCATCAGGACCAAGCATTCTGTATTGCAGATCCTGTTGTGCTACTGTGGGAGACTGAAATTGGAGACAACCTTATCTAATAAAAAGAAATGGGGTCCTAGTCATGGCTTCTAGACCGTTGGACCTGTAAAAGTATTTTGCTTCCAGCATGCTTCATCATCTGTCTCTGTTGTGTCTCATCTTTGTGTTTTTTGGAACAAGTTTAACATGAGGAAAGCTGCAGAACGGTCTGACAGCCCAGACTTGGAAATAGTGCTGTATGTAGATATGACGACAGCTTTTAATGCTACCAGGACAATCTCTAAGCGACAGGTTTGGCATAATGCCACACTTCAGTTGAGGACAGCAAGTACTTTCTCTGGTTTCTGCCCTGGGATAAGTGTTTTTCTTCTGGCAGGACAACAGGTCATTTTCTGTAGCAGGCGCTCTTTGAGACATGGAGTGGCTGTCACATCCACTGCACAAGACAAGAAGTTTGCTCCTCAGCACAAAGCATTTCCACCATTACTGGGAACAATTGTTTCTTACAGGCTCTCTCTGTCAACACAAGGGCTCTAACATATTTCAGGACCTCGTGAGTGGTTCTCCGTGACCTGTGGCTGAAACTTGCCTGCTGTTACATACGGAAAATTATCAGAAGTACCTCACACATGAGGGGCTATGTCAGTAGAGGCTGTAAGAACATCCCTTCCTACTACTTAGCAGAAAGTTTAGGTATCTTGGTACTACAGCGGGTAGTTTAAACCTTTAAACCTGCTATTTAAACATACGTGGTGCCATTTCAGGATGCCTACCTGCACTTAGGCTGTATCTTTCATCCTCATGCAGATCTCCCAGGTACCCAAAGTGGGCATCAAGGTGACTGTGTAACAGGAGAAAAGGGAAGTGGTTTTTTTTCCTAGGATTTTTTTGAAGATGCTCTTTATCCTTGAAGTGCCCAAACTTGAGGCATTACATAGTGTGGTTTCTTTCTAGCTCTGATCATTCACAGCAAATGTGTCACACATATCATGGTACCAGCAGGATATCCCCTGTATGTACTGTTAGCGTTGGGATTTTACATGAAATGAAGTTTGTCCCATCTGACTCTGTCAAACAAACTAGAGCGTTTCTTTGCTGGAGTAGCAGATGATGCTTCCTGAAGGGAAACAGGGCAGTAACTTCACACACACGTGGAGACCTGCTGCCTTTGCTTCTCCATCTCGTACCTCTGTGGAGTGGAGACATCAGCATTTAGTCTGGGAATTAAAAGATTTTTTAGCTGGGGCTGTCACAAAGTAAAGAAATGTTAAAGATATCCACAGATGGAGCACATACCTAAGCAAGCTCTTGGCACACCCCAGTTTAGTGAGCTGCTTCAGGGCAGCATCCTCGTATGCTTTGCCAGGTCATTTATGGGACACATGTTGGTGACTGCAGAATGTGCCTGTTCACACAGACCTGAATATGTCTCCACAAGTTCCATCAGGTGTCATGAAGATTTAAAATTCAAGTGCTCTTTTCCAGAAAGTGACAATAACAAACTTGTTGTTTCAATCACAGTGAAAATTTTATAAAGAACATTTTGCAGGAAGTATTGATTTGGATCATCTCTGTTGCATTATGTGGGGTCTAGATTTGCACTCGAAAATTACACAGGTTTGCTTGCAATTAAATGCACATATAACTTAATTTGAATTTTTGCAAGCAAGTTCCCAGACACTATATAAAAACAGCGAGAGAAATAAAGACTTCTCTATCTCACTTATTTTGATGATGTTTTGCAAATGTGTCTTCTCAGACCCAAGAATGTGTAATTAAGGTCCCTATATTTCTGTAGGCCCTCTGCCACAAAATTAGTCTCATTTCAGGGAAAGGAATTCCTTGCATAATGCGTACAATTCACATTCAGCGTTAGAAGGAACATTTCAAATATCAGCCTGCTGCCTCAAAATGCTGCTTCCTTTCTCTGCCTTTCTTTCCGTGTATACCTGTGAAAGCGAGTCCTGCCCTTTACGAAGTCATTTTATTGTGGCTTCCAGTTAATCAGCTACTGGGAATAAGCAGGTTAGCTAATATTCGTTTTGCCTTACAAGCGGGAGGCAGAGCAAGCCAACTAATAAGGGCACGGTATCAGAGCATGAGGAGGCAAATGAAAATGTAATAAGAGAAAAAAAACCCTAGACTGTGGAAAAAAATCTCATGCAGATGTGATAGAGAAAGAAAGGAAGAGAAAATAAACCAAAATAGACCTTTAAAGAAAGGAATTATGCAGATATGTATCTTGATTTGGACTTTCACAAATGTTGTTAATTTTTTAATTAAATTGTATCTTGTAAAATATGCAAGATTTACGGTTCTCTTATTAGCAGCGTGATCAAATGGCAGCAATTCTTTTCCCACTTTATGCTCTCAATAGAGCTTAGTGATAATGTATTTTCTCAATTTAAAAGCTTTTTTATGTCTTATCTCAAAGATCAGCTGCAGTCAGTTGAAAAAAAATCAAAGAAAACTTAAAATAAGGATGAAGTGACGTGCATTTACTTAAATTTTCCTGAAAGTGCTCCTTGTGAATACTATTTCTCATGGTAATGCTAACATTTCTGAAAGAAAACATTTTACTCTTACAGTGATATTAGTAATATCCTTTGACAGCATATCAAGATTGCAAAAGACCACTGGTAATTTCACCAGGCATGTAAAATACGCTATAGGACTGTGAAAAGGAAGAAAACAAAGCAAAACCAATTGAGATATTTCAAAGTTAAAAGCAATTTCTGACAAAGCTTGTTTTAACAGAAAGAAGGGGAAATGTTGTCAAGTATGTTTACGTTATTATGGGTTCCCTTCTTGGGTTATTGCTGAAATGAATTCAGCAGGCACACCCCAGTGCCCAAATCACTGCAGCTGGTGTTTGCCTTTTGAACACGTCAGTATTTTGCACTGAAGTCCACAAACACATTTATCTGTGTGTGCTGAGCCTGGAACACACTGAGGCTTGAATCTTAATTTTTGCTACCGCGCGGTGGGACTGTGAGTTACAAGAAGCAGCAACTGCCCTTAATCCAGGCTAAGGAATTCAAGTGCTCTGAAAATAAATAAATTTTGAAGAAGTGTTAATGCCTCCCAGAAAAATAGTTGTCTGACGTTTATTGCTATTGCCAGCTGTAAGCAGGTATTGTTTGAAGGTGGCCCAAGCAGACTGCAGCCCACGAGCTGCTGTTCCCTGCTTTGAACGGCAGCTGAGGAAGACCTTAATGGCTCGGGTCTTGGAGTCTCACAGATTGTCAGCCAGGGTTTCTCCCCAGCTGTTGAGGTTGTGCAGGGGGAAGGAAAGTCACTCTGCAGCCCCCAGCCTCTTCTGTGGAGCCCAAGGGACTGCAGCATGTTGGGCTATGTGGTCTTCTCAGTATCGGGGCAGATCAGGAGGGCCGTGTATGGAGCGTGCCTGGAAACACTGGGGAGCTCAAGAGCAGACCTGGGATGTGTTGTTGGCCATCACAAGGCCACATGGTGCACCAAACCCGCAGACATAAAGGCAACCAGCAAACTTGGCTGTCTCCTGGTTTTTGATCTCCTCAGGCATGAATTGGCCTCAACAGGGCCAAATGCATCGTAAAGTGCAAGATTTGAAAAGCATAGAGGGTATTACCCTTATGTGATAAAGTATGATGTGTTGCTTGCTTCCCTCAGCCTCATGATGAGTGCTGGCTGGGGAAGTGGATGTCTGGTATGAGGAGGGGACAGAATGGCTTGGATGGTTCCTTGATGTAACGTGGACTCACGGCCACTGTGCAAATAGGCTCTAGTGACAGCAGTGGCCAGCTGGCAGTGCCTGGTTCTGTGCCTCTGATATTTTAAATTTAGGATGCCCACTGAGCCATCCTTATCCATTGACGTGATGATGAGTTTTTCAGAGCCCGTGATTGTTTAATATACTCTGTTTACTAGGAAACATCTGATAGTTATTGTAGAAAATGTCAAGTAATTTATGTTCTTGTTTTCCATCCCAAGAAAAAAATATATATTACCATTTTATATCAATAAGTACAGCAGTTGTTTATACACAAATGGACAAAATGCAGTGTCAGATGCACAGCCCTAAGAAATGGGGACATGAGCTGAATAAAATTCCGGATGCATTTGCAAATGCCTGATAATTGGCATGATAATACACATACAGGTATTGTTTGTATCCTAACCCTATTTTGAGTCATTTTCATGCTGCAGAGACTATTCCAGAAATGATATCCTTTACATTTCTGTATTAAGATTGGCTTTATAAAGAAATTGAGATTTGTGAATGGCACTCCAAATTAACACTGAGGAAATGGGCTGGGGAAGCTGGATAAAATGGATACTGGAAAACCTACTGCATTTTCAATCAGATTATAGTAATCTACCCAAGATAAGAAAGAAGCATCTCTTTCACTTTATTGTAATTATAATAGGGTAAATTCTGTATCATAAAAAACAAAGATTTGTTTTCCACTTAAGATTATAGCAAAAACGTTTACTTATTTTTAAAATAAAATGATAAGCTCTAAGAAAGCTTTTCTAATTAAGAGACACAATGTATAACAGTATGATACTGGAAGGATGGGCTTTTATATAAAAAGGTGTTAATGTCTATAAGTCTTTTTATTTACAGATAAACATGAGCACTCCTGATAATTTTCACCTGGGTTTTGTAGGCATGTGGTTGTTTCAGTTTAACCCTTCCTTTTGTCTTTGCAGAAGAGTAAGCTAAGACCAAGCCAAAATATTAGTGCTTTGTGTGTTTGTGAAGGAAAATAAATTGTTGTTCACAGGCAGTTCTTTCAGATGAGTCAGTTAAATGTGATTGGAAATGAAAAGCTACAATCTAAAAGCATTCTGTGCATTATACTTTTTGAAAAAGGAAAGAGCCCTTGCTTTTGACAGGACAATTTGTATGGAGACAGATTTTCCGTGGCTGCAGGTATTGTGCTCCAGAAGCAACAAAGAGGCAGTCAGCGTCCCCTTTGTCAGTTCAGCAGCTTCCAGTATCTCGGTGTGTGGCAAAACACTGTCAGCAGTGCTCACTAATATTTCATAAGCTGAGAAATACAGGCTGAGGTTCAGCTGAAGGGAATTTCTCCTTTTCAAAATCATTGACATTGCACACAATCAATATGTGTACAAGGGAGTGATTTATTATTTGCAAAAAACTACATTTCTTACTCCTTTATTTGAGAATCTGATTGCTTTACCCAGACCTGTGTGTTTCTAAGAAATCTCTATCTTTGCTGTCCGTTTATTGCCTTATACACATAGAAATGTGGAGTTCTGCACTGCTTTCACAACAGTACTTCATACATCATCGTCTTAGAGACTCAAGGGAAGGGACCGCAGCCTGCTGTTCTGTGTAGCTTTTTCTGGGCCTATACCCAGGTGAAGAACAGGTCCCTTTTCAAGATTTAACAGCAACAAATCCCCTATTTTCTCTCTTCTCACACCCAACACAGCTTATTTTGCACAATTAAGCAAAAACAAACAAAACAAAACAAACAACAAACACCCTCTTTTAAAAGTCTGATATCACAGTGGCAGTGAAGATAAGTCTTGTCCTTCAAGTGGTGGGGTTTTTATCTTTCTTCATGTTTTATTTACGGGTTTTTGGCTGCCCTACTTCTGTTCCCACTGGAAATTCCCTAGGACATGCTTTATAACTCTCTGCTGATGGAAGAACTGGCAAGCTTCCTCTCTATTAAATGGAGCCAGTATAATATTCTCAATTGGAATTTAAGTTTCTCTTGCAAAGAACGATTAGAATAATGTTTTGGAAGCTTTTGCTACAACTCCTAAACCACAGGGCTGGCAGTATTGATGCCGCCTGTGCTGTCCTGTATGCGTTTAGACGAAGCAGGATAGCAAACTGCGAGCCATCTACTCATTTAATCCTCTTTAGTTCCCTGCTTTTCATGCAAATGGCAATTCATGCTAGCTGCCTGGCATTTGTGTTTGAGCCCTGCCCCACCACCTTGCTGTCAGTGCTCTCTTCAGGGCATCCTCTTCAATCTTTCCTCTTGTAGTTTTCCCTCAGGCCTCTGTCCTCACCCTCCCTCCTTTGTGGCAATGCAGGGATACCTTCATCCTCGCCACTTCTTTGTCTCAGAAAGAACATTGTCTTTTAGTCTGTAAATTGTATATGAGTTTGAAAAATGACTCTTGGTGTGTTGAAACAGACAAAGCTTTAGTGTCAGGAGTTTCCTGAGTGACCTGACTGCTATGCAAGCCCATAACAGCAACATTGGATAATTCTTGATGATAGTGTTGGCAGCAATAACTACTTTTTCTATAGTTAGGGTATGGGAAGGACTAGTAGTTTGTCATCTTTAAAACTGGAAAAAAGCTGAGTTAATTACAGTGGGCCAGGGTACCTCACGGCTTTATTCCTAAGTGACAGTGATCAAGCGAAGCTCAATAATGATAATGCCATAGTAGCTTCTAGTTATCTCTGATAACTTTGCTCTGCTTTGCTGAGACTGAGCAGTACTAAAACGCAATAATTAGATCCTAATGTCTCTGGAATCTTAAATCCACATTTAACATCTGGACGCTTCCTAGTTACCTAGAAGCTCCCTTACTCAAACACCCACTTGGCAATTATGCTTACGAAGCATCCGCTGTTAACATGATGTCTGAGTCCAAAACCGGGAGTAGGCATAAGCTCTGTCTTGAAAACTTTCTGAAGAACATCACCATTGTCTTTGAAGTCTTTAGAGCTTTAGGGAGGCATCTCATTCTTCAGCCAGATGTCACTGTTATTTCTAGTCCTGAGCAAATTCTGACATTTATACTGAATTGTGTGCGAGCCTTCTGATTTCAGGTGCATACATTGCAGACACAACACCTTGTAACAGAGGGCTAGATTTCACTGGGAGATATATAGATAGTATATTTGCAGAATATAACTGTATTTTCAGTGGGGAAAACTGGTAAATGCAATCACATTAATATACTGGAGAACAAGTTTCAACATTAATTACTTTGGATTTAATACATTTGCAATGGAAGACTGCCCTACATCAGACAGTGAATATTGAATTATTTAGACGGGGTCAAATTATAAAGCATTGTGATGATTTGTAATTCTTTCTTTTAAATGAGTAGACTTCTTAAGCTTTTCAAGTAGTGTGCAATCCACTTCAGCCTTTTAATAATGATGACCTTTGCTTCTTCAGACTCCGGGGCTTTCGATAAGGGCTAGTTATTTCTTCGCCTTGAATGTTACCCATGTGGTAAGAGATGAAATATGTTCTTGTTCTTTCTAATCCTGCCTGAGATTCTGTCTGTCTCTGTTCTCAGCTGTGCATGGAAATGACTGCAGAATGCTTCCCCCAAAAAGGATCCTAGTTTTCCCTCCTTCTGAGGATGAGGAGGAGCTAAGCAGGAGGAAGGGAGGAGATAAAAATACTTCCTTTCACCGCGTCTGTGAAAGCTTGGCTCTTGTTTCCATCTTCAGATAGGAGAAAGTAAAAATAGAATTCAAGGCCATACATTTTGGAGCTTTTAAAATGATGCAATTGATTTGTGTTTTGCGTGATTTATACATAACCATACATGTGGAGCAGGCAGGACGCTCATCCATCTTGAAACGGGCTGGAGCACTTTTTGACACTTTTTTCTCAGACCTGAGCATCCAGAGTACTCTTTGTGCTGTACATCCATATATTTTACAAAGAAAATTCAGTCTAACGCCCATCCCAAGCTGTTAAATATGGAAATAAGTGTTACTAGGGTGTTGTGTATTTCCACTGTACGTGGATACAGCTTCCAAATTTGGCTCAATAGCTTACCCCTTCAGTCATGCATGCTTTTATGATAGGCTCTTCAAACATGGCGATCATTTTCTTAATTCTGTTCTTGAAGTCAACGGGAGTAAGTAGGCCAAGGCAGAGCTCTTGAAAATCCCACTGCTACCCAAAGGCAGACTAATATTAAAGTTCTGTGCTGACAGGAAAATAAAAATAAATAAAATAAAATAAAAAAGAATGAAATGTATTGTTGGATTCTTAAAATGTTCTCCAGCACTTCCTGGTAAAAAGTGAGATAAATGATTTA
This sequence comes from Penelope pileata, assembly GCA_013396635.1. NCBI lineage: Eukaryota > Metazoa > Chordata > Aves > Galliformes > Cracidae > Penelope > Penelope pileata. The sequence continues at coordinate 324,805 of WBMW01006374.1, forward strand.
ATGTTCAAGAAATGCAAGAATTTACAATGGGATCTTTGTGACATCAGGGTTACAAAATACACATATAGATACAACAGCATTCTGATGACAAATGTTTGATTGTGAGCTTTACCATTTGGGATGGAAATTTGTTTGTTTTATTTTGTGGTGTTTCTTTTCACTTATTTCTCCTCTCTTGGGAATTCCTAACACCACCGGGAATTATCTTCTGAAACAATCTGATTAATATAAAGAAAATAATCCTGGAAAATTCTTTGATTTAGAAAAAGAAGCAAGGAAAGAAAACTTTAAAAAGGAAGAAAACTTCAGACTGAAAGAAAAATGTTCCACCATTCCAAATGGAACATTTCTCTGACAGTTTGCCCTAAAAGTAAAGGCAAGGTACTATTTATTTCAGTGCTTTTAATTGCATCCAGTTGTTTCTATGCTGACTTTACAGTTCCTGGAAAGCCTCTGCTGCTAGTTTTGCAGTTGCTTTGGGATATCCAAGCGGTGCTTCTCCAGGAGTCTGCTCCCTTGGAGGGAGCTCTGCCCTTGGACTGGGAGAGGCAGGGGGCCACGTTGCGTCCTAGAGGTTGTGAACAGCTGGGAGCCTTCCATATATGCTTCTGTGGGGCCTGGTGACCCACTAACGTGCTGCTCCCGTTGCTTATTCTTGTTCACTGTGCCGTAGGGTGATCTGCTGTGTTGTAGAGTGTGGGTAGTGGCACACCCTCTAATGCTAGCAAAGGGGCTTAACCACTGCTGAGCTCACAGAGGAAAGGCTCCTGTTGAAAAAGGAGGTGAAAACGCAAAGGATCAATAGCATTGTATTTTTTTCCGCTGACAAAATGTCATGGAATTTTATTTTAACATCTCTCCAGCTATTCTGCAGTTACGGTTGAGGAAGCGTTATTTGCTTTATTCCCCTTGTCATCAGGTGCTTACAACCATTCAGAAGATTTTCCTCTGGGCTACAAGTTGTTTATAGCAAAGATCTCAAATGGCTTCATCTAGGGTACTTTTTTATAGAAAGAAAATTTCATAGACCCACCTGTCCTACTGTTCAGTATTCTTTGTCCTACAACTCTCTGTCATACAATTTTAAATCATGCTGCAGTCACAATAGTAACCTACTTTGAAAAATGATGCTGAGAAGGTTTCTTCATTGCTTACATGGTGTAGTTTGGTTTCAATTATTTGTAATGTAATATTGATTACATTTTTTGATGGATCTTTGTACGTGGAAGCTTTTCTATGTAGCACCTCAACTACTGAAACTTAGTACAAGCATTTGTAATCTTAGGGGACCCTAAGCTTTAGACCTTTTGTTTGTGAATTTCAGCAAAACATGATCTGGGAAGTATTTGCAGCTTAGTTTTACCTTTCAGCTCTGCGAATAATAGCTGTCTGCTTCTCCTTCAGTGCTTCCCAGCAGCGTTCTTCCGTATGAAATCATCAGACAGCGTATTCAGCTTTGAATGTAACATCTGGCCCACATGTGTTAGATGGTACAGAGATATCTCACTGACATTGAAGATGGAAAACACTGAGGGAACCTGGAAGGCTTGAAGAAAGCCCAGCTGAATTCCTTTTTCCCCACTTCAGAAAGGGAGACAAGCCTTATTTACTGTTGCTCACATTGTTATGATGCTGGAAGAATACGTTGATCATACTGTGTTTATCTGTGGGTAAACAGAATACTCCACTTTGTCATCCCTGCCATTTGGAGTCCATTTTAGAGATGAAATATAGAGAAAATTTGAGGTGTACAGATGTGCACGTTTCCTCAAATATACCTTTGCCTACTTCTAAAGAGGGTTTCTTCTTGTTCTAAAAGCTATTAGACACATGTATCTTAAGACTGGTTATTTTGACTTAGAATCATAGATCATTGAATGGTTTGGGTTGAAAGGGACCTTAAAGATCATTTGGTTCCACCTCCCTCTAGATCAGGCTGCCCAGGGCCGCATCCAACCTGGCCTTGAGCACCTCCAGGGATGGGGCACCCACAGCTTCTCTGGGCAACCTGTTGCAGTGCCTCAACACCCTTACAGTAAAGATTTTCTTCCTTATATGTAATCTAAATCTTCCCTCTTTTAGTTTAAAACCTTGTTCTGTCAATGTGTGCCCTGATCAAGAATCTCTCCCCATCTTTCTTGTAGGCTCCTGTTAGGTACTGGAAGGTCTCCCCAGAACCTTCTCTTCTCCAGGCTGAACAAGCCCAGCTCCGTTGGCCTTTCTTCATAGGAGAGGTGCTCCAGCCCCTCTGAACATCCTTGTGGCTTCCTCTGGACCTGCTCCAAAAGGTCCATGTCCTTCTTGTGCTGGAGGCCCCAGATTTGAACATAGCGCCCTGGTTGGGGCCTCAGGAGAGACCACAGAAGAGACATGATGGCTGCTCTGTGCCAGCTTCAGGAGGTCACACTGACAAGTTGCTGTCAGCATAGCAAGAGAAAATTTGTGTGTCTGCTATTTGCAATGCCCTATCAAGTGGCAGTGCATTGGAAGAAGACTGTATGTCTGCTCTGTTGTTGCAAGGATCTGGTCCCGTGTTAGGGAAAACCAATGGAGGCAGAAAACCAGCAAGGGTTCTTGTGTCAGGCTCCTGGTGGGGGAGGTGTGGGAAGATACAGGGGGTGTGATATCTGCCTATCAGCAGACTGACTGGCATGAGTGTTTATCAGACATGTCTGACCAAAGTGGTCAATAGCGTGAGTAAAAAGCTTCTAGATCTGAGCTGCTGGTCTGGAGGCTTTGCACCATTAAAGAAGCAGTGTGGTGGTGTGCTCCCCCCAGGCCCAAGTTGACTATTTTAGTTCCTCTTGGTAGGCAGCCAAAATGCTGCCAAAATTATATCAGGAGGCGACCACAAAGCAATGTGGATTATTTCCCTGGAAAGAATTCTTTTTCTGCTTTAAATTCCGTGCTGAGAAAATGCTTTTCTCAGGGTTGTGCTGGGTGATGGCAACAGTCATAGTTAGCCCCTGTGTGGAGTGGGAGAATAGAAATAGTGGTTTGGGGTTTGCTCTTTATCTCCGGAGGAGGCTAAGCAGACATTTTAGAGAATGTGAGACTCTTAGTGGACAGAAACAGAATTGCTTGGGATAATTTGGAAGACTGTGCCTTCAAATTTAGTTTGTGATACAACACTCTAAGACTTCGCAGTAATTTTCTGAAAAGTTTTCCTGTTTCTAATTCAAAGACACTGGATAATATCATTATCTACAGAGTGATTTTCACATAAATGTCTGTTCTTGCTTCACAGCTGTAAACATCAGGAGTCTCATTGTACGGCAGCTGCAGAAAAAAATGTTGGTGTTTGTTACATATTCAGGAGTATCTCTGAAAAGGAAAAAATCTGTTGCAGAGGAACCATGTTCCATATTTTTCATCTTCCTTTTGTCCTCTCAGAACTTGTTTCCATTCTACTATGTCCTTTTTGTGATAATGGGCCAGACAGCACACATTATTAAAAAGGCAGGGTACATTCTAGATTATATGGTGGCATAGTAATGTTCCCTGGTTTATTCTTTGTTCTATTCCTAATAAATCATAACATACAATTTGCTTTTTTTGTCACTGTTAAGTTTGGAGCTGACATTTTTTTTAACTGTCTATTATAATGCCAACATTGTATTTTTAAATGGTAATAACAATCTCACAATCTTTTGTTAATATATATGTGTATAAAAAGTTGGATTTTTCTGTGTTGTTTTACATTTATCTACATTGAATAACATCAGCCATTTTCTGTCCCAGTCACTCATTATCACACTTCTCTGCAACATTTCTTTTTGCCATGCTTTCTAACACCCTTAATAACATGATGCTACCAGAAAGTCTTTTCACCTTACTGTTCATATGCCCTTCTACTCATTTATGAATAGACAGAAGGACAGATGACTCCACTGGTGATGTCCCCTTAATGTGAAAATCAACTGTCTGTGCCCTAATGTTTCCTTTGGGTTGGTCAATTATTTCTCTATGTGAGCTGTCCTTTGGTGCATTAGGTTATTTAGAGTTTTTGATGAAGGCCTTTGTCATATGAGCACTTAGGCATCCACAGTAGAAAGTAACCTGTCTGCAGTCCTGTAATGCTACTTTAGTTGCAGCAATATTAAATAATATTAACACTTCAGTTTTTAGTTTTCCCCATTGCTTCTGTCATATCCACTGTCCTGGGTGATATACAGACTATGGAAGGAACACTTGCATAAACAATTTTGGATTTGAAATAGTCCAGAATATAACAACCAAGTGTAACAAAACCTGTGGTCACTTCCATCTTCTCTTTCTGTGATTTGTAGAAGTCCCAGGGGATTTTGGGATGTGTAAATCATTTGCTTTTGCTCCCAGACAGCAGGGCAGAAGCACTCGTCACAGCTTCTGCAGCCATGAAATGTTGGTTATCCAGCCTGCAGGGCTGGTTGGAGAGTACTGAGACACTCCGGTTTCTTATGCTCACATTTCGCTCTTAACAAGTTGAGATGTGTTTGGGGCAGTCACTCAAATGCAGAGGCTGGAGAGTTTATACAAAACGTAAATCCTACTCATAGATCTATGGTTATCACAGAAAATATTGATGGTCATGAAGTAGAAAGCTATTGAAAAAGATATTGACGTAATATATTAGTAGAGTAGATCTAGCATAAATAATAAAGTTGTTGTACTGAGTAAGCATTGTTCAAAAAATCCTCTTCAAATGCCATTAAAAAATAAAAGCATAAGATCCAATCCTTTAAGAGAAATCTCAAATATCAGATACGGGAAGCATAAATGGCATAATGGTAAGAAAATGGTATAAGAAATAAAAAATCCAGGCATTCTGAAAGATAGGAAATACTCCCATGATGACTGAAGTAATGTTTTCATATCTGACTTTTGTACTGTATTGTATGGGTCTCTGCTTTAAGAGACCATTAAAGAATTAGATTTCAAATGAAGATACTGGGAATTTTATTCTAAATGTGGATGGTACTTCTTGGAATATCCACCCAGATCCAATTTCTTCTACAGAGAGTAGCATAGCTATGTGTTCAAAGCTGAACATAAGATCCGTGTTGAAAGCTGACCCTCAGTTAACATGAACATTAGAAAACCAGTGACAAGCCTAAGAAAAGAAGAAAGGACAAGAGGTGGGCAAAGAAAGAATGGAGTTGAAATTGCTCACAGATGAAATGGAATAAAATTTCCCCACCCACCGTAATAGTGTTAAGCTGTTGGTGAGTTATACACTGCGCTTCTCAAAGATGGACTTTTCCAGCCCATTTTCTTTTTATCTTACTTTTTAATGCTAGCATTGAATTATGGATCTTTGCAGTTCTCTTAATTATGCAATGTAATTTCCCTGTTATCTATGAAAATGTGACTTTGTCAAAGGTTTTTTTCCATATATCCAGAGTGGAAAAGATGCATATCACTTTACGATAGAGCTGGAAACAGAGAAGGGGACAAGTGAGCTCTGAAGTAGATCAGTAAGTCTTTGAGCGATGTTATTTTAAAGATCCTTTCCATCCACAGATGGATGCTGTCCAGCTGTGTAATGCCGGATGGCTGCAGGTAATATTCAATGGTGAGAAGGAAGAATTCAAAGATGAGGACTGAAAACTTATTTCCTTAGCTCTCTCTTGGGCTTCACACCTTCTGACCTACTTAAAAGTGGTGAAATTTAGTCCAGTGTTCCCTTGCCCTTGCATGCTGGAAGAGTGATCCCTGGGCCACTTTAGTTCATGTGCTCATCTGAGCTACTTGCTGCCGTTAGGATAAAACCATAGCTCGGGCATGTAAAGCAAGACAACCTTGGAAATCTGCAGTAGGATTTTACATGCGCATCCCTGTAAGTGTTGTACAATGGCATTCTACACAAAGCGTTTGGTTTTCATCTTAATGTGTCGGATAATGACTCTTTCAAAAGTCCATGTGTCAACATGGAGGAAGGGCATGAAGTTTTTAAATGGAAGAAAAAGTGTAAAATTACACAACACAAACAAAACACGTTATAAGTCTCACGCTGTTCTAGAGAGTGAATGTTTTTAGCCAATTCTTTTCCCCCAAACCATCTAAAAACACCTATCTGTGACTCCTTTTAATGAAAGTCTGAAGTCTAAATTTAAAATAAAAGATATTAAATTTATGTTTTGAAATCAATTTTAATAAGATTACAGGGCCACTGGGTGATACTGAAATCTCCCATTATGTGAGGCAATTCTCTATAACTCTACTGAACACCTTCCAAGATTTTTTCTTAATTTTTTATTAATGCCTGCCATCCTTCTGCTGATTCTTTCCCCTTCTCGTCATTGTTCGTTCTTTTCTGTAGTTTGATCTAACTGAATTACTATTTACCTTTGTTTTGAAGTTTGTTTTCATCAGTTTTAAAGTCCCACACATATCTCCGGCATTACAGAGTACCTATTAATAATATTTTTTAAGTCCTGTGGTGACACAATAGCAGATTTATGTGTTTGATATCTTATTGTATCAAGACCTCAGATGGCCTCACTTAAACACAAGGTTTTTCCCCAATCACCAAACCACCAGGAGATTAGTCCCCAAAGAGATTTTATGGGAGATCTACCTGAGGTGAGGAAAATCATTATGAACAGCGCAAGGTTGATAAAGTGACTGCATAATTTCCCATCAGGATGCCATATCAGGTTTGATCTGTTTATAAAAGCCATGCACTAAAAATAAAACTTGGCCAAGTTTCCTTTGTATTTCTCTGTAGTAATCCTAAAAGGTCACCGCTGTGGAAAAGTGACTTCTCTGTCCCTAAACAATCTGGTCTGTTCATAACCATTTCAGCAATCCTTTAGTATTCTGAAAGTGCATCAGCTACCTCTTCAGACTGCAAAGATCATTCTGGAAAACACGATGCTCTGCACAGTGGACATTGCAAACATCTTTGCTCTGTGAGAAAGAGGCTGAGGTACAGGGCTGACTTGGTGCTTGGGATTCAGACAATGTCTAAAGGTGTCTCTGGAGTCCTCCTGTACTGGAGAAGGGAGCTCTTCCAGCCTGTTCCTGGGGTCCTCCGAAGGGGTCTGCTTTAAAGATGTGCGTTTGTTGGATCATTTCTTATAGAGTGTTGTGCAGACAGAAGCAGAGACTGGGGAAGAACAAGGTGGCCACGGGCTGGGCTCATTTCCTGCAGGAATCCTGCGCTTCAGAACCATCTGCAGGGCTTTTATCTGCTGTGAAAATCTGCGCAAGTTCTTTTTATTCTACTTTTTTAAAATTTCATTGTATTTATTATTTTATTTTATTTTTCATATTGACAACTGCAGTTTGACCTTCGAAGTAGCTACTTTGTCAACAGATGTACTGGGAGGCTTTGTCCTTTCCCCAGTTCAGTGTAGCCAGAATAGAAACAGAGATCATCTGAATAACACATAAGGGATTATAACAATGTATACAATTAAAATTCAGTGTTAACATATACACCTAACTAAAATCCTTTTATATAGCCACCTCCATCATTGATTAACTGAGCTGCTAGTGTGCACATTATAGAGGAGGGACCGCAATAATCATCTGTGTTCCAGGGTGCTGTGTGTTTCTCGTCTGTGGATGTGTAATGTATCCATCAGGCCCATTCTTTTACTTCTCCACCATTGTTTTAGGCTGTGATTTGGAGTTATATAAAAATAATATAGTCCATACTTGAGTAAGCATTAATAAAATGTTTCTGCTTACGCATTTATTGATAATTTAATAACACTCTTACATGAGGGATAAAGACCAAAAATATTATTTTATTTCTAACGATAGCCCTCCTTCCATTTATTTCATACATCTTAAAGAAGCTGCTAAACAGCTTTAACATCTAAAGACATGCCAGCCATAACTATTGATTGAAGAGCCAGTTAGAATGAAGGTGATAAAAAAAAAAGTTATGTTCTTGTTTAACTCTGTCTATTTCAAGTAACAAGTAAATAAATAATAAATGTAATCAAATCTTTAGAGGGATTATCCCAAAGTTATTTGAAGTTTTTTGCAAAGTACTCTGGAGCTTGTCATAGGCTGCATAGTAACACAGCATAATGCAACTTAAGAAGGAATTCCTGAATCTCTTTCTCATTTAATGCATTCCAGTGCTTATCAGCTGCAAATAAGGAACAGTCAGGAAGCATATGGCATCTGTTGCACACCACATCATGCATTTCAGTACCAGAAAGATTACAAAACTAAGAGAGGAGCCTGGGTATGAAAACCTTGGTTTTTCCACCTGTAGCAGATGGTCAGATTTCTAATTTAAAATTTTCTTGGAGTTTTGGCACACTGCCATCTGCCTCCACAGCTACAACAGCGCAATAACTCTGTCACCTCTCTTAGAAAATGTTTCTTGAGAGTAAATTTAATGCTTAGTGAAGTGTTGAATTTACAGCTGCTGGGAGCAGGATATAGCATGTAAGAGATGGCCAGGGGGCCCTGCGGATTTCCCTCACCTGGTTACAAGTAAGGTTGTGTTTATATGAAACCGTTGTGAGCAGCATTTGGGAGTTGCAGGGAAGATGTTTCCAGTTATTTGTTTTTACAGGCCCTTCAGCGATCCTGCATGCAAAGAGTCAATCAGCAGCTTCAATGGAGATCTTGCTAAAAGAGCTTGACTAAGATTATTCAAAAAGTCCCTAGTCATTACCACTGCAAGAAGACTGTTTTCTGCACATTTTTTCTTTGTCTCGGCTCTGTCAGTTTCCATTAACGTTGGAAATACTCTTGCAGTCAGGTGGTTGTAGTGTTAAATACATTGCCACACACGGTGTTACCTCTATCTGAAAATGTCTGCTTAGATATTAGATTGGAGATGGTGACCCATCTCTGCAGAGCTGCCTAAATTGTTTTCAGAAGTAGCACTGCGTGGGTGCTTGGGACATGGGAAATGCTTTGTTGATTTTCTCTAGTGAAAGCAAGTCAGCCTCCTCCAGATGGGTTTCAGTCACTGCTAACTTAAATTAGATTTGAAACTTTGTCCTGGGGTGAAGATCTTCCCATCCTGTGACCTCAATCGTCATGTTTGATCCTTATTCTCCATTTGCAGCAGCTTGGAGGTTATGCATTTGTTTCAGAAATTCACCTGTAAGATTGTGCAGCTCCTCCACTTTTCTGAACTCAGAAATAAGATTTATTAGTAGTTTAAAGTCTCGTGATGCTTTCAAAAACTTTGTAACACTCATTGTCTTGTGAAGACAGGAAACTTGTGAGTGTTTCTGGAAAGTATCTGTTGGGTTCTCCAGGTCCAGCAGCTTTCTCCACAGATTTGGTCAGCTTTGAGTAAGACCAAGAGCAGAGGCTTGCAGATGTGGTCTCTCTTACAGCTTCCTGAGGTATAGATCACTTCATGGAAACCTCAGGTGACTGGAAAGAGAGAGAGTGAGCAGAGATGAGGCATCTCTGTCAGAACACTGGTGCGGTTTACGTGGGAAGTGTGACTTTTTTCACAGAAAACTGAACGGGCAAGAGCTGTTCCCTTTCTGAAGAATGGTATTATGCTTGGTTTGAGGCCAACTTATGCTCCTCTTCTTGATCTTTTCTGCTCTGTCTCACCTTCCTTGGTGCAAAGCACACCCAAAAGTGTGTTCAGACTCCCCCACCTTGCCATGTGCTTCTGCTCAAGAACCAGCCCCATGTGCTGCGTGTTTCTGAATAAACAGCACTTTTTCTAGTGGGAATGTGAAACACACTGCTGGTGTGCTATCTGTATTAAGCTCTGTCACAGCTGTACAGTTGGAACACAGCTGGGAGTTGGAACAAGATGATCTTTAATATCCCATCCACCCCAAGCCATTCTATGATTCTGGGACTTCTCAGCAGCGATTATCCACTACTTGAATATAGCAAATGAGTCACATGAGCTGCATTAATACAGCAACATAGCTCTTCAGCTTGCATTAGCAGCCTTAACGAGTTGTTTCTGTCTGCTCCATTTTTGGTGACCATCACGACTTTCTAGGTGTAGTACTGAAGGCCTTTCTGCTAAAGGGAAGGTGGTCAAACCTGGTAGCAAAGCAATTGGATGAGGTTGATGCACCATCCTGCCTTGCCTTCTGTTGTAACCTTTAATAAATCATTTTGTCTCCCTCTACTTTCCTTCCTCATCCAGCAAAATTGGCACGATAGTATCTAATTTGTATCACAGTTTCTATGGCTTGTCTGCTTGTGCTATGAGCGGCGTTATCCATGCCTTTAAGAATGGGGATCATATCTGCACTGCAGCCTCTAGGTATTGCAATACTTCATGTAGTTGTTAACGATAATGACTGGAAGTAATGAGTAATGTTTAAAATTTAAGCTATTTAGAGGCCATGTTTCAGATTTCTGCTATCAAGTCATCTTGCAGACAGCAGCATTTTCCCCTTAGAAAGTGAATAATTAAGGGCAGATTAATACACTATCTGAAAACTCATTGTCAAATATTTTCTGCAGCTTTTAAAGGAAGGTTTCAAATATAAGAAATAAATGGTGAGTTAAAATACTTCTCCAGACTGTAATTAATTCTACACATTTGTCTCTAATGGACCGAAGCCCTAATCAGGTTAATTGTTATTTGCATAAAAATTAGGTCCTCAAAAATTCCTTCATCCTATGTGCACTTAAAGGCATTCTTAATCTTAGACATGATCAATTCCATTTGGTTTGTTTAGATCACACAGATGCTCAAGGTTAACTCTGAACAAGCGCTTATAGGACTGGATCCTCAGATTATATGTGTTAAATGGCAAGCACAATTGCAAATAGGATTGTTCCTCGTTGAAAGCCATTTTGTGCACAATAGCATTTTCTAGAAAATTGACCAAAAGCCACCTGCTTTTTCTTGGTTTTATATCTAATAAATGAAAGGACTTGGCATTCTGGATATTTTTTTCTTTCTTTTGTCTTTCTAAGCCTAAAAGAAAATTGTTTAGAATAATGGACAAGTGGAATGGGAGAAGAGCAGCATAGGAGCCAATCCTGAATGCTGAAAATATTATTACTAAAAGGACTGGATTTGGAATGCAAGTATACATTCATTTTGCATTTTGAAAATGTTTCAATTTTTTCCCCATGAAGCATTTTTTGTGGTCATTTATAATCTGTGTAATATGCAGAGCCTGCATAATAATCTGATTGATGCTGTACAATCTATCTCAGCCCTGTGTGTTGGTTTATCTTCAAAGGTCCATGAAAAAGTGTTGGTTTACTCTAGTGTTTTCATTATCCCTGGGAAATTGCTTATTAGAAAAAAATGTTTTTGAATTCTAAAGAAACTTGATTTAACAGGCCCCCAAATGTCTTTAAAATAGAGTAAAACAAGCAGCTAATTCTGTAATTTTGAATTAGAGAGAAGTGTAAACCCGTGCATTTCTAAGCACCCTTTGTTGTTCCAGAAAGGTTCATGCTTTCATTTTTTGCATACTTTGGTATTCAGGTATCACAGAGGTGAAATGATAGATACCTTTTTCTGAGGAGGACACATCCTAAGCTTGGGGTGGAATTACTTATTTCTTAATGGCTTCTTAAAAAAATTATTGATTTTCTGAGCTCTGGAAGGAGAGTGGAAGCCATTTCAGCTTCATGTTGGGACTTTCAGAGCACTGAATCAAGTCTGTGTTGACGTGAGCTCAAGAGGAACGAAAATGTATGGGCCTTGTGGTAATTGGACACACTTCTGATGTGCTTCAGCTTCCACTGATTTCAGCTCATGTTTTAGCCACAAAAAGTGATGCTCAGGCACTTCTACTGCTTACCTTACTCTTGCTCACAGAGGTGAGTGCTGCTTTTCCTAGCAGAGCAGCACCAAGTTCTGAAGGCAGTAACTGGGGAAGTGGAAGATTGAAACCCTTTCAGAAAGGCTTTGTCCCCTTTGCATCGCAAAGCTGCTCACACCAGGGCTTTTTGCTCTTCTGGTGCAGAAGAAATTGAAGTGAGGAGGAGCAGACAAGAGAAGGAGCTCTGCGGCTAGGTAGGTCCATTAGCCATCCACCTGTAAACAAATTCATTAATCCTGGGGGCTTGACAAGACGTGACTCCTCTAATCCAGCTCTTCATGTGGCAGGTTCCCAGACTAAAGTAAAACTAAAAAGTTTTAGGAATTAGACCGATGTTATTTTGCAATTTAGAATCAACCTGAGTTACGTACGTCACCTACAGATCAAGTTCCCTATAATGCTTATGGAGGGTAATTATCTGGTTTGGCGTTGATTTTAACACCATTTTACTCTGCTTAGGCCTTCAAGTTTTTCAGGAGTTACGCTGCTAAAGGTGTAAATGAGAGCTGTCTTATTTGGGAGTATTTGAATAGCTTGTCACTACCCAATATGCTTAGAAAAATAACTGTACAATTTCCTTAATGAACACGACTAAAATGTTCACATTGATTTATAATTAGGCATAGAAAGATTTCTTCAGGAAGAAGATTGAGTAAACAAAGCTATAACTTCCCTAGGAGCAGTGTAATTGTGCTTGATTCTTACACTAGAAAGCAGGTGAAGAGCCCCAGTTTGGGAACGGGGGGAGAAGAGATATACAGCAAACCCATAGCAAAACACTTGGAAATATATTAGATATTTGACCATCTACAGTGCAGACTGAGAGAGATCAAGTAGGCATTAAGAGAACAAGGACAAATAATATTTTCCCCCTGACCATTCATGCGCACACTGCACAAGGGTCAGGAATTAACAGTATAATTTATGCAAATAAAAAATTTCATAGGAGTCCCACAAGTTGAAGAGGGCTGATAAGTGTAAAAACGCTGTTTTTGAAGTTATCTGACCAGAGTGCATCCATTTGCGTTGCTGAACACCACTGCCTGTACATCAGTTATCCCATGTATTTCCCTGATAACCCAAGTACATCTCTTGCCAGCTGCAGAATGTTGCTTTTCAGAACTTAAAAGTAAGCTGAAAAGTTGTTATCTGGCATGGGACAGAGCTGTAGCAAGGAGCACAGGCCTTAGCTAGAGAGTGGTCACTCTACTAAATTTGGGGAGATCTGTTTTGTCAGGATATCTTGCAATTTTAGAAAGTGAATACAGAAGTGGTCTTATTACAGGCATTCAGCCTCCATGAAAACTGATTTTACAGGTTCTTTTTGTTGAAGTATTCCTGATTTTACCATCACCTGTGCAATGTGTAATGTCTGTGAGCAGCCCTAAAAAAAGCACGAGTTTGGAAGTGTTTGTATCATCCAGATTTCAATTTCCGAGTTGCAAAGGACCGTAAGGACCATAATAGCACCGGTAGTGGAAAAGAGCGACCGCTTATTTTGTGTGTGCTCACGGTTTGGTCACATGTGCCTTGTTGTGGTCGGTGTACATTCCCTCAGCTCCTCCAATTACCTTGAATTTGGAGCCTTCTTTTCCAAGCAGCCACTGATTTTTCATAAGCCTGTAGGAAGGTCAATGTCTCAGGCCCAACCACTGTTAGATTTGGCCAAAATTGCCCAGTGAGTGCAACAGTTGTTGGAAGAAACCAACAGAGGCACTTCAGAGAGCCACTGCTCTGCACAGTTGTGGTTTCTTAGAAATTACTGTTGGCAATACATGTTGTAATCAGTCTTTCTGTAAATATGCTATGAGCATGGTTTTTTTTTCTAATATTTTAATGTTATGTAAAAATATGCAGTGACATGCTAAGTTCTTTGTAACAGCCTTGCATAATCACGTTCAATACTTTTTTGTAGTGAGACAGATTCTGCTTTGCAGACAGTCTTCAAAGGCGGTGTCCCGGATGGTTGCTAGCAGAAGCACACACCAGATCTGTGCCCTGACAGCCAGATTGCTGCACCACCTGACCCTGATACCAACAAATGTGTTTCTGAGAGAGAAAACCATTTTGTGTTCTTAGTGCATCTTTGGCTGTCTCCAAGCAGTTGCACAGCTACTCAATTTGTACCATTTGCTGAAATATTCACCTGTAGATTATACATAATTTCTGAAATATTGTCAAAGCTTTTAATATAACAAAAAGTGCCTCAACTTTCTCTACAAATACATTTTTTTCTTTGTATGATGGAAACAGAAATGCACCATGGGCTGAATCCAATATTTTGACAGAACTGTCATCCAAATACTCATCACTCTGACACTTTCCTCACTTTTTTCACACTGAATGGAGTTAGTCTGAGGCATACTGGTAATGTGAATAATTGCAGTGTGGGAGACTCAGGTTCAAAGCCAATCTTGTTACCTTGCTGGGTGAGTGCTAGTTGTTAAAATTTGCTGCGGTTTCCCATTGTGTGCAAGAATACTAATTACTTTAGTGGCACGTATGCATTTGTTTTTTCTCTGTTGTAGAAGGAGATTATCGTTCTAGAAATGTAAAAGTATAATCATCCTAGGTAAATTGGACGGCACTTAAGCAATCAAATGTTAATGCAGTCTTGTAAAAGTAGTTTTAGAGAAATATTTCAAGCTTTATTCGCTCAGTTAGCATTCTCAAGAGCCAAAGTACAACATTTTTTTTCTGCACAATTGACTCTTAAATATTGCATCAAGACACAACAAAACAGGTTTTACTAGTCTTATAATACTGCTTAAGGTTGTTTGCGAAGCCAAAGATTTGCTATCAGCCACCCAAAGCAGCCATTAATTGACCAATTAAAAAAAAAAGTCCAGGAGTATCTGAATTCCATTAGACTGCAATTGTCTATGTTTTTTTTTAAGGTAAATTCATTTTAAGAATTTTGTTTATTTTTTTCACATAACTTCTAGTCTGTTCCAATGAATTATTTTCTTCTAGTAGAAGCATGTAAGAAAATGGAACTATATCACAGAAAAGACATTTTAAAGGACCCTTAAGGGTTTCAGTTGTTTAAAACTTGCGTTTGTTTTAGTTTGACCAGTGTTACATATTTTCATTTTCTTCTCTTGCTTCTGTGATTGCATTTTTTTAATCAGCTCATTCCCTCATTCCTCTCTTTCCACTCACCACACTGTCCACCTTCTTAATTTCTCATAAGTTATTTCTTGCTTGACACCCTAAATCAGCACCGACAGTTGTCTTCAAAGGCATTTTGCAGTGCCTGAATGGAATCCTCCTTATCCTTCAATCACTTCCCAGTAGAGTTTTCTGTTTGTTTCATTTTTTACCTCCTGAATATGAAAAATTTGTTCATATGAACAAAAGAGTATGGTCCATTGTGTCTTGCTTTGCCTTATCTGCCACAAGCAAGTATTATCTGTTTGGATAAGTAATTACAAAGCTTGTCTGAGAGGCTTGACTTCTCCCTTACTCTTCCCCCATAGCCTCAGACAATTTATGAGAAGAGATTCAACAGTTAGAAACTCTAATATGCAAATTGCCACGATTTCTGTAATGCACAATTGTTGAAACAGATGGGAGGCAGCATAAAACAGGCTTCCCAGAAAGAAAGATGTCCCACGCCTGTCAGTGTTCAAGAAGCATTTGGACAGTGCCCTCATTAATGTGCTTTAACTTTTGGTTAGCCTTGCAGTGGTCAGGCAGTTGAACTAAATGATCTTTGTTGGTCCCTTCCAACTGAACTATTCTAATCTAATCTAGTCTAGTCTAGTCTAAAAGGAACAGGATAACCCGAAGCAGAGGCTGTTCATCAGTTACTATATTAAGGACAGGTAGCAGTGGCTGCTCACTTGCTGCCTCCTAGGATGAATTGTGTTTCAGTGAAGCACTTTATGAACATGATGTGAAGGAAAAACAGAAGTAAATACTAGCTGTTTTCCTAAAATGGTGTCAGTGGCAGGTATCAAAGAAATGGTGCGAAACCTGGGGGCTTCCTTTCCCACAGAACTGTTCATGTACATGTACATGTCTGAGCAGCGTGTCTTAAAATAAACCACCTTCACCACACAGGCATGAAGCAGGTGGAACAGCACTTCATCTTCAGTATTTGGCATGTGTTTGGTGAGTTTGGCTCCTAGTTTTGCTTTTTGTTACAAAAACAGAGCATGGGAATTGTGGAAAGTGATGCCAGCTGATGAGTGTGGCACACTGGTGCCTGTCATGTCCATCATGCAAAGAACCTTTGCCTCCTCTGTCTTGCAAAAAGCTGAGAAGAGAGAGCGTGTCCCTGTTTTACATGTCTCCTGTACAATTTAGATCTCCAACATATGGTTTCACTATCTTAAAAGAAGCCACAAAGCCTCAAGGAAAAAAGCTATTCTTAGCCAATCTCACTGTTCCAGTAATAAAATGCCAGTAAAAGGAACACTGCTTTTCAGACTCTGCTAGGGCTTGCTCCCTGCTTCTTCAGTGGCTCTGCAGGCAGTCCTACCTGCTTTAGAGATGTTTTTCCCCTTAAATTTCCTATTTCAACCTGCACAGCAGCAACATGCTGCATCTTGAATGTTGCTCTAATGTTTCGAAGGAGAAACAGAAAGTGCAGTCAATGAGCTGTAAAGATGGGCTAAGGGGTGGGAGTGGTGTAGTAGGTGCAGTAGGAGCCAGTGGGGAGCTGAAGACCAGCAATGAAATAAAGAGAAACAAGTCATACATGGCTGTAACTTGCACTATTTCAGTGTAATGAGGAATAGCAGACACTGCCTGCATGGAACTGGTGGGATCTGCTGAAGAAAAGTGCTGTTTTGTTCTGAGCTGGCAGCTGGAGGCAAGCAGAGATACCTGAAGGGCATCCAAAATACTCCCTGGAGAATCTTTTTTTGCAGTAATCGTATTTACCTGTGATGTCTTTTAAAGTCCCCTTCATGGTTTGAGTGGACAGACTGTGTTTTGCTCCACTGAGGCATAGGCCTGACTCTGAGTGTCGGCTTTGGTGTGGGACAAAGGATGTGACTGGCAGGTGAACCTTTGTTCGAGAGTTAGGATTAAGACCCAAGTTATCACTGTACTTGTCACATGAACAGCTCACTTTCATAGTCCCCAAGGGGAAAATGTGCTTTTTCATTTATTTTCCCATGAAGCTCTCTAATCATTCCTAAGTAGTTTGCCAAAACCAGAGCAATCACCACCCGGAGAAGCCAAACCAGAGTCCTAAGGCTGACTCCTAAAATCAAGTAGATAGTAGATTTTCTGCAGATTGTGACTTTCTTCAGTGGTGCTGAGTGCTCATCCAGTCATAATACCACTGTCTCCAGTATACTTTCTGGACTGTAGTGCACCCTCACACAACATGATTTCTCCTCTGACCACCCTTTTCCAGGCAAATGTTGACCCACTCCGGTGGTTCTTACACTTTTGTTTGTTTAACCTGTAGAGTAACAGAGAGGTTTTCCCTGGCTAAGCTGAAGTGTTCAAGAGGGCTGAAGCTGGAAGCACTGCCATTTCCTCCCACCCACATTCACTTCCACAGGGGAAAGGTGTTTTTTGTTTCCTTATATCCATTCACCATCACTATGTACAACTGCCAACCCCAGGAGAACCATGAGTTTTGAAAAAACAAATTGCTTATGAAGTTAACTGGATTTACCCATCCTAAATTTTACTTTATTCTCAAGGTATCCAGATGGAAGCAAGTGTGGTGCATTTAAACTACAAATTGTATTTCATCTTTGGGTTCAGAATTTTGACGTGTAATTTAGCTTCATGCTAGAGGTTGCTGCCTCAGAGCGGTGCATTTTGAGATCACAGACAAAAAGCCATTCTCCAACTACTTGTACTGAGCTGTATTTGAAATTCTCTGAAAGGAGTCAAAAAGGAGAAGGCTTTACTTAGTTTTACTAATGTGTCACATTATCACAAAGTAAGTTTCTCTCAAAAGAGGGGGAAAAAAAGCAAAAAGACTTTGATGTGGTACAGCCGGATTCCCGCAAGCTGCTCTGTGCTGGTCTCTCCTCACCCCACCTGGAGGTGTACTGTGTACTGGTTGAACAGATACCAGCAAGTCACTTGTAATACCTCACTTCAGGTCTTTGGAGATTAATTTTATCATAAATTTGGAAGCTTGATTTAATTGCACTAATTTTCTCCTGGGAGCTGATAGATTACTACTTACAATCTTTCCCCTGTATGTAATGAATCATACTGAGGCTTTCTCTTATTTATACCTGCTAAAAGTCTAGGAAATTAGTTGCGATAGGCATTAAGGAAACATGTAAGAAATTATCCTAAACCATTTGCTGCATGATCTGCCTCCATTTCTGGGTCTGTTCTCACATATGATGATAATGATTCTATTCATCTGGAAATAATCACAAAAACTCCATTTTAATTCTTTCTCTATGGGGATTCCATTTGAGAGAGAGCTTATTTCAGACATGCAAGGCATCTACTGCTCCTCTTCGTATCACTCTGTTAACATCCATTCTCATTTATTCATTTTTGAACAAAACGCTATAGATGTGGAAGTCATTATGGCTACCGCACTTCTCAGTACTCATGATTTCATCAAATATAATCATACACATGTCAGAGCTCTGATTTTACTGCTGCTTGAATTTGCTGCTGAATGGAAGCAGGGACTAGATGACATCCTATCCAAATAAAGTTCATCTGTCACATTCAAGTGCCAGTCACCAGGGTCTCTTGTCTTTCATGCAGTTTTGGAAAATCACTTTGCCTCCGAGTCTCTGACTGACCTTCCCTGCTAGGCCTTTATCACTTATGCAAAAAGCTTGTAATCAGTGTTTTTGATTTATGTGGAAAGAAAGGCAGTCCACTCAGAAAATTAAATAACAGAGTTGTAACTGTGTTGCTTCTGTCATCTTAGCTCTTCTTCCTGTGGATTTTTTAAAAAGATGAAGTCTTGGTTTCTTGTGGGTAGGGGGCTCACAAGGACTGACTCCCCACCACCATCTTCCCATCTCCTAATTTTGTCCTGAAGACTTTCCCTTTTTACATAACAGCAAGATGTAAAGAGCAAGGCTGTTTTCCAGGGTGCTCAATGCCAGGACCAGAAGCAATGGGCACAGTGAGCACAGGGGGTTTTGTCTGAACACCAGGGAGCACTTCTGTGCTGTGCAGATGACACAGCACTGGCACAGGCTGCCCAGAGGCTGTGGGGTCTCCTCCTTGGAGATCTCCAGCAGCCGCCTGGACATGGGCCTGGGCACCCTGCTCTGGGTGGCCCTGCTGGAGCAGAGCTGGGACCAGGTGGGCCCAGAGGGCCCTGTCAGCCTCAGCCATGCTGGGATTTGTAACTTAAGTTGGGAGAATACAGAGGCTGCTTCCACTGGTGTGGGGTTTTGGAGAGGACATAGCAGGAGAGTACACTGAATTGTTTTAAAGAGGGGAGGAGCTGAGAATGGGGAGCCTCCATCCCTTCAGTGTCCTGAGCTCCTGAGAAGAGGATTTTGAAAGCTGTTAGCACTGTGATTTGTCAGTTTGGTTACTCTCTTTTATAGATTACATTCTCTGAAATGTGGTATCACCAAAAGGTGAATTCTTCTTTCAGATATGACAATCATTTCCTCTTAATTAATCTTGATAGTTTGTTCATCCTCACAGAGCAGATCTTCGCAAGGAGAAAGAAATGCACGTTTCCTTCAGGAGCAAATTATGAACACACTAAATTGAAAAGCTGCAATGTTCTGTCACATTAACTCGGGTCCTACAACATAGCAATCACACTTGATAAATGGTGACATTAAGGATAGCATTAGAGAACACGTGCATGGGGTTGTGATGGCAACCACGATATCTAGCTACCCAGCCTTACACACGTCACCCTCCTTGTTTGTGTCTTTAGGAGTGATGGACATATAGAAAAAAAAATCAATATTTTTTTCAATTTTTTTTTGCAGTTACCAAAACGTGGGGATTGTAACTGGACCTTCTGTTGAGCTACACCCCTGTAACTTTAGTTCTGTGGAAAAATGTCATTACACGATGTTAAACATGGAGGCATGTAATACATTGTAACATGATTTGAGATGCATTATTATGTAATAGATATTTATTTATATAAATGATGTAAGGGGAGTGTATATGCCCTCAGGAGCAGTTTTAGAGGGTGTCTGCCACTGCTATATCAAAATGTTGGCAAAACTGTGAGCTGGAGGGTGACTTCCTATTTCAGACTGCACATAGCAGTGAGAGTTATTGTCTTCTGGTTTTGACCTACCTTTCCCCATTTCTGAATGGCTGGTATTCAGTGTTTTGTTTAAGCCAGCTGTCTGGATAGAGCTTGCTTATTAACAGTTACAGGCATTATTTTAAAAAATACTGCTGTCATTGAATCTCCTACTGGCTCGTGTTACTGTAGAGTCCTGGAGGCTTCTGGCTCAAGCCCAAGCACAGAAGGTCCTTTTGAGGACTATCGCTCAGTGCACTCTTAAATACTTGCAGTGGATTTTCCCAGTGGCCATGGTGTTGTTTTCACCTTTCCATTGCAATCAATAGCAATAGCAGCACTGCTGCACTGAGCTCACGAGGTCACATTTAGGCTAATGCTAACTGCCTCCATTATCCCCCCAGTACTTTCTACTCTTCTTTCTCCTATATATGGTTCAAATCAAATATATATATCAAAAGAATATATGCTGTAAGAACTTGACGCTGTATAAGCAGCTGTTGTGTTAGGACTATTACTTACGCAGCTGATGTGTCAGCCCCTTGGTTCCCTGTGCACCACCAGCCCGCTTGCTGGTTGTACCTCTGTTACAAGCTTAGTGGGGCAGGAACTGCATTTTGTTTCATATCTGTATGCAGCAGCTAAGACAGAAGGGCTCTGGTTCATTACTCTGCCTCCTACAGTGCAAGCAAATTATAATAGTTTAAACACACTGTGGTTTATTTTTAGGCTGGAGGGTAGCAGCATGGGTGAGCTGGAGACTGGAGAGCCGGGCAGAGATGCTCTGCAGCTGTAGCCTTTGTTCTTCTTCAGAACCTTTGGTTCAAGTCCGGAAAAAAAGGATGTAGCAGGTGATAAACATAGGCTATCAATGATGCCAGGGCCTCGACTCTAGGTAGGCCTCACTTCTCCGGAGGAAGGTTCTGTGTTGGAGGCATCCCTGGCAGGGAGACCAAGGAATGTAATTTTGGTGCCTGCTGGGCAGCTTCTCGCGTGATGTAGCAGAGTTGAGCTGCTGACCAACACGATGAAGCTGCCTCTAAGGAGCAGGCTGTAGTCCCCAGATTTACTTATGTTTCAATTTCTGTCTCCTTCTCTACTTTTTCCACAGAGTTAAATGTAAGAGACTCTGAAGTAAGAGTGTGTGATGAATCGTCGTGTAAATATGGGGGAGTGTGTAAGGAAGAGGGCGATGGCCTGAAATGTGCCTGTCAGTTCCAGGTAAGGACTGCTCACTTTTCTATTTTGCCTTTCGTGTTAGATCCTGGAAGATCCTGAGGCATCTTGATTATTTTTCTTCCCATACTTCTTGCCTTGAGAGATGGTGAGCTTGGCACCATCTCTGTAGTTCAGTCTGTTAGTTGAATCAGAGCTGCATTATGGGCAGGAGATGCCTCCTGTCATGCAACCCAAATTCCATTTCCTTCTTTTGGTAGTCACAAGCCTTTAATACTTGTGGGCTCAAAAAAACAACAGCAATAATGAGAGTAGAATTAAATTGTACCCAAACATGAAAAACTACAAAAGTATGAAAATGTACTCTGACACTGAGTGGGCAGTGAAAACTGGATAGTAACAGGATCACCAGCGGTGATCATAAAGTTTTTTGAATGAAAATGAGCTTATTGAGTGAATTAGTTCCACTTGGGAAAACAAAAGAAGTAGTGAGATTTGATTAAAAAAAAATCATATGAACTTTAAAAGGTAGTAAATAAGTTCAGTTTGCTTTATTGATTTTTAAGCTTTTAAGTTTACTTTTTTTGTAACTATCATGGCAATCCCACCCCCAACATTTTAGAGAAAAGAGAATACTCATAGAATGAATCATAGAATCATAAAATCGTAGAATGACTTGGATTGGAAGGGACCTCAAAGCCCACCCAGCCCCACTCCCTGCCGTGGGCAGTGCCACCCACCAGATCAGGCTGCCCAGGGCCCATCCATCCTGGCCTTGAGCACCTCGAGGGATGGGGCATCCACAACTTATCTGGGCAACTTGTTCTAGTGCCTCATCACCTCTTGAAAGAAAAATTTCTTCCTAATATCTAACCTAAATCTCTCCTCTTGGAGCTTAAAACCCTTCCTCCTTGTCTCCCCTATGCCCATGTAAAAAGTCGGTTTCCCTCCAGCTTATAAGCTCCCTTTAAGTACTGGAAGGCCAGAATGAGGTCTCCCCAGAGCCTTCTCTTATCCAGGCTGAACAAGCCCAGCTACCTCAGCCTGTCTTCACAGGAGAGGTGCTCCAGCCCTCTCATCATCTTTGTGAGATACTTTGATTCCATAATTTATATCCAGAACAAAAGTATCAAATATTGAGACTCCTGGTAAAACTGCAAGAGTTAGCAGTGTTATCAAGCAGCTCTGGAGTAGGCTGTCCTTCAGTATTTTAAAAATAATGTTGTGTTCTGTTTCCAATAAATAATAAATCAAGGGGAACCAGAGTAGCAACAATGTGTATGTGATCTTACACTAGTTTTGGATCCGTGTGTTTCAGAGCTGGCTTTTGATGTGGTGTTGTTCAGGTGGGTACCTATGCTGAGGGCATCCTGCAGCTTATATCCCCTAAGAAAAATGAGATCTGATTGCCATTTAAAGTGGAAAAAAATCTCAGGAGAAGAATTTTATTCATCAGCCTTCATTCTAGCTGTTACTGTTATTTATGAAAAACAATAAAGTCAAAATCCAATAATGATTTAAAAAAGCAAAAGAAATTCAACCCTAGGCTAAGCAAAGGTTTCATTTATTTTATGTAGGTGGTAAATTTTATGACTTCCCGATATCCAGGTCATGAGGACTAAAAAAGTAACTGTCCCATGTGATAAAGCTGATACCTTTTCCTAAGGAGCTCATTTTTAAAGCCAATGTTATTTTAAAGATAATTATAAGTTTGCTTGTACTTCTTGAAAAATTTATCCTATACTTTAAGGAAAGAAGTCTAAGCATGAGGAGAAGGTGTCGTATTTTTCAGGCACAGCAGGTTGAATTCTTCTTGTAAAGTTCAGCCTTGGTAATTCAGCAGAACCTGGGTCCACCAAAATACCCCGAGCAACAAATACCCAGCTCAAACTGTTAGGTTCTCTATGTGCAATGCTACATGAGAACCAGCTAATTTTATTTTATTAGTGATGATGACGGGCTTTGTAAAGGAATTAAAGAAATTTGTGTGCAATGCTTCAACTAAACCCATGCTGAGAGGAAGAAGCAGGGATCTAATCCTGCTCTCCCTGAAAAGTATTTCGTATTCCTCACAACTGAAGAGAGAGCACTTCGCTAAATGGACCACTGGTCTGATCCAGTAAGGCATTTCTTTCCTTCCTGCAACTTCAGGTTTTAGAAAAACTGACTTGAGCAAGAGTGTTGCCTAATTAAAATAGTCTCATGTGCACTGCCGGTTGGGTGAGGCTTCTCCTGTTGGAGGAGGGCTGTCACCGGCTGCGGGCTGCCAGCCTTGGCTCCCCTGGCGGCCCGAGACTGGGGAGTTTTGGAGAAGAGAGGGGCGTTGCTATAACTCATAGTCTTAACCTAAGACAAAGGCTGGTACAGACTGTCCCTTGGATTCAGGGAAGCACAGAGACTTTTCCAACTTCCCTGCTCTTTCTTCCTCCTCATGTATGGCCATTCCTGGCCTGGCAGTGTTTCTTAACTGCTTGGTCTTCCAAAACTTTAAATATTAATGAGCCATAGCTTTTCCTCCTAGGATCGCCTTTGGAAACAACTGGCTGCGAAATTTCAGTGTTGTCATTGAAACACATATCATGATATGGCAGCAAGAGCTCTGCAGGCCGTGACCTCTCTGAACACCTTGTGGGCTTCCTCTGCCTCACTGAGCCCTCTAATGCAGAGTGAGATGCCAAACCTGGAATCCCCAGCAACAAATGTACAGATTAGTCTGCTGGAGGAGCGCTGAAGGATTCAGGAGTGCTCTGCTTGCAGTGACCTTAATGATATCCTGACTTTCAGCAGGCCTAATCAGGAGAAAGGATAACTCCCTTTTTATTATAATTGCGGTGGGAGACAACACATCTACCAAACTTCTGAAAAGGTCTCTTGCTGCAATCTGTATGTCATTTTACAAAGCCTAAATTAAAAAATCATCAACACCTAGCGATTGTGTTCTTCATCAGGGATGGTGCAGGGCTCTTTTTGGGTCTCAGTATGAAATGGTTTAATAAGATAACTGCTTTAACAAGACAGAGTAAGGAATATAGAGAGCAAGTAAATCTTACAGCATAGCATCTTACAAGTCACTAAAGAACTACCAACCTGTAAAAAAAAAAAAAAAGCACTTTATACCTCATTTTCTATCCTCAGGACAGAAACCTGCAACTTTAAAATATTACACAGCAACTTTAAGATTAATACTATCTTTAAGCTGTAGTCCTTTTGGAGCAGTTTAGCTTAACTAATGCTGTCATTTCTGTGTGAACTCTGTCACTGGTTGAACTACATAAATTTAATAATACACTTCACATGTTTAAGAAATTTGATGGTTAGCCTGTGTCTTGGTTCATTGTTTCTTGGTGGTTTTTGTTTGTTTTTTGCCTTGGAGTTTCAAAGGTGCAGAAAGCATCTAGAATTGCAGGTAGCACTGAAGTCCCAACAGAGCAAGTGAACAGAGCAAACCCCACAGTGAAGTGGGGTTTGGGTCCCCAGTTCAGCAGGGAGTGATGTAGCACTTGTAGGCATTGTCAGACCAGCTATTTTAGTCTGTTTCCCAGCATTTCTGTACACATTAAATGTACAAGGGGTATATAATCCATCTTTCTTAGAACAAACATACAGGCTGCTCCTGCCAAAGCCATTCCAAATGATCAATTTTCCTTTCTTCCTCTCTTCTTCTAAAGTGTATCGATGCTACTGACTTTGAACTCAAAATTTTGCAGTACAGCTGTACAAAAGCATTATTATAGTTGTTGACCATGTATAACAGACTCATGATACTCATGAATTTAATGGTGATTGTCTTCCACCTCCCTTGAAAGATTGTTCTGTGCTTAAAAGATCAGCAAAGTTCCCCTTAAGCCCTTTTCATCATAAATATCTTTTTATCCAGTTTCATCCCCCTGTGCCTAGTCATACATTCTTGTGTTATCTTAGAGAAGTTTCTCTTTCTTCAGTGTCTTTATCTTTCAAATTATACTAAATGCCTGTCATATTCCCCCTAGCATTTACTGAGACCCACTGGTTATTTAGTTATTTTAATCTTTCCTGCTCAATTTGTACATTCAGTCCATATGGAGCTAGACTATTATTTCAGTGATCTGAAAGGAATATATACAGTGATATAATCTTCCTTCAGTGATAAGAATTATAATTTACTGCTAGCAAATTTATATTTACACAACTGTCTTCCTATACGTTAACATGCAATTGATATTATTCACATGGTTTTGTGTGACTGAGTTGCTTTGTAATTTCATTTTCAGTGCCACACAAACTATATTCCTGTTTGTGGATCAAATGGAGACACTTACCAAAATGAATGCTTCCTCAGGAGAGCTGCTTGCAAGCATCAGAAAGAGATAACAGTGGTATCAAGAGGACCTTGTTACTCTGGTATGTAGAACATTCTTTGTCACTAATGAATGATGGTGTATAGTTAGCTCTTTAGTTTTTCCCATAAATCTAGAGATTTTCGTTTTCATGCTTCTTGCTGAGGGAAATTATGTGGAAACCACACATCCTCTTTAACAATGAAATATAGAGAAGAAAGCTGATATACTTTCTGATATGCTAACAGGTTAATAGACAAACAGTGAAAGTAGAAGTATTTTATCTAGAAAATAGTGTGTGAATGCTTCTGATGTATGTATTAGGGGAACCTTGATATTTATTCAAAAAGCTTACAACAAAATTGAACAGATTCCAGATTAGTCATGTCTGTAGGACTCATTTTTTGCAGTTACAGAATTAGTGCCACATCCAGCAGGTGACCGTGGTCGTCCTGACTGCCACTGTACCTATAAGAAAAGCATCATCTTTACTACTTTCATGTTGGTCATTACCTTGGAGATATGCATAACTCTTGCAAAGTCATTGTACCTCACATTTCTACTGGACTGGCCTTTCCTGTCTTTCTATACGTTTAAAACACAGCTTTTTCACACACTTAAAATAAATGGGACAAGTTTTCACTGCCCCATGTCTTGAATGTTGCAACGTGCTTTTGGACATAGGAACTTCAGGTACCACCGAGCTTCTGAACCTCTGGCCAGATTTCAAAGCTAGTGAGGCCAGACAGATGGCTGACTGTCCAGAATTAAGTTAAACAACTTAGCAACATCAACAGCTGCATACTTTCTGACATAAATAACACAGAAACAAACAAACGAAAAAAACACTTGTGGGACATCCCTCATCTCACTAGTAGTTACTGCTTTTCATCTACTTGGTAGCACAAAGCATCAGACCAGGTACACACTCCTGCCAAGTTTTACATTGGCAAGTCTGGTTACCAATGATGATTTTGAGGTAGCAGCCTTGAACTTGCTGGTATCTGCAACATCCATCTGGAAATTAGAGGATATATTTGGGCAGTTTACCTAGGCCAAGTTCATTGCTACTGTTCTGTTGCTGCTTTCAGAGATGGCTTGTTTAAATGTAGGGTGACTGTGTTTACACGAGCTGCTCTAATGCCTTATCTGCAGCACAGCCCTATACTGAGATGTGGTTTTGTTTACTGAAGTCCAAAATGATCTATAGCTTTGGTCCTATGACTAAAGGAAAACTGTGTTTGTGCCCAGTTGAGCTGCATTAATTCCAGCAGAACACAGGAAAATGACTGAATCTTGACTTCATTCTCAATCTCCCACCTGTAAATTATCTCCAGAAGACACAGGAACAGCATAAAAAGATCCATTATCATTTTAGAGCACTCATGTATCCCACTAACAACATCCAAGAAGTACGTGGGGGTTTTTATTTTATATGCACTCTACCCTGCTAAGAAAGACATTTTGAAATGAAAAATTTGTTCTTCTCAGCATCAGGTTGCTGGCTGCTAATTACAACATTACTCAGGCAGTCTGGGATTTTTTTAACCTCACTCTCCTTTTTCTTATGTCCCACATAAAACCCAGGAAATGCAAGTGCAATTTTTAGCGCTTAGCGTAATAGGTCAAGATGTGCTGAGACACAATTGACCGGAAAGTACTGAAAACATTTCTGAAACTGAGGGTGCTGTTCAGGTTTTGTACTGCACTTACAGTGGCCCAGTCAGTGGAGCTCCACCAGCTCCCGGAGTATCTGGAGCACTTTGATTGATCGGAGAAAATGGGATCATAAAAGCCATCCGCTGGAACCTGCCTATTCCCTGCCGGTGATAATAGGTCATTGTGGAGTCAATGTATTTGTACTCTTGATCTGTAGCACATCTCTCTCTCTATCTATATGTATATATATATTAGGAGAAAATGTCTAAATTGAAAAATCCTTTATAGGGTCATGTTAATTTTCACATAGTGCCTCGGAATTTGCTGTGAAAATGTTTTGTTCAGGGATGTCTTTGGGAGCCAGGAAGAGATTCACTGTTTTTCTATCAGAGCCTGTTTTTCAAAGCAAAGGCCTGCTTTATCCTGGAGGGATGCACACAAGACAACAGGAAGGAATTCCCCCAGTGGCCATGTAAGAACTACTTCATTTTTAAGTACATGAGAGCTCTGAAGCTCATACAAGAATGAAAAACTTCCCGTTTGCTAGGGTTTGCTACCTTCTGAAGCTACGGCACTGGAACAGAGTACACTGAAAGATTTAGTGAGACGTATTTCTTGACAGGTAACACTGTGATTAATTTTTCACAGTCATGGGTGATTTAACAGCTTATTTATATATTTATTTCCTTTGTCCAAGAGCTGCCAGAGCTGCAAGATCATAAAATAAGCAACATTAAAAAAAAAAAAAAAAGAACAAATCATAGGTGCTTTAGGAATAAAATGCAGGTTTTGACATTTTGATATTTTAGTGAATTGTAAGAGAATACATGACTGAAGCTCTGGGGACTACATATATAGGTCTCAACATTTTTGATGCCCATTTTTCAATGAAGAGACATATTTTTTTCCAGATATCTGGTTTTACAGAGAAGTTTATATGCCTAATTACCCCTGGCAGTAGCTGTGGATGATGAGGGTCTGTGGGTTTAGCCAATACATGTCGCCTCACGTTGCAGAAAACTGGGAAAATGAGTGAAATGCAGCTTTAGCACTCTCTTTGTCTGATACCTTAATATACCCTACAGCAGCCATCGATCAAATTGAGATTGTTAAAAATCAAGAAAATTAACCTGCATTCATAAAGAAGGCATCATCCAGTCTGAGACTAGGTAGAGATGAGTAGGGCTGTGAAGCAAGAGCCTTGCAGGGGTCATTTCCCATCTTCCTCCACTTTTCATCCTGCTCTGTGGGCCTTCTCCTAGCACAGGCTGGGCGGCTCGTTGTGGGACATGTTATGAGCTAGAACAGAGCACTAGCCCAGCTTTTTCCTTTTTTATTTTATTTTCTCACCCTGATCAGTTTATGGCTTGCAGTTCAGCCCACAAACAAATGCAGGGATGGGAGCACCCAGCGTGGGGAGGTGGCAAGGCCTGCACCAGGACTCCTGCCTCTCTCACAGCAGCAGCCATCTAGCTTCTGGCACGAGGCCTTCACCAGTCCATAAAGGATGGCATTACACTGAAATTGGTTCATGTCATGTCACCTGAGGATCCTCTACCAGAGGTGATCCCAAGCTGGTTTGCTAGAACAGAGTCAAGAAGCCAGGGAGAGGCAGTCATGGTGCTCACGGTGGATAGAAGGAGCGTCACCTAGACCCCTGATTTCTTCTCCCTCCTTCTGCTGGTGAATTTACTGCTTTTTATTGGATTAAAATAAATTAATTTAGTGAACATGAAATAGTCCTGTATGATTCATTCCTAACAATGTGTTTTCCCGTTAACCTGTACACAAAGCCAGCATTTTGACTGCTGCCAAATTTACATTATATGCAGATGAAAATGAAACCGCACAATGATGCAGTACTTGACATCCCACACTCACAGTGTACACATTCAGCTTACTGAATGGGTTTGGGAGGCACAGTCAATTACTTTTTCTATTGGGATTTCTAAAGTTAAAAAAGAAGTGATTTGCAGATCCTATGGCTCTGTTGGATTTGAGGAATGATTCTCTTTGGAGTGGCTTCAACTTGGCGTTCTTCAGTCTGAAGTAATCAAACTTTTACCCTGATTTTTTTTTTTTTTGGTGAGGAACTTACAGTGAAACGTAATTAGATGTATATGTTGTCCTGAAAAGAAATGTAATAAGCTCAATTTAATCCTTTAGAGGGAGATGTGGAGGAAGTTCAAGGCAACTCACTTATGGATTCAGAACGTGTGAAAATCACTCTTGATGCTTTCACAACAAAGCTGTAACAAACCTGAAAACCTGCTATAAACACATGCATGCATTTTGCCAGCTGACCAAGACACCTAGTCCTAGCTTCAGTGCAGCGCCGGAGCTTTCCTTTCCAGCCTGCAAGGAGGACTGGTGACAGCACAGCATCACCATCTGTCATTAGGAAGGACATGTTTTGGAAGCGAAGAACAAAGCTTACACAGGCATACTGCATCAATGCATGCCAGAATTTAATATCCTGAACCTTTTTTGCATGGCATTATTTATCAGAAACGGCTACCAGGATCAAATGGTGGCAAGCACCTTTCCTCTAAAGACATCAAGACAAATGGGCATTGCCTATGCACAGCCTGGCAAAGCGCAGGTTAACAGCCTCTCTCCAGCAGCCGAGGGCCTTGCAGCTGCTGGCAATTAGGCTTGTCAGCATTCCTCCCCAAAAGCTGCTGCTGATCTCAAAACCGGGGATAATTGCTAACAGCAGCCCTGCTCCTGGGGATGGGAGCCCTGGGGGAGCAGGATTGAGCTGCTGGGTGTGTGAGGTGGCAGGGCTGGCACCCAGCTCAGCACTGTCCCTGTGTGTTTGGCCAGCAGCAGGATACTGGAGCTGGCTTTGCTTTGGGCTTCGCTCCCGTTGGAAGCTTTAAACAGGCTGTGCTGGTTTCTGAAGTCTTCTGAAATGCTGGCCCTTGCACCGCTGCCTGGGGACTTCAGTGGTCTGCTGCTGCAGGAGCATCCTCCTTGCTTTGTGGATGCTCTTCTCTTACGGTGCGCTCTTGATGATTTCACCTGCTCCTCACCCAGAGGCACTCCTGTGTAACCAGGGTTAAATTGCAGAAAGCCTGCATTGTTCCCCCAGGGAGAGGGCTGCTCCTCTCATCTGTATCAACCTGGAAAGCCAGGCTGCATACTGCCAGCTAACAGGGAACTGTGTCTGGAGAGAGCAGCTGCCCTTTCCCTCTTCCAGTTTGGCTTAATAGGATGAGTAATCGACAGCAATTGAATAAAATAGTTGACTTTTTCCAGGATTTGTGCAATTAAGTTTTGGGAATGCTAGTGTGAAAAGACCGACATCTGCTTAGTGCAAGGTAGTGGCGTGTACTGTCTTTGTACTAAAAATAAACCCATATACTGCCCACCTAACACTCATCTATATCCCAAAAGCTTTAGGGGAAAATCCAGGACTTGGGTATAAAGGGTATAATAACTCCTGGGTGCCAAAGTTCAGATGCTGGAAATCCCTTCTCAACAGTCAGCTAATCCTTGCAGTACCCAAATTCCACAAATACATCAAGTTTTTGCTTTGTTTCCTAGAGAATGGCATATGGTTTTACCTCTGATATGTCAAGAGGTATTTAGTTCTGTCCACGATGATACAGCTGCTGACCTATTTGTTACACAGACCTTACAAAGGTGCTGCCTTTTGGCATTGCTTTGCCTAACCCTGTGCAAGCAGGATCTGGTAGGTTTGCTCTGGAGGCACCACTGGGCCATGTGGATCAGTGGAAGGGTCTTCTTGCTCTAATGCTGTCAGCAAAGTGTAGGTCCTCCTGTTTGTGCGGACTCATGTGGACCATTTGCCACAAATGAGGAAGAAACAGGTTCAGTTTTTGTGCTAGTTGAAGTTAAAAGATGGCCCTGCTGGGAATATCACTCTAATTGCTGAGCTGTGGCTGGGGGGATGCTGCTTCTGTCCTGCTGCCTTGCTTGTCTTGAGTGTCCTTTCTGCCAGGTCCTGCAGCATGGAGACCACTTTTGGAAATCCTGCATTAAGGGCCTGAAAAGAGCAGGGCTGCCTGTCTGAGTAAGCTTTCAGAAAATGCTACTTTTTAAACCAGCAGCTGCTTAGGAGAACCTAGCCAAGGCTCAGGAAAACACAGAAACACCAGCTTGGTTTGGCAGGGTCACCCTGGACACAAGGATGCTAGCACAGCTCCCACCTCAAAGGGAATGGTTTCCTGAGATCTGAAAGCCCAGCAAATCAAAGATGTCTGTCCCTTTCCTAGGATGCTCTGCACAGAGATGCTTGCAGATGTGATGCAGGTCAGCCCAACGATGCTGAGCATCGCTTCTGTCATTTCCATGGTTCTCCCAGCTCCGTGCCTCGAGCTGTACGCGTGCTGGGAAGTGACAGCTGGAAACATGAGCATGGAGCAACTCAGGTTCCTCTGAGGCATTTTAGCCTTTGGGTTCTGTATGAATCTCATGTTTGCAGGTCAGCCTCCCCTCCCCTAAAACAGCTCAGGACACAATTTCACCACTTCAAAGGAGCCTGGATACTTACCTTACATAAGTAAATTATATTCCTTTAAATTTCTTAATGAAGCAATAACACATCATAAGGCATATTTTTCAGCAATTCAACAATTATATTTTATATGGGATTGTCTGCTTTGTCAGTAAAGTGGGTCACTACAGATGGAACAAGAGTCCTTCTGTTTTTGCATTTATTTCTGTAAGATAATAAGCACAGAATAGTGGCATAGGAGGGAAGAAAGGAAAATTTAGGCTAGGGAGAAGAAGTCTCTTTTGCTGATACTCCATGTGACAGGAGATTATTTTTAATGTGCAAAGTGACCCAGTAACGTGGAATTTCACACTTTCCTCCATGCACTAGAGGGAATTATTCTTAGAAAGATAGCTGCTTAAAGAGAAGGGGGGGAACTGAACAAATGGAGGGTTTGGTTTTTCCTCTGATGTGAGCAATGAGCTCATGGGTGGGAGTAAGAAACCCTGCCCCTCTCTCTGCTCTCCTTGTTCTTTTGGATTTGTGGAAATACATTCACTACCTCCTCTGCCATCAGAGCAGGCATGAAAGGAGAGGTGTGGGATGAGCAGAGTGCGTGCTCTGTTCCTCTCCTCGATTTCTAGAGAAGCTGAGCTAACTGGGGAGGGGAGCAATTTGCTGGCAGTAATTGCCACCCCAGCCTCTCCTGTCATCTCCCTTAAGCAAGAAAGACCGAGGGAGATTTGTGACTCCAAAGGACTTGTCTTCACAGCACTGCCAGCTGAGGACAGTGGGATGCACATCCCTGTGCAAAGCCCCTTGCCAGTCCCAGAGTGCTCTCAAGTGGAGCTAAGTGGCCTGCACTGGTGAGGAAGCTTGGGTCCTGCTCGTGCTTGAACTGTTAATGCAGGGAGGATGCAGCTCTACAACATCACTCATCTGACGCTAATCCAGTCGGCCTAATGCCAATGGAATAGCGATGCTGTTCGAGCATCCTTGCACAAAGTGATCAGCTCGTTAAGCTATTTTATAGATAGATGACCCACACCAACTTCACCTTGAGGATCGGTTGCTTCTGCAGCCAAGTGGTTTATATATTACTCCTTCATGTGCCATTCCTGGACCAGAGGGTTGAAAGTAAACCTACTTTCCTTCATAAGCAGTTTCCAAAAACCAGGCTGCGTGCTCTTCATCTATTTTAGGTTTAACAACTATAACAGTTGGAAAAAAGGCTAAGAAAGCAGTTTAGTGTTCTGTACTGAGCGTTGCTGGGTTTTGAGCAGAAGAACATGTCCGTATCCTACCACGGAAAAAAGAATAGGGCACAAAGGCTGTAACCAGCTCCATGAAAGGATGCCAGCCTTTATGCAGGATGTTTGTTTTTACAGCTGTCTCATGAAATGCAACACCTGCGCAGTGTTTTACATTGACAAGTTGCTAACGAACAGCTGCTCCTGGAGTAATGTTTTCATTTGCTTTCTTGTTTTTTTTTTCCCTTCTGCTTCCTTTTCAGATAATGGCTCTGGGTCAGGAGAAGGAGGTGAGTACCATACCACTGTTACACGTGCTCTTGGTCTTTCTTTCTTAGTATATGCATTTCTGTGTCTGTTTTCTGTGAGGGGTTGCTGTGCTACAGGAATTAAAGTTGTAACAACTTAAAAATAAGCTTGTATGTTATGATGTTTTCTGAGCATCTCAGAACAGTGTTTCTACAGAAATAGTTCGTAGTGTGCATTTGACTAATGTTGTTCTTTCAGATCCAACCTATACCATTTTTCATTTGTTTCCTGCATGCTAAAATCGTATTGCCAGCAGTGCAGTGTAATATGTGGATCTAAACCACTGTATTTCACCTTTATTTCACTCCTGAAAACGTCTATTCACAATAAATTTCTTAGTTTGTTCTCTTGCATTCATTTCCTCAGTGCCTGCAATGTCAAGTTATCACTTTATCCTTGGCAAACATGTTGCATAAAATATAAAGATTACAGTATGATATGTTTTTAACGAATATTTTAAATGTTCCTGTTCAAAACTGTGCATTCAAAGAAGGCAAATAGCACAGCAGATACTGATGGGAGCGTTCCTGTCTTTAAACACATCTTAACCTTCTTTCAATGATTAAAAAAATACGTAGTTTTAATTCTATCTTTGAGGCTGTTAGCAAGAACACATGTAGAATGAAAAATGTGGGATACAGATACATGCAGACACAGGAAAGCCATTTTGCTTTTGAGTTGTATTTGTACTGAGTGTTGCAGTGTATTCTGTTGGAGTGCATACAGGTCACTCCTTGAAGCCTCAGTTTAAGTATGCACTACCCAAACAAAATATCCCTTCCAACCTCTCAGGGACCATAGGTCTTCCTATCTATTTCCTAATGGCCTGTATGAATGGCAAGGGGCTGCATGATGCCTGCTTTCACCTGGTTGGTTCTGTACTGCCCAGGCACAAGCAGTTGGGCAGTGTGTGGGGCCAGACCTGTCCCCGGGCACTTCCATGAGAAATGCAGTGGGTGGTGCTCACTACAGCTGTCTGGAGAGCTGCTTCACCAGCTCATGTGAGGTCCTATCTCCAAGTGACACGGTGTTAAGTTGCCTTAACCTCTCTAACATGGTTTGAAGTATTCTTACTTGGAGTCTCACTTGTACAGCTACGTGAAAATGTGCTCTTGCAGAAGGCGATTAATGGTATCACTGTGTGGCTAAGCACATTTAACTTTCCAAAAAGCAGGAGCTAGCTTCTTCTTTCTTCATGTAACAAGGGAAGGCATTTCCCCCCCACTGTGATAACATGCTACCAAAAAATTCCTGGGCATGGTAGCACACGGCCATCCTCACCTGTGGTTCCTTTCAGTTGGGCACCTTTTCTTCAGAGCAGTACCTGAAGGACCAGTTTTCTGACCTTGCATCTCACTGTCCCCAGCTCAGTTTGCTTCCCACTTTGTTACTCTGCTTGTTATTCCCCTGCAGCTGCTCCTGCACGCTGAGAGTTGCTTGCCTCAGTGCTACTGTGCACTTCTCTGAGGAGACAGATGACAGTAATTTAGCCCGTGTCTGACTTCTATTTTTGCTACAGCTTTAGAAATCCTTGAATGCTGTTGGGAACTTCTGTAGTATTTCCCCAACTGATACAAAAATCTTTGTTAAAGTCCCTTGTAAATTTTACTTTGTTGGTCTGGAATAGATGAGTGACAGATGCAGGGATTCTTTGGTAATTTTGTATGAACAGTTTGGAGAAAAGTAGGACAGAACATGCTGTCTTCTGTTGGCTAAGCAACTCACCGCGATGAAGCATTCAAGGTCAAATACATTTGTTGCTTGGTTTGGGGCAGGAGACTGAACCCATAGTTTCTTAGTAAGAGTCCCAAACTGCATCTCCCTTGGCCTCTGCTGTTGGAGCTGCTCTCAGTTAAAACATTCATTGAGCCTGGGACAAAGGGAGTGGGAGGAAGGAGACAGCCTGGAGGTGGGAAGGATGCGTGCTTCAGAAAAGCTTTGTTAGGTGGAACTTGGTGAATTTTCATTATTTATGCAAACTAGGATGACATCAGCTGAAGAGCTGCCTTGTAGCAGGGGAAGTGCCTTGTCTTGGAGGGTGGAATATGCGGGTTCAATTCACATTGGGCAGAAAGGAGAGAACTGAATGAGCCCCTTCATCCTGTGTGATTATCTGCACTTTCTGGGTGTTGTATGAAAAAGGCACAGCATAGCAGCCATCACTACCTCCTCCAGCAGTTTTGTGATGTCAGCCCCTCACTTCTCTGGCTTTCTTCTTTGGGCCAGCTGAAGCGCTCTCACTTTTTTCCAGTATGAAAAAAGTTGGATATTGTTCTTAATTTTAGACAGAAAAATATTTCAAACTCCAAGAAATTGTAATTCCTGCCTGTCAGTTTTGCTTTGTTTTGATTTTTGGATTTTTCTTTAGATATACATAGGACTATTTATGATACAGTGAACAATTGCTGTCCCCATCTCCCATTGTCACTGGCCTGGTGTAGAGCTTCTGCAGAACACTTGGCTCATCTTCAGTGCATTGAGTCATTTTTTGTGGCTGGCAGTAATCCTTCAAAGTATGGAACCCACTGCTGCTTTGATTATTGAACTCTGTCCAAAAAAATCAAGAATATTTTTGTACTCACAGTGTTTTCGTATCTGGAAGTGTTTTTATTCCATTATTCAAGTAACCGTAAAAGTGTTACAAGGAGACATTAAAAACATCAAAGAAGTATTAGAAGCTAAGGAAATTTAGAATTAAACAAACTTTTAATAGAATGCTGAACCTGTTGAGGTTGGAAGAGCTTTGTTTGGGATCCCAACAAGAGAAAGTCCAGCTAAGGTCTAGTGGCCTTTCAGTGTCTAAAGGGGGGCTACAAGAAAGAGGGGACAGAGTCTTTAGCAGGGTCTGTGGTGATAGGACAAGGGGAAATGGTTTCAAACTAAAATAGAGGAGATTTAGATTGGATATAAGGAAAAAAATTTTTCACAATGAGGGTGGTGAAGCATTGGAACAGGTTGCCCAGAGAGGTGGTAGAAGGCCTGTCCCTGGAGACATTCAAGGTCAGGCTGGATGGGGCTCTGAGCAGCCTGATCTAGCTGTAGGTGTCCCTGTACATTGCAGGGGAGTTGGGGCAGATGGCCTTTAAGGGTCCCTTCCAACTCAAAGGATTCTATGATAGGACATTCGATGACTGGTAGGAGCACAGCTCCTTCCTAGCCTAGCCTTCCCCATTTTCTTCCAAAGGAAACCAGGACATGCTGAGATGCAATAATCACCCTCAATTCTTCCAGTTTAAGATTAGACTCTTGGCTAAGGGTACATAAATCAGGACCAAGTTCAGGAGCTCCTGTGCCCTGTGTGTTAGGTGCAGATGCTGCTTGTGAGGAGCAGTGGAAGTGGAAAAATGCAAGAGTAAGAGCAGGATCCTGTGAGTGAGTGAACATAATCATTTAGAAATTTCTGTTTTCTTCTTAGGATTTACATTTCCAGATGTTAATCACAGAATCAGTGTTCGCTATGTTTCTTAAACACACAATTAGTGGGATTGTACATGCACCAGTGATGCTGGCACACACACAAAATGGATGAGTGCAGCTGCTTGTACATGCTCACGAAGCATTGCCATTACTGTGCAGGAGATGTACTGTTTCCTAGTAGATTTTTAAATCTGAAAGTGAGTACTGGGAAAGGATCTAGGTTCTGCTCTTCAGTTGCTATAGATCTGCTGGTGACAGTTTGCACTGCTTAAATTAGCTGTGTGCCTCCCTTACAGCTGAGATTTGTGCTAGTGGTTCACGTTGTTCTGTTTCATTTTCCAGATGCATAGCAAGCTCATTAATGATTCTGAAACTTGACTTCATGCAGAATTTCCTTCCTACTCCAAAGCTGTGTGATGCTGAGTGCATTCATTCTGATGTCAAAAAAAAAAAAAAAAAAGTACATTTGGAACTGATTTAAAGAAAAGCTCATCCTGAAAGATATTTCAGACAAAATCTTGCCTTAGAATTTGTCTCATGTCACAAAAATGGTAAAAATTGTGAAATTACTGAACCATATTCTCTTCCAAGTCATATTTACTGTTACAAAGACAGGCGATTTCTGTAGAAGAGCTAGGAGTGGGAGAATTTAAGTGCAACTGAATGGAAATGAGAGAGTATCACTTTTAAGGGTGACACAATTGTCTCGTTGCCCTCTGACTTTCTCAATAAGTGATTTCCATTTCCTATGATCTGATGGCACAGAATTCATAAAGAGTTGCAATAAAATCACTCATTTTGTTCATTCCAGAAGTCTGAACCTTCAATTAGCATAATAAAAATTATGGTTATGAAACCAAGCTGATTACTTGTGGCAATGAGTATCCTGATGCCACTTCTAAGAACAGCATGGATTGTTAATTTAGAAATTAGAGAAATTTCAAAAACCTCATTGCTTTACCATTGTGTTTCTCCCCTGTAGAAAACCATGTCAGAGAGTGAGACTCAGCCCTAAAAATGTTGCTTAGTTGAGGTCACAGCTGATAACTGTGGATGTGAAGACATAGGCTTCTCACTGTAATCTTACATGATTTATTCTGCAGTATCCATGTTCTGAAGAATACGCTCATAAAAATGGTTCCTGATCCACTTTCTTTAATGTGTGATTTGTTACTGTTTGAGACAGAACTGGTGAAAGAGAAGGCACAGTTTCAGATTCATGATCATCTCTGTCAGTAGTAAATTGTAACACTATTTGGCCTGCTGAATGTAGTTCCACAACTGGTAGATCAGGACACAAAAACTGATACTCAGGCTGTCATGTGCGCATAAAGCAGATAGATTGCTTGCTCACATGCCACATTTCTTTTGTTCCAACATGAATTTTCCTTTTAAAAATTTTATTGTTGTTGGAACCTGCCATGTTCTCCCTATAAAAAGAACAGTCTCAACCCAGTGAAGTAGGCAGATTAGCTTCAGTAGGTATCATAGAATCACAGAATAGTTNCTGATAGCCGATCTAAATTTCCCCTCTTTTAGTTTAAAACTGTTCCCTCTTGTCCTATCACTATCAGACCATGTAAAATGTTTTTTAAGCCCTCTTTAAGTACTGGAAGGCTTCAATGAAGTCTCTCCAGAGTCTTCTCTTCTCCAAGCTAAACAATCTCAACTCCCTCAGCCTTTCTTCATAGGAGAGGTGCTCCAGCCCTCTGATCATCTTCATGTCCATCCTCTGGACCTTCTCCAAAAGCTCCACATCCTTCTTGTGTTGGGAGCCCCAGACCTGGTCGCAGTACTCCAGATGGGACCTCACAAGGGCTGAGCAGAAGGGAACAATCACCTCTCTTGCCCTGCTGGCCACCCCTCTCCTGATAAGTGAATGTGGCTGAGGGTGGGCTTTTACAGTATTTTCTTCAAGGTACTTTCTGTGTCAATAATTATGTTCCTCTGTTGTACAACTTGATACTAGCCAAGAAGGTCCATAGAGGAGCGGTTATCTTAGTGACCTTCATGCCGTCTCATTATGCAAAGAGCTGGCACTCAGGGCTCCTAGCCAGGCAGAAGCCCTTTCATTTAGCTGAAGCGACCTCAGTGTGCAGAAGTCATCAGTCTTGTTTTAATTCATTATTCGGTCGATGTTCTAAAAAAGATCCCACCACTGCACTGCTCAAGTAGAAAACTGTAAGAGGAATTGGAGCCACTGCTCTAAATTCTGGTCAGACTTCCTTTCACAAGCTACCTTTTTAGAAGAGATTTTGGCCTGCTGCAGGTGGCAATGCTGATTCTGAAAGGAAAGCTTTTTGAAGTCAAAGCTGGTTCCTCTTTTTTTTGCCAAAGGTATTGGTGACAAAGATAATTTGCTTTCATCTGGCAGTAGTCCTTATTTGTAAGGCTTTTTTTGGTAGTGCTTTCCATCTGGCATGCAGGCATAGTGCAATAACTTTTGAAGGAGAACCTTTTTTCTTCTGAGTCCCCAGGTCCTGTCTTTTGCTAAATGTGAACATCTGAGCAGTTCCTTCTGTCTCCTCCAAGTAAAGGCTCTTTTCCCTCTTGCTCTATTTCTTCCTTAGTTTCTCTATCTGATACAGCCAGCAAATGCCGGCTGTGATATTTGTGATGCAGTTAGGCCTTTGCAAGGAGGTACTGAAAACCATCAGCATGTGTTATGTATGGCACCACACAGTTAACAAATGACGATGGCTTTCCAAGCCAGCTTGTCAGAGACACATCCATGTCCTAGAAGAGACAAGTTCTGTTGGCTAGTAACAGACCTACAAGGGTAACGTTTCCAACTGTCCTGCTATGCCCATGACATTAATTTTTTATTTTTGTTCTTCAGAGCATTTCTGTAACTAAGCAAAATGCACTTTTGATATCAGAAAAGATGCAGCAGTGGTTAGACAGATGGCACCCAATCATTTCAGGCTTTTAAGCTAAGAAAACAACATGCTTGCAATACATATAGCTAAGTTAATTATTATTAAAATAATTTGTTTTGAATTTCTAATCCCTCTGAAACCTAATAGCTAAAGTATCTTGTGATGAACGTCTAGCAGATTGCATTTAGTAATTAATAAATTGATATACAGTGTGTGCTTTTTAGCAGGCTGCCATCTGTTCCTTCCCCTCACTGGGGACAACACTTATCCAATAATTGTCACACAGTCAGGGTGGTATAAACAGACACCATTTAGAACCTCAAATGTATTTTTTTTTATTTTAATTCCTGATAATACTACTGATTTATTTTAATGTATTTTAATATGACTGCAGGGGCCTGATGGTGATTAACACCCTGGATAGGTGGTAACAGCACTTATTTTAGGCATATTTCTATAATGCAGAGTGATTTAGAGAGATGTAAGTGCTGATTCCATCACATGGTTTGTCACTGAGTACCACTGTAACTTCAAACAGCTCTATTTATTTCTGTTGAGATCCTATCCCCAGCAGGTTAAATTAACACCAAACTAAAACTTGCAAGAATTACTGTAATTTCACCTAAGGTTCAGCAACACAGAGGCAAAGGATCTGAATATTCTGGCGTTGTGTTGGTGAGAACTTGCTCTTAGCAGGGATTTCAGGGAGTCTGATACTCGTTCACAGGAATGCAGCGGTCAGGGGCACAGAAGGGCAGATTCTTCTTGCTTCTTGTGCAGGAAGACAGACAGAAATGAGAGCAGGTTCTTCTTATGCAGCCTTAATAGGGCATGCAGAACTGCGTTTGGCATCTTCATGAAGTTGTGGGGCATCTCCTTTGTCATCCGGTGACTCTCCTGTCCTTTCCATTTTCCACCATCATCCACTCATGCATAATTTCTTTAGTGGTTACTGTGAAGTTGTTGTGTCTTCCTTTGGAGGAAAAGGAGTTTGGCCATATTTGAAGTGAAATGGTATTTAGGTTCTTCAGCCAGAGGGTCTTGCGGTGTAAAAGCTGAATCCAGCTCATGCTAGCTTTCCCCACCGTTATCTGTAGTGTCATTATGCACAGAAGCAAAGTAGAAGTTATGGTCACCTAAGACACAACAAGGGCAGCGGTGGTAGGGGGTCCTGCAGTGCATGGCCTTGAGTCATTTGCTTGTGCACATCCTCAGGTTCCGCACACGCTGTCGTAATAACGACCACTTGGCAAACATTGCTTTGGCTGGGCTGTGATTAAGATACCAGCTTCAAACTCAACCTCTTCAAGCACGTCAATCATAAATAGACCAGACATCTTTTTATTAAATCTGTAATGCCCATTCTTGCAAAATGGAATTTTGAAGGCTGGCGTCTTCCCTGGAGCACGCTTACAGCTGCAATATGTTGTCTGTCCTGCACAGGGGAAGTATCTTTCAGCAAGGTGTAGCTCTCCAGACTACCAAGCTGGGCTTTGCTCCTGATCCAGCTGGTAAATACTGCTTTTGCATAAGATCCAGCAGCTTGGTCTAGATTTATCAAGACATTGCTTGCCAGAAATTTGGAATAGCTAAAACTAGTTGTTGCACTTGCTCTAAATGTATACTTACAGGCAAAAGAGCAAGTTTGCAGCCTTGTTTTAAGTTATGGGAACAATCTCCTTTTTAGCTAGTGCGTCGTTATTGTTGCCCTAAGAATTAATGGAAGAGAGGATAAGTTACTGAGCTGTTGAGTGAAGTGCAGCCCGTGATGTGTGAGCAGTGATAAATGTACATATAGCAAAGCTCTCTTTCCTGGCCATGCCTCGGGGCAGACCAGACTTCACCTTGACACCAACTGATGTTTTTTCTTCAAACCAGACGTATTACAATTGTAGGAGCACACAAATGAGTTGCCAAGGGAAGCAATTTACTGCTGACTGGCTCCTCCAGAGCAATTGTTCATTTGCAGGCTCCCAAGATAGAGCTGGCCATCTTCTGCGGGGGAATAATGACTCAAGGAGAAGAGTTAGCGGGCAGTGCAGCTCAGGGATACAACTAGGAGTCACAGATCCGGTCCTCGTGCCTTATTTCTTTGAAGGACAGAGTATTAATGAGGTGCTGACCTGAAACACTAAAGGAAGCTGAAAAGAGAAGGAAAATGAGCTTTCACTCAACACGAAATTAAGATGTCAAAAGCAGAATTAATCAAGATACCAAAGAAAGCGAGGAGAAGAAATTCTGTAATCGTCTATACATCAACACTAGAAGCCTGCATAATAAACAAGAGGAACTTGAATTGCTCATTTAGGAACATATTTTGACCTAATTGATATTACTGAAACCTGCTGGGAAGATTTGATTGATTTGAATATTAAAATTAATGGCCATAACCTATTTAGGAACAATCAAATATGGAGAAGAAAGAGGAAGGGAGGGGCAATCTGTCAAGAGGTGCATTGCCAATCTGGAGACACTTGCAACAGAGGAGCTAATGCCCTCAAATGTTAATGGGTGATCTTATTTTAACAGAGCACAAGTTGGGTATTGAAAATGTCTGCTACCTATTCAGGCTGAAAAAACAGTATTTATCTCTTCTGCATTGGTGGGAAAAGCTCCACTTTCTTGAGGGACTTCAATCTAAATGATATGCTCGTGCTGCTGGTACATCACACAGCTAGTAATGAATGCAGCTTCTAAAAATTACAGATAAGCACTGCCTAATGTGGAAATGTTGTATCAAGATGCATTCATCTGTATTACACTTCATCCTGACAGGTGTAAATTAATACTACCTGAGATGCAGGTGATTGCGATTTGCACGTCTTTATTATGTGCAAACAGGACGAAGTACAGATAAATAGTTCTATACACACTGGACCAGCAACTTCTAATCAAGAAAAAAAAGGCCACACTTTTTCTTAAACAAACTTCAATAAAGAAGGTAGAGAAAGCAATTTTAGCAGAGAGAGAGAGAGAAGTTCACACTGAACAGCAGATAGAAACAATTAGCCAGTAGTTGTGGAATACTGTGTTTATGAAATCTGAAGTGCTATTCGTGCAGCAAAAGTGTTCTATGAAGCATTCTGGTTGTATTTGGAGCAAAGTCGAATAGTTTATATAGGATATCATGAAATATTTTCCATCTTAGCAGTACAGCAGAAGGATATTAAGCACCAAATGTCAAAGACAGATGTTTTGTAATCTGCAGATCTGGCTGGTTTGCACCTAAAAGCTTTAAAAATAACCGGTAAAGAATTCTCTGGGCTAATCATGACTTTTTTCTTTATTTTTCTTCAGTAGAACAATGAGAAGTAATGTTCAAATATTTTGTGAAAAGGTAAATGTGATGATATGGAGAGCTGTAGCCTCTCATATTGGCATCCATCAGAAGCAAAGCAGTGGAATAGAAGTTGGAAGAATCAACTGAAAATAGAAT
Source organism: Penelope pileata (assembly GCA_013396635.1). NCBI lineage: Eukaryota > Metazoa > Chordata > Aves > Galliformes > Cracidae > Penelope > Penelope pileata. The sequence goes on from WBMW01006374.1 coordinate 367,617, forward strand.
TTATTTATTTAATAGAACAGATTTATTTATTCTATTTATTTAATGGAATTTATTTTATTTGTAGGGGAAGTTGTATAATGCTAGTCATCATGGGTTCGTGGAAAACTTTTATTGGGAAAATGTATATACGTGTATATATATTTACTTATATATTACATATATTTACTTATTTTTTCAAAAAAGACGTTTGTACGAAGTAATGGTTTTGAAGTGTGCCACCTCAATCAAAGACAATATCTCACACAAGTAAATAGAGGGCATGAAATTCGCACTGTACACATTTAATGTGCAAAAAAATGGACCATCAATGAATAATTAAATGTTAAGGAATCATTACAAAATGACTGTTCTTGTGGACTCTTCTTAGCCTTGTGATCCCTTCCATTGGTGGTCTGGGTGCAAATCAGTACTGATCAGGCTAACAATATGCACAAGCAGGCAGGGTTTTAATGTCCAAGAGTGAGTCCAGGATCTTGACCATCTCTCCTGGATACCAGCCTCTCTCCAACAGACTGTTGTCTCTGAGGAGATCTCGCTGGGGAATAAGGTGGATAATGAAGTGAACATGAATAATAACGATCAGTGCAGAAGAACAGTCAAAATGTAGTATGATTGTTGGATATTTTAATTAAAGAATATCAAAGAATATGTTTCACCATGATGAGGACAGCTCTGAAATAGTGTGTCTGCCTCTTGTACCTATAACTCCGGAGGGTGCTAACATACTTTTTACGATACTGGGGAACAGCTTAGAGGGTCATAAGAACATTGGGAAAAAATGGAAATACCACAAATGAAAGCCATGAGCAGTGCCATTTGTTTAACTTATTCAAACTTTAAGGGGGCATTTGTTGGCACAGAAAATTGAAATCTGGCATTAAAGAACACTTCAGCATGCCAAACACAGGCCTAGGAATGTGGTACCTACAAAGAAATAAAAATCAGTCCAGAAATAAGATGTACATTTATAAAGACAAAAGAAAATTACCTCTACTGCAATTTAATAAACATGGTGATAGAATTCCTACAGTGTCAATTTTGAAATAAAGTTTGGCTGTATATTCATCTTTAAAAAACACACATCATGCTTTAGACAGAAGTTAACTTGAGATTGGCTAACCAGGGGCTCACTACCCCATAGGTGGAGGGAGAGGTTCCCTTCAGGCAAGATCCAGGAAAATTAGGAAGGACTGTTGTGGATTTCTTTTTTCTATTTAGATGTGAAGAATACAGCAAGCTTTTAATTGATGGTGGTTCATTTCCTCTTGCTACGGCACATAAAGCTATAAGAAAGGGAATCACTTTGTTTAGATCTCTTTTTGACAGCCTTGTGCAGTCAGCCTTACGTGAATGTATATTAAACAGTTCTTGATTCCCTCTGCAGATTTCTGTGTTTCTTTTTCTTCTTTGCAAACTCTCTATTACTGCATTGTTAAAATAAAGAACACTAAAAAAAAAATTGAAACAATTATACTATAACTGTATTTCTCTTCCACTCAACTAAGAGTTTTGATGTCCATGTCAACAGGAAGATTGGTGTGGTTGTTTTTAGAATATTTGAGATGTTAATTTTACTTTTCAGAGGACATAGTATTTATACCGTTTTCTTGTTAAGATGACTTTCTTCTTTTAGTTGGGTACAGCTAATCAGAGTAATCTAGAAAATATACCACAGCGTGTATGAGAGAGAAACACAGTTTAAGGCTAGCATCACACACAAAAAGGGGATGTAAGAAGTAATGTAAGAAGTAACATTTCATAAGAACATCTGCAATCGAACACTGTAAAAGAAAACAGCTTTCAAATCCCCTCTACCTAATACTCAAGAACATTAGAAGGCACAGGGTTTATCTCTTAACAGTGCCAGTTCACATTAAATGCGTCTGGGACACGTGTCAATGCCAATTGAATGTCTGGTGAAGTGAGAACAAATACAATGAAATAAGAATAAAGGAAGAGTCAATCAATGAAGCAGCTGTGTTTTCTGGAATGCTTTCTTGTCACTGTTACAGTTCTACCAATCTACAATTGCCTAATTTTGAAAGAGGGAGCACTGTTAAGGTAAATAGCTTCAGTGTAAGTATATGATAACTTCCTGTTGACAAAATACTTGAAGGTAAATGAATTTAGGCAGGCAAAATCAGAGCTTAATATAAAAGTCATACTTTCTGCTAACAGTGCCTTATTTTGTTTAGAGTATGAAGGATCTGGGACAGAAGTTCAGAGAAAACACTCAAAATGTGGAGTCTGCAAATATAGGGCTGAGTGTGATGAAGATGCAGAAAACGTTGGGTAAGTAACGAGTTTTCCTTAACAATGTCAAATAACAAAAGAAAAGGTATGTAATCATCTGCTTGGCTATGCTTGCTCTTATTAACTGAAGTTTTAATGCTGTCTAATAATAATGCGTTTGATATGTGTCTGTAAAAAACAACCTATTTTCAACTGCAAGATATGGAGAGAAAATAATAAAAATGCATATTGGAGAATCTTTGTCAATTATTTTCTCAAAGGAAGAATGTGTATTTTTTTCATTCTGGAAAAAAAACCACAAAACAGAAGAAAAAATAAATACTGCTAATTTGTCTCAGATTTTTTTTCTGTGTGTTTTGCTTGTTCATAAAGTATTGCTGGGAGAAGCATACTTCTCCCATCTCCAGTCTTCTAGCTGGGATCTATTTCATGTAAAATATATCATAATTTCATGAGATTTTATTATGGGATATCAGCATGAAGACATCTCAGAAAGTAAGGCAGCTTAGCACTAATATTCGAGATGCATGCTACAACTTTAATACACAAGTGAAAGCAAAATGGTAATAGTACACAGGAATACTGATTGGCACAATACTTCAGGTTTCCTAAAACGTCATACCACCAAAGTAGGCTTGCTCTTTTGTGGGGAGACAAATGAGCTGTAGCCGTATTTTATAATAATAATTACAATTTTCTGCAATATTGCCTTGGTATGTTTCATTTATGACTGCCAAGATGGGTATAGATTTGTTTGTTATATGCACTGAGATGTGCTCTTGGCTTTGGAAAATCAATTCTCAAGCATTCAATTTCAGTAAAAGATTGCCTATTCAGCCTGTACTTGTAGAGTTTGCATTCCTGTGACCATATAGTATCCATCAGAGAGGATAAAGTTGAAGAGAGTGGAAGATTTATCCTCAGTGTTCTGCATGCTCCCTCCCCTTTCTTGATAAGAGTAATGCATTTTGGGGGGTTGGGTGGGTTGTTGTTGTTGTTGTTGTTGTTGTTGTTTTGCTTCTTTAAGACTTCATTAGTGTTCTTTAATAAAATATGTGAAAATGAAAATGTTTATAAAGAAAATACTAAGAAGTTAGAAAATATTCCTATGTGGCTTTGTTACAACTGATCAGATCTGTCATTTTTTTCAATTTTGTCAGCTTTCCAAACTAAATAACTTCATTTTTTGCCCAGTACCTTTGACTAGTATAGCCTTTAGTGATATTTACTGTCAGGTTAGATTCAGACTAAATTGGGCCCTGTTAACATTGATTGCCTTCGCAAGGTTCATTGTGACAAGTCACACAGAATTTCACAGACTTACTTAAGTAGAAGTTAGGAGTTGGTGCCTTTTATTCCTAAAAACCAAGCAATTATTTACCTGACAGAAGATGGGATGAAAATCTGTTTGGGAAACTCTAACACAGCATCTTTTCAGAATGCTTTATTTATCTGACTTTATCGGATTTATCTGACTCCTTTTCCTGTTACTTTTCATAGAATTCTAGAATGATTTGGGTTGGAAGGGACCTTTTGAAATCACCCAGTTCCAACCCCCTGCTGTGGGCAGGGACGCCTCCCACTTGCCCAAAGCCCCATCCGGCCTGGCCTTGAGCACTTCCAGGGAGGGGGCATCCATAGAATCATTGAATAATTTTGTACTGTATTACTACCATTATCACTTCTAGTCCTAGCAAACCATGCTAGCACTCTAATGTTATAAAAAATAATCTACCTTGATTTTTTTCTTTTTAAATCACGAGAATTGCCACTGTAATATTTTTGGGTAGTGGGGTAATACCTACTGAACCATAAACAAAAAGTACATTTATTTCTGTTCAGGTAGACTTCTTAGTCCTGGATAACCCTTGCTTGGACTTTGTGGTGTTAAAACACTTGAAATGATTGGTGTGATTCCTTATGGCATTTTAGGAGGACCCTGCTTCATGACAATAACAGAATGAGTTAGCTGAACTGTCTCCTACTGTTCAGTAGATAATCTGAAGCCATATTCACGAGATGCAGTCTAATATTTATGGTAAATATAAAATTATGCATTTTTGCATCCTTTTTCCAAACCGTGCAATCTGAGATGTTGGAAACATCAGTTCCTTTCTGTTCTGAGTGCTCCAGAGAAGTGAAATGACATCTGCACTCCTATTTCATGAATAAACTAAGTTATGGATAAAATGATTAGCCTGCGGACAGACAGTAAATTAGTGCAAGGGGAGACATCCACGCCACAGAGTGTTGAGTGGTTTGAGATAAATGAGCTAGCACTAATGAGAAATCCCCAGTCCTGCCAACAGGCCAGCCACAGCAGCCTGGAGTGCAGCATAGGCAAATTTTCTCCCGATGACAGAATGATCCTGCTAAAGGCAGCTTTATTTCATATGGACTGTGGTTTGGCTTCTGGGCCTCAAAAGATGCAGGAGTCCTACCCAAAAAAATGATTACATCTTTCAGTGAAAACTATAGGATAATTTCTACAATGGAGCAGGAGCAATAGCACGGTAGCAACCACTTGGCGTTTCCTGTTATCTAGAGTTGGACTTGCTGATGACTAAGCAAGTTCTTTCTTCTTAGAGTTCCACAGTGATAGTATGAAGGTGAAAGATCTGTCAGAGCATGGGTAGTTCTGATTCGACGTAATGGAAAATGTTTTTTCCCTGAGGGTGGTCAGGCACTGGAGTAAGGTAAGGCTGTGGAGGTGGTCAGAACTTGATAGGACACAGACGTGGACAACCTGGTCCAGCTGTGCCAGCTTTGAGCTGGACGGAGTAGCTGACCTCTGCACATCCCTTCAAGCCAAAATTATTCTGTGCAGTTATCAAATCTTGGTGCTTTCTCAAAATAAATTTAAGCAAGTGTAGTTGCATGCAGCAGAATTGCACTCCATGTTACAGGTCAGTCATTTTACTTTTAGTTGCTCCTCAAACCATTCTTTCCTCTTAGAAAGAGTTGTGAATTTTTAGTTTCCAGGCTGGGCATTAAAGCATTATGGCTGTCTCTGATCAAAGTTGCAACATAGGCTTTTGTTACACAAGTTCACACAGAGTCTGAAGAATTAGGGCTTTGCACAGTGTTTATGATTTGTATCTTCATTTTGTTTGATTTCTCAGAAACATTATCTGTACCAGAAATGGTTACAATGCATGGTAAACTGGATGCAAAAAGCTAAACAACTTTATCATTTGCACTGCCTCTGCAAAAACTGTGGATGTTAATTTCAAGTGGACTGACTAAGAGAAAGAAGTGAAGTCTGAGCAGATGGTTGTCATAAACAGCATGCCATACTTAGAAAATTAATGTTCAAGTGTATGCAAATGAGTATATTATGTAATATTTATTTATATAAAATAAGAAAAGAATCAATTTGAGGAAGCGTCACAGTATACTTTTTTTTTCCTTTCTCACACAACCTATAAGTATTTCAAAGATTTTTTACTTTATGGACAGCGTATTTTAAAGAGTATAAACAATCACTAGTGGATGGCTTACGATGCCTTACTACTTTACAGTAGCTTTCTGTAGGTCTATAGTAACTGCCTGCAGACAACAGGCTTCACGTAGATTAGATATGACTTTTTCCCCCCTTAGCAACAGAATTGAAATAAACATTGTATACGTCATGGGAGAAGCCATTGTCTGAGACAGATTGGTCAGTACTTCACTTTCTGTCCTGTCCATCAGAATGTCTCTCTGACCAGTACTGTGTAGAAGAGGCAACGTAATGGTGCAAAACGTGTACCACAGGAGTAAAAAAACACATCTGAAATTGGTAAACTTTTGTGGGGAAAACTGGTCAGAAGCCTAAAGACACAAGCAGCATGAGGGTGGTGTGTTTTTTCTGCCTGATTTTGAAACTGGAAATGACCTCCTGTTGAGAAGTGGAGCTGAGATGGCCGCACACAGCTTGGGGCCACCAAGAGCTGCACTGGTGTGCTGGAAGCAACAGAAACATACAGTTTCCTGTTGACAGGCTCTGGGTAGGCAGACTGCAGTTTCACCCTGGCACACACTGGATTTTTCAGTTGTACTGGTCACGTTACAGGCTGTAGGGAAACAGTTGATAACAGCATGAACTGATGATTGAGCACATGGTGGAGGGGCATAGCTGGCCTGGGGAGTACTGGTAGACCACTTGCACCTGGGACTGGAAGGGGTGGACCTGGTGTGGGGTTGCCCCAGGCTTAGATAAGGGCCAGGCAGGCAAAGCAGAAGGAGCCTAGGAGAGAGGAAATAAGAAAGCAGTTGGAAAAGCAGCAGCACAAGGAAGGAGCTGAGGAAGCAGAAAATGATGTGCAGCAGAGGCCCCAGTTCCATATGAAACAAATGGTGTAGTTGTAAGAGTTTGGGGACTTTTTCCATTACACAGGCAGAAACAGATCATGCTATCAGTACACAGTCTGAATATGGTATATTAATAAATATTGAAACACATATACTAATCCAGTATGAATGTAAAATACATGCACAGATGTGGTTGCACAATCATTTTCATTAGTGTAGCACTTCAATCTTTCTTAAAGCAGTATATATTGGTATTTATAACACTGTTCTGGCTATTAAGGACAACAAGAGAATGTTTTTTTCTCAGACAATACTAAATGTAATTTTTTTACAAAGCTTCTAAACAACATGATGCCTTAGTTTGCTGCATATGATTGAAACTGACATTTTTATTTACAGTCCTTTTGGTACTTGAATAACTCTTTTACAGTAGCCACTTGCAGCACTGATAAAGAAACTGATAGCATAAACACGCTTGTGAATTTCTGGGGAATGTGAGAGCCCACCTTTCTGTATTTCTTTAGAAGACTTCAATTTTCAAATTGTCCCAACTAATGTATTTTTTAAGGTTTAGTACTATTATCTGATCTTTTTTTTCTGCAAGTTTCTTCTTAGACATACAAAACCTCATTCTCAAATTAAGGCAGGACTTTTTAATATTGATATTTCAAAATCACAGAATCATAGGGGTTGGAAGGGACCTCTGGAGATCACCAAGTCCAACCCCCTGCTACAGCATGTTCCCTACAGCAGGTCGCACAGGTAGGCGTCCAGGCGGATCTTAAATATCTCCAGAGAAGGAGACTCCACAGCCTCTCTGGGTGCTCCATCACACTCACGGGCAAAGGAGTTCTTCATCATGTTTATTTGGAACTTCCTATGTTCTGGTTTGTGCCCATTGCCCCTTGTCCTATTGCTGGGCGCCATTGAAAAGAGCCTGGCCTCATTCTCTTGATACCTGCCCTTTAGATATTTATAGTTGCATCTCACATTTTTTCTTCATATGTGAAGCATTTTTCCAAATTGAGAAGTAGTGTTGCTTATGAGAAGTGATATCCCCTGCTCTTGCACTCTGTGTTACATCGTGCATCTCTTCCTTCTCACATGTCAAAGCATTACTAAATACCTGAATAAAACAATCTGCCAACATCTAGTCAGTATTTGGAGGCATTTTAAAGTATGCTGTAACTTCAGGAAAATGATATCCTGAATGAAATCATGAACTGTAGCATACTTGAAGCAGGAAGGCATCTCTGGGGAACCATCTGGCCCAGCCTCTCTTCCCACAGTGCGCTCAAGGGAAGCTCATGCTGGAGACTCAGGTTTCTCCAAGAGAGCTCTGACCATCTCCTATGAGGGTGATTTGACAGCCTCCCATTTCTCCAGCTTTTAATGGCCCCATGTGAGACGTAGTCTTGTCCTCTGTCTTATGCTCAGTGACAACCTTCCTTTCCTTCAGTCCATGAACAGCTGAAATAAAATTCATTAATATTAGTTTGGGCTTTTCTTTGGTCTTTGATAAGAAGATCATGGTAGATCAAAAATAGCTTCACTGTAAAGTTCAAACGTGTCATGTTCTCAGTTTTACCTCTATTTTGTTGTTGATATTCTAAGCACATTCAGTCTTTTTTAATAATAATAAAAAAAAGTACTATGCTATCAAAGATCTGTTTTGACTCATAATGTAGATTATTTCAAGAAAGACTGACAACTGATCCCCAAGTAGACATTTTGAGATTAACATTTTACAACTCTTGCTTTGGAAAGAGTATGTGTATCGGCACCATATAGATTCAAATGGTGCATGGTTTATCTAATGTCTGTTTTCACAGTAGCCAAAACAGGGATTCAGAAGTGTAAGTATTAAAAAATACCAATATGGGCATCTTGAAGTCCTGGTCTTTCATCTTGTCTACGTAATTTGTCTTCCAGGGAAGGACTTCATCAGTTTGAAGTTACGGCGTACTGGTTCATACTTGCCTCTTTCAATAACTTTTTAACTCAGTCACTTTACTCAACATTTTGACCTTACTAGGATATGGTATTGCATGCTGGTATTCACAAGGAAATGATATTTTAATCCTGTGTGAATACAGTTCACAGTCTTCTGGTCCAGGAGAAAATAAAAATCCTAAGGGTCTGACACAAAACAAACACAAACAATAAAAGAAATCAGCCTAAACAAGGGATTTATGATTGTTGTGTGGGATTATATGCAATTCACAATTGTGTGAATTATGTACAATTGTCCTACAGTAGATTTGGATATGAAAGGAATAGTATAATGGTCTCTTCATTATACTAACTATTAAGAAGTTGAATAGACTCTAGGTGGATAATAATCCAGGCCTGTTTTTTTTTTAGTGTATGCTTTAAAGATCTTTGCAGTAATGTGTGCCAAGTCTTTGAAGGTTTATATTATTTGAAGGTGGAGGGAGGGTTAGGTCACTCTTGTGAGAACAAGCATCAGTTCACCACGTGCTGCTAGAAGCTCACTGTGGTTAGGGACTTGATTTCTAAAGTGGTCAAAGAAAGCTGTAAAATTAAAATAGGAAGTGAAGGGATGGATGAGACTTGTGGTATTTAAAGGGTGTTCTGCTTTGCTGAGCAGAAGTAAAGACTGAGAGGGTGTTCAAGCAGGGCACAGAGAAGCCTGCAGAATTGAAATCTACTTCACTTGCCCTTATCTCCTCAGTGCTACAAAGGGATTTTTAAAAGGACGCCAAAAAAAACCCTAATGAATATTCAGCTTTAGTTGAATAGGTAGAGAAATCACTTTGAAACCCAGATTTTCTCAGTTCAGGTTTCATCTGGGAAGAACTGCACACAAGGGAAGAAACATCAAACGGGAGGTAATCTTTCATTTGCCTTTATCACACTTGGTTATCTTCTTAACTGCAATTGCAACACCCCTGCTATTTCTGTTCACCTAAATTTATTCCATCAAGCATACATTTATCCGTCTGTGTGCAACTCACGCACTGTTTTATTCTAGTACTTCCATTCTATATTTGTAAACAGATGTGCCAATAAATACACGATTAGCTGAGAAGGCTTACTGTTGCGTTCTGCTGCTGGAAAGGGGTAGCAAGCACTACTTCCCATGATGCCTATCCAGAAAAATACATTTGTGGAAAATCCCACATGGGCACAAAGGCAGCAGCCTGCTCTCCGCTTGGAATGGCTGGCCTCTCACGTAGTCAAGCCCACTACACAAATCTGCTTTTCCTCTTTTCTTTGAATCTACCACAGTTCTTAAGCAGGTGAAATTTCCAAGAAATCACATGCACCTTGAAGCCTGAAAACGAAAAGGAGCCTTGAAACATGTTTTGATCTCTGGGGATCTAATTAATTTACTGATAACAGCAAGTGCTCTTACAGCCTGAGCTTGTTTCAAATGTGTCACATCATTTTACTAAACAAGTTTTCCTTGTTATGCCTAGTAACCCCTTATAAATGAGCTGTACGTTCTCATTTCTTATTTATTGAAAACACCTTTTTTTGTTCTTGTTTGGTTCAATTATATCACCTCTTGAAATTCAAATGCTTTTTTGTTTAACTAATGGTGTTAATGAATGATATGCATGCAACTTCCAAAAGCCTATTTTCACAGGAAATCTGAACTTCTGTTTGATTCTGAAAAGCAAATCATCAGCTTCTTTCTTAGGACGTTAGCTCTCTGATGACAAGTGACAAAATTTAGTTTCTTTGTGTATGCCCTACCACATCATGAAAACATCTGGGTCTGTCCTGTTGACTTTCCAGGCCTAAAAGAAAGAAAAGATCTGCTGAGGACACTAAGCAGTAACGCTCTCCAACAAGACACCAACTTGGAGAATTAAGTACCCATTTCAAGCCTCTTGGTTAAAACCAATAGGAAGGGTGTCTTGAAAAAACTCTTGTTGTGTTCTGACTCATTTTTATCTCAGAGTGACTTTTATAGCAAGCTGTTACAGCAAAAACTGGAAGCACTCATTCACTTCTTTCTGGTATGAAGCATCAAACACTTTCAAGTTATCCTTAGTATGAATTTCTGTTAAGTGGCTTCTCTTTAAGCGACTCTCTTCTTCTGAAAGCTGCACTAAGCAGCTACACATCAGGCAGAAGGCACCAGTTGGTAGTTTTTCATTTTTCTCGTGAGAACCAAGCAGGATCATGTTTGGCAAACACATATAAAAGCCAACAGTAGAGCAATGGGGTTTGAGCTGTGGAATCCCCCACGTGATGGTGGCAAAACCCCAGAATCAGTGGTAGGTCTAAGATTTTGCCTTAGTCTCAACCTGTGCTGGGATTTACTCAACACGACGTGGCTTTGGCAAGTCGAAGTTAAGACTGATGCTTTGAAAAAAGCATCCAGGGGAAAAGAGGAGTCAGTCCTTCTTTGTAGAGTATTTTTCATTATTTTTGATGCATACTTTGCTATGCTTATCCTCACTTTTATCAGGTTTGCACAATAGTTTATGGTTAGACCACTGCTGGACTTTAGACAACTGTTCCTGGAAGTTATTCCATAAAGCAGAAATAACTGACTGAGAGCTAGAAGAATGACGCTATGATAGTTATAAAAGTGCTCTAACATTTTTGCACACTTTCAATATAATAATTTTTGAATAATTACTCTTTGTTAACATTTCGAGTTTTCTTTTCCGAGAACCTTCCTAATTCCCCTGTGGGGTCACTCACAAGGAATAAGCTTACTTGTCAGAGTGACATTTTCCTGAGAGACGGGACTCAAACCTCTGTGCTGCCCAGCTTTGAGCTTTGTCATGTATGGTCCCAGCAGAGTCACTGGCTCTGCTCTGCGGCCACAGTTGTCCTATCTTTGTGTTTCCTGGCTGCTTTCAGCATGGAAGTACTAGACCTAGATTTTAACCTCAGCTGTTCTACACTAGAAGCATATACACAAGATGTTCTGCAGTTATTTACGACGTACATCCTCATTGGGTACCTTGGCTTGTGCCAGTCATCCAGACTTGGACCAACCTTTAACATTTATGAAAATATACTGAGGGGTCAAAATAGCAGTGTCTAAGCAGTTACGCCTGATCTCACAAGTAAGGATTGAGTTTCTGTATCTGAGTAATTTTCTATTATTACAAAAAGTCTCATGCGATAGGTACTGTTCTTTTTTTTTTTTTTTTTTTTTTTTTGTATTGCAAAACATCCATTCTGGTACATTGTAATTTCAGTGTGTAGCTACCTGCTTAGCAGAAGGCACATGCACAAAGCACACCTCATAATTAGGGCTGAGAATGCATCTTGCTCCTATTCTTTTCCCTAAATAATAGAATGAAAATTTTATCTAAAAATCAGTGTTAAAAATCTTGAAAACTAGAATCAAAGCTCTGATGCCGTCTCAACAGATGCAGAATAGTGCTTTAATACATATTTAAAATGAGTAGAAATAAGGTGGAAAATTCTGTTCAAAATACCTTTTTTACGTGGGTTAGTGTCTTAACCTAAACCTTATTGATGTAGGCTTTCCAGTGCTTCCTGATTTATAAAATTGCATATTATTTCCCTGCGATTTAACTGTACCACCTAACATTTTCATGGCAGGGATGAGCTCACCTGGAATTGTATTACATTTTTTAAAAATTTCAGATGAAAGCATGCTTTCCTGGGTAAGGAGGCAAAAGGCTAAGGCATGTATTTTCTGCCATCAGAACAGCGTTTCACTGCTATTTTCCTGGAAGAGGAAGGGGAGGAAGGGTCACGTAGTGCATTGCCCTTTGGGAGACTGGAAAGCAAAGAGCCTGTGAAGCACTATGTCTTAAAATCAAAAGCTGAAAGCCACTGTTTGAAGTAACATAATAAGGGTTGAAATCAGCAAGGTGTATAATTTACACTTCTTCATGGGCTGTGTTTAATTATCCTGGTCTTTGACATCTACCTGACTTCAGGACTCCAACTGGTGGTGGTGGTCAGTTCCCCTCAGGAGGATGGATTTTCTATCCTTGGTGCAGCATCAAGCATATTTTCAATATTTCGTAGAGGGCTCGTTTGGGAATCTTACAATACATTCCTGAGCTGCTTTTTGGTTTCAGACGGTGGTAGCGAGCCTGTCTCCCCTCAGGAATTCACCTGCCAGCTTTGTTTTTTTGATATACAGCATCAGAGCAGCAATTCGCTCTCCCATGGTTTTACCTTCCCTCGCAAACACTGAGCATTTAAAAACATTTTTTGTTTCATGTTTTCTACCAAGAGCAGCGCTTCCCATATTTCAGCTTCAACGGGGAGTTCAGTTGCCAGGATGGGAGCATGTGGAGATGTGGGCCTGAGCTACTCTGCTCACACATGGCATAGTAGCAAAGAGAAGCATAGCAGATGAGGCAGTAGCATGAAGACTTCAGGCTGTGCAAGTCAGTATCAATATGCCAAAAATTTCTCATTGTGCTCCTGCCCCCCCTTTTGTTGCATTCACCCCTGCCTCTCCTGGGCTGGGGCAAGAAGGCATGCGATGAAACCACTCACACCCCAGACCTCTGCCTGATGCCCAGTCCAGGATCCCATGCATTCTACCGTGTTCCTAGCTCCCTCTCTGCCACCCTACTGCATCCACAGAGGTCCTCTTCATACCATCATGCCCCAGCCAAAGACTTAGCCCATTCCCTTTCAGCCCTTGGAAAGGCCGCAGGCTTTTGTGTTTGAATAATGAAGCACAATAATTGTAACTTTTGAAGTATGTCAGTCCCTTTCATTATCCAGCAATATATTTAAATTGCCTTATTTTACATGCCAGACAGTGTCTGGATGCACTCTCAGATATAGGGTTTGAATGCTGGGTGGTCCTGCATGGAGCCAGGAGTTGGACTCCATGATCACTGTGAGTCCCTTCCAAGTCGGGATATTCTGTGATTCTGTGGCACAGTGCAACTGTTAAGCCCACTGCAGCTGGTCGGTGAGCTTCAGCCACTTCATGCTGCCCCAGTCCTGACAGAAGTGGAACAAGTTTTCCTCTTGTTTTTTTTTTTTTTACTCTTTTCCTACATCTGGATGAGAATTTTAAATGATGAAAAGAAATTTCTGTACGTTAGCTACATGGTTGGAGTTAAGGCTAGGAGTGTTTATTGGTAATCTGAGGATACAAAGACAGGAATTCACAACTATCCCCAGAACAAGCATTTTGCAGCCCTGAGAAAGTATGCATTTAACATTAGGTGTTAAGTCTGAACACAATAAAGCTTGAAAATTTAAGCAGTTTCCAAGCAGTTTCAACTCTAACTTGTAACATGAGAAAGAAAAATGATATATGAAAGTCACCTTATTTGTCACCAGGAATGACAAGAACTAACAGTAATTGTGGTGCTACAGACCTTGGGTGATGGCTATAGACAGAACTGGAACAGTTTGGGCACAGAAACACAGATGGAATTTGCCTGGAGATATAAATAAATGTGACAAGGATGTGCACACAGGTGCCGTGGTTGTTCCTGAGGGCTGAGGGAAGATATCAGTAAGCGCATAGCCGCTGCCACACAAATGAGGACTAGCTCTCTGTTAGTCTGATTCAATAAATGCACACAACTGCTGAGCTGTGAGCCTTTTATTTGCACATAGTAAATCCTAATAAACCTCTCATTAGGCTTATTGAGCTTAAAGCCATGTGGGAGCATGTAAACAAAATAGTGCTTCCTTTCCCAGGTCTAAGGTTTATAACCATGCTGAGTTCTCATTCCTAGTAAGAAAAAATATGTAACACGTTAATGTCATTGATACTTAGGGACTTCAGGACAACTTTGAGGTAGCTCCCGAAGATGTGTGGAGACTCATTACTGGGGCAGTTTTTATCTGTCAGTAGGTGCGCACAGAAGTCTGTTTGTGCTAGAGATGCTCATTTGTCTAACAGCAATCTGAAGTTCACAGGTTTGAAATGTTACTGGGAAATGTAGTAGCTTTAAAGCCACAATTAATAAAGTAACAAAATGTGCTGGTGGAAAGAGAGAAGAGGAAAAGGCACACTGGCCACTTTTTTGCAGTGTGGAATTAGGCTCTGCTCCAAGATTTGTTACTGACTTGAGGCACACACACATCTATTTAATCATTTAATTGTATCTGGAACAGCTGGAAAGAACATAAGAATCCTGACAAGTAGATAGCTTGTGTTTTTTCCCACCCCACATCTTACAAGAATGAGTCAAGATAAGCTAACAGCAGCTCCTGACGGTCAGACCATGTGTCCCCTGTTTGGAGGTTTCTGTGAGGAAAGGACAGTGTGTCCTTCTCAGGACAACCAAAGTGTTACTTGGATGCAATATGAAATAGATCACATAATCCTGATTTAAATACAACATCATAAAGCCACTGTTGACTTTCAAAGGTATGAATGAATGTCTTGTTGAAGTAATACAGTTGACCAAGTATATTGATTACATTCAGCCTCTGAAATGTGAAAAACTCCTTTAAATGCTTAACAGAATTGGGAGTCCTTTTCTTGCTCTTCGCCTCCTCGGAAATACTGACACCTTCCAAAATGTGGAATATTCATCTGCTTTTGTTCATACTTGAGAACAAACAATGCAGATACTTTGGTTCATGTAGTGAATCTCCCTAATAACGTTAGCATTTTCTGATTGTTAATCTGATATCATAATAAAATGACAAGAAGCATCAATACATTGTTAAAAAGCACACTGAGGTGTTATTCATGATTCTGTAAACTCTGCTTGGAAACCTGAGATGTCAGCGAGTCCTTTGGCATCCTCACGCTACATGCTCTTCTCCAGGGTGAAGGAGGCTGGTATTAATGTATCAGCTAGTGTTTGCTCAAGACTCAACATTACTCACTCTTTGCTTGCTGGATGTCAATTTTGTTATTTCAATTACCAGGTGTGTATGCAATATAGACTGCAGTGGCTACAGTTTTAATCCTGTCTGTGCTTCTGATGGAAGTTCCTATAACAACCCATGCTTTGTTAGAGAAGCATCCTGTCTGAGGCAAGAGCAGATTGACATCAGGCATCTTGGACACTGCTCAGGTAGGTTCAAGTTTATTTCTCCGATAAATGTAAATTCTGACATAAATAGGCTTGGTAGAGCTTTTCCGTTTTTAATTAGAGTGGACTGATCTAGATATCAGTGAACTCTATTTAATTTTCCTCACAATCAGTAAACTCCCCTCCTGTATTTTAGTTTTCCCCACATAGATGTATGTTTACACTACATCTGTACGATGTGGTATGTTTATGTTAGCTTTTCTTTCCTTCGGCTGCTATCACCTGAAAAAACAGCAAAAGGTCCTAGGAGAATGTAAGCAACAGCCTTATGTGAGGTTGTTCGTAGAAGTAGGAGAAAAAAGGGAATACTGGTATGTGGGAAGTGCTCACTGTTGCTACTGGGGGCTGTGCAATGTACTTGCAAGGTGAGTAAAGTTGGGCCTCAATTGCACTGCTTTTTGTCCATTCCCTTTTCCAGAGCTGGAAAGGTGCACTTGACCCTCAGACTACTGCCATGTGTGCTGTTGGTCATGTGGAGGACTGTTCAGTTTTGGGGTCTTGGGTACAGTCAGATTAAGTTGAATTGCATTTAGGACCTTGCCACAGTAGTAACATCTTTCCACCATCCCTTTGCTGGTTACAGATCTAAATCTGTAACTTGGATGGTTCCAAAAAGAACAGATTTCTGAACCAGAATAACCTAGGCCCGTACAATGGAAGAGATTTAAGTCCAAAAGCTACAGCTTGAGGTGTGCCCTGTATTAGGCTAGAGGCTGTGGTTGTTGACTACATGCTACTGCCCTGGTTGGATGGGAGGAACAACGTGGGGCAGTGTCCACTTGTACTGCTGTTTTTTCTTTTACTGTTATTCTGACGTCTCAATGATGTGTATGCAGTGGTCTGGAATTAAGCCTTTCCTAATATCTATCCATGCATGTATTTATCATCCAGAAGCAGATGACACAAATGCAATTGGAAAGAAAGACGATGGCATGCAGTATCGGCCAGAGGTGAAAGGTATCGTGCTGACTTTGTGCTGTTTGGTTATGGTTTCACAAGATGAGAAAAGACAGTGTGCAGCTCCCTTCTCATTTGCCTTACAACTTTGATTTCTGTAGTCAAGACAGACCTGTGAACAGCTTCTTTCTTGCAGCACTGTCATTGTAAGGCTGGCGCAAAGTAGATATGGAGGATTTATGAGTTTTGCCTTGCTGTATTCCTCTAAGATGCTCAACTGCTCACCACCCCAACTTGGCAGTCACAGGCTTAGACCCCTGCCACGTGCTGTGAAAATGCCTTTACTGCAAGATACCAAGCTGTGAGATACCTGATGAAATGACACAAGCCCCCTGTGACCCCATCTTTTCTGAAAACTTCTGCTATATTTGTTTGATCATTTTAATATCTTTTAAGTAAACCAAAATGCTAAATCATATTGGTTGACAACGTTTCACCTATATGAATTAGTTTCTTAGTATAAACAAAATGAGACAGACTTTCTCTTTCTGCTCAGTTATTTTATGTGTTAGCGCCTCGTTTGCCAGGGGCATTCTCAGGACAAATGCACTTCTGTATTTCATGGCTCTTGCTCAAAGTGTCACTGTCCAGGACAAAACACCTCTGTCTTTCTCAAGTTATTGCCAAAGAGCAGATCTGCATAGGTGCTAACCTTGCCTCCTCTTCTCTCACAAATAATAGTGGTATTACCTTCGCTGTTAGTGCTGACCTTTAATTTTTGTCTTTCATTACACTTGTTTTGCACTCCCATGGCCTCCCAGATTAAATGCATTCAACCATGCCTTTAGACATTCCCTGTCTTCTTCTTGGAAACCTATTCATCGCCAAAAAGCCCTGTGTTTTTTTTCCTTTTTCACAAATTATTTTATTTCACTCCTTGTAAGTACCAGTTGGAATGATGTAATGTCAATTTTCACTTATATTGTGAAGGCGTAAAAGGCACCAAATGGAACATACATCTTATTATGTGATTGATGAGATACCACTTTTGGTTCCTCTTTGGAAGAAGTTACAGCCTTTTATTCATTGTAAATAAATCATCCTTGAAATCTACTAAGTGGGAAGAGCACTGTATATAATATTATTATTAAATGTGTAGTTTGTGCAGTCTCAGGTTCAGCAAATGATGTACGTGAAGAGAGTATGTCGTGAAAAGAAAAAAATTGTTTTAATTTTTTTTTTTTATGTGGTTTTCAAATCTTTTTAGACAGTGAGAGCCTGAATGACATTTTCTTCCAGGATAAAGGAACAGGCCATGCTTCTATCTCCTTTCTTTTGCTTTTGAGTCCTGTGCATTACTCTTGTTAAACCCTCTCCTCCGAATATATAGTATCTCTCAGTCCTAGAGTCATGACTAGGATGGTCTCCTTCTCCTGCAGTTCCTAAAGTATCTATCTAAAATTGCATCAGATAGGTCTTGCTTCCCTGATGCAGCTGGACTGCTGTTTTTCTCCTGCTGAGATGAGCATCACGGTTTCAGTTGCCATGCAGGTCTCTCCCTTCTGATAACACATCTGAACTTTTTTACTTGATCACTTTTCAAGTCCCCTGCACCAGTTAAGTCTCTCACTTAGAAGCAGTCTGGCTGGCCTCTCAGGTTAAACATTGATTCTCATCAATGGATGGGTAAATATCCATTTTACACTAGGAATCGCCTCCTGCATTTAACATCATCTCTTTGCTTAGCACACGTTTTGCCTCTGACTTGGGTGGTTGTGGCTGCCTGGCTGCCTTCCAGGGGATGCATCTGTCCCTGGGCCCCACTTTCTGCATTCACGTATACATTAAGAACAGGCACGGCACGGCCATCTGGACAGACTGATGTAATTGTATGTAGCTTATTACCAGCCTTTGATTGGGACACATACAACACTAATTAACTGCTTGGAGGAGGAGGAGGAGGGAGGCAACAGTTTGGGGATGACCCAGTTTCCTCCTCTTGGACATACCACCATGCAGTCTATTCCAACAGAGCAGTATTGGATGTATTGTCAGTATTAGGCAATGTCCTCTCCTTGTGTCAAGTCTTCTGTATCTTTGAAGAACAGCCGGAGCCAACAGGCTTCCTTACATCTGAA
Organism: Penelope pileata; assembly: GCA_013396635.1. NCBI lineage: Eukaryota > Metazoa > Chordata > Aves > Galliformes > Cracidae > Penelope > Penelope pileata. The sequence continues at coordinate 386,194 of WBMW01006374.1, forward strand.
ACCTCTCATGTTTAGATAATTTTTCCCTGGAACAAATTAGAAAATATTCCAGAAAATGTTCAAGGAAAACCTAAAGCAGTGGCATGCCTTTCTTTTTTTTAACCTGTATAAATACATTCTCTTTCTTTTTAGTGTTATTTGAAATATCTGTGATTGTGTAAGAGAGTTTTTCTTCACAGTTTCTTTTCGCTTTGCGCCTGCAGTTCATTGTAATCTTGTATTTGCAACGCTATAGTATATTGCCATGGAAATGAACATAATTCCACAATTGCATCCACATCTTTCAATCCCTGCACTTTAGATAAGTTCATTACAAAATACCAACTTCTGTATTTAGGGCTTCTTCACAGAACAATTTTTGGGGGAAATGGTTGGAAATATATGCAGCTTTTGATAGTTCTATCAATGTGACAGATGTACAACAGGCCTTGGGACAGAAGGGACCACCTTCCTCTGCTGGGCTGCCTTGGTCAGCCACTAAGCATCCGTCAACCTCTCACTCACCTCCTCCCTCCCCTCAGCAGGATGGAGGAGAGAAGTGGAAGAGCAAAAGTGAGAAAAACTCATTGCTCAAGGTAAAAATAGTTAAATAAATGAAGGAAAAAAAAGAATAAAGCAAGTGATACAAAGGCCATCACTCACAATCTCCCACCAGCTGACCAATGCCCAACCAATCTTGGAACAGCTGTCACTTTGGGACGACCAGAATCTCAGTTTCTATTACTGAGTGTGACACCATATGGTACAGAATGTCCTTTTGGACAGTTTGGGTCAGTTGTCCCGGCTGTTCAAGAAGGCTCTAGAACCACTCCCAGGTTAGTCAAGGGGAGTGGAGCACAGACTAGGACAAGGAGAAAGCCTTTTGGCTGTGCAAGCCCCCTTCAGCAACAGCCAACACACCAGCGTGTTATCAACACTGTTTCGGCCACAAATCCAAAACGCAGCACCACAGGGGCTGCAATGAAGACAGTTAGCTCCCTTCCAGCCAGGCTTGGTACACTTCCCAAAGGGAGGAGCATTTTAAGCTCACTGCAGTATTTTGAGGTCCCCTCTCTGAAAAAGCTTTTCCCTAGGAAGACAGCTGTTGTAACGTGTTGGATTTCAGCTGTAAAGACTGGTGATACCAGTCAGAACAGAATTTCCAGTTGTTTTCTACTCAGTAAAAATAAAATGTGCCTTAGCTTCTTTCCAACCCTTCAGGTCTTTTTTGTCTACGTAGACATGGGAGTGGGCTTTTTGTACCTATGTGTTAGCTCTGTGCCACTGACAAAACTTCTGCTGATCTTCCTTCACTGGGCTGTTTCTATCATGAATACTTTTCTCCTTTCAAGAAACCTGACGTGAGAAGCATATTTAGATATCTCTGAGGATCATTTTTCAGTGTGATGCATCCTACCAAATCTCTGCAGGTGTCTCTGAAACTTCACCCTTCAGCCTTTGCTTCATTGTTCTGTATTTCTTTATTCACAATCAGTTTTTAAGGACCTTTCTCAGCTATTCTTACTTGAGATTTTTTTATAAACGTCATACAGCATTTATAATTTTTATGTGTCTTTCTTTTTAAGATGCCAGTGATCAAAGAGAAGACATTTACATTGGAAACCACATACCTTGTTCAGAAAGCTTCAATGGCTACTGTATACATGGAAAATGTGAATTCATTTATTCCACTCAGAAGGCTTCCTGCCGGTAAGTCCTGAATGCCTCCAAAATATACTTGAAATTGCTGTAAGGCTTAATCAAAATGCTCTCTAGGCATAATTACAGCACAGATCAGTTTGCAGTTACCTGAGGAGCAGCACAGCAGCCACATGCCTGCGCTGTGGGCAGAGCACAGCTGAAGAAGACAGTGCTCAGAGGAGGGCTTGGCCGCTTAGGTGCAAGGTGGCTGAGAACCTGAATCCCTCTGATGACTCAGGCCTTAGTGCTGGCTCCTTATTTTCCACTGCTAAATCCCATCAAGAGAAAAGCAAAAGCAAAAACACACTGCCTGTTCCTTGCGTGGTTTTTCTGTACGAGTGCAGTTCCCCTGTTGACCTCTCAGTCTGTTCTTGTGCTGTCTGTACATTTTATTGCTCTTGGCATAAATTCTCTGGAGCAGCAACGTCATTTTTAATATTTATTGCCTTTTTCACAATAATATGTTTTGTCTAGAGAGTATAACATTGCAAAATATTCTTTAGCTCACATTTTTGTCTACAGTATAATTTACCAGCTCAGTATTAAGCCATCGTTACCCAAGAAATGTGAATTTTCCATTTTATTTCCTTAGATCCCAAGCATCTTTTTTAATTTCATCAAGTTCTACCTCTTGTTTTCTTTAAAAATTTTTTAAAAAATCATTTAAAGATATATTTACAGAAAAAGGCTACATCTTAATAACACATAGTGCCATACTTATTTGGAGGTTTCACACCTGAATTTTACCTTGCAAATTTGTACTTCCAGAATAATGTGGCTGAAGATGCTATAACTCCTTGCTATTTATTATTAGCTTTGGAAACTTCAGCTATAAATCCATTATGTCCTATCATACTTTCTCCCTTGATCTTCATTGAGTGAGTATATTTAGGCGTTTTTCCACTGCCAAGATTTAAGGTTTTTCAGACTGACCAGAGAGCAGGAAGCCCAAAAGGAAGAGCCAGTATAGTTGTTGGCTTAACCATTTGAAAGCTTCTATCATTCCTTTTCCCACCTGAGACACTTTTTTGTTAATTTTCACCTCTCTGATAGGGCCATATTTGTTTTTCTCTTCTCTTTGGCCAGAACCAAGAGAGGGTAACATGCCTTGGTTTCTCTTGGGAAGCTGGGTGCGTCCCCAGCGTCATCTTGGTGGGCTCAGGGCAGCAGTATTTGAGTACAGCATTCTTTTGATCCAGAGCTGTGTCTATCACAATTTCTTATGGATTTATCTGCAAAATATTCAAATGAGAGGTATTTCAAAGAAACCACTCCTAGCTGAATGAACATGCTTTTTTGATTTCTCAGATTTTTTTTTTCTGGTTAGCATTACTGTAAATAGGCATTTATTCCTTTATGATTCAGTAACTACTCAATCATTTCAATATTTATTATTAATCTAGTGTACAAATACTTAATGTGTTAATGAATTTAATTAACATATTGTCTCTTAAAATTCTATTTTACATTTACTATTACTGCCTTCAGTAGTTTATTTAGTTTAGTAGTTTATTTCAGCATGTTTATTTATTTAAACATGCTGAACAGTCTCAGCACAACAAACCTCACATGGTTCCAGGCAAGAATTTCTGACTGTCAGTTCTTGGCCCTAAGTACCAGATCGCCTTTGGACTTGTTGGCTATTTAAATACTCATGGTCTTGTACCTTTTTGTGTATTTCCTGCTGGAGCAGTGAGTTATTAAGGAAACAAAATGGTTTATATCGGACAATCAAAATTTTTAAAGTAAACGAATGCTTCTATCACAGAAAAAAATCTTTCTAGAAAAGGAGCATGTAATGCTGAATGTCAAGGGCAGATTATTTCCTAATCTCTGCATTCTCATGCACATTTAGCGTATACATTGTTTAATTTGGACCTCATTTCCAAAGAGTGGTGTATGTGATGTATGAGATGACCCACAGAACTGCAGAAAATACCTATACAGAGCAAATTTGACTTGCACTTTCACTGTGGACAATGAATCCCCCACACTCTTTGTACAGCAGCCCTCCAGAACTGCCAGCAGGTGGATGGGAGGAATGCTTTTTATTAGTAAATTGCACGATATTCAGTTTAGCAGCCTTTGCACAACTGGGCTCTGATCTGCCTCCTGCTGCCTCCCTGGTGCAGTGCTGTCCTTACGGCAGGCTGCATCAGGAAGGCACAGTTCATCCCCTGCAAAGAAATCTGATCTTCATTATGCTAACTCTATTACTTGACTGATCAGCATACTCTGATGAATCCTTGCTGACCTCTGTTTATCATGCTATTTGTTAATGCAGCAGAATGCCTTAAAGTCTGCCTGTATACCAGGCAGCTTAAACTATTGCCTGCTATTTCACCCCACCACCAACTCAGTTCTTCACACCAGCACTTCTGCTTTGCAGGAACTCGGTAGTCCTGAATCTCCATTCGGTATTTCTCAGAAATAATTTCCTGTCACTTCAGTGTTTCTGAAGAAATGTTTTGGAATTACTTCTGCTTCATCTGCTTTGTTTTGCCTCTTGTGCTGTAAAGCAATCCTCACACTGATCACACCTCGGCTGTTGTTCTTTAATGAAAATGGAAGCAAAGTAACAAAGAATTCAGTCCTCTTCACTTGCAGGAGGACGGCTTTCTTATTGTTTCTTCTTGCACGATCAGCAAAGTGTTCCCTGTTCTCTTTCTTCTTGTATGCTATCACATTTCTCTTGATTCCTTTCCAACCCTTAGCCATTACTGAGCTTGCTTACAGTATATTGGGGCTTTTCTTGGATAGCTCTGCTCTTACTGGAACTTGTTTCACATCTGAATGTAAACATCTTATGTGGCAGCTCAGGGCTGGAGAAACTAAGAGTCACAAGACTACAAACCTGCAAATCCCAGCAGTTATCCCTGCATGCAAAGGGAGATTAGGAGCTGCCTAAGTGGTTGCAGGAAGGTCTGGGGGGTAATCATTTTGTCCCTCCAAACAGAATTAACACCTGCCCTAACAGAAAGCTTTTGGACAGTTGAGACCAATTCTGCATTGCATCCAGTTTACAAAAGGAGTGGTTTTGTTCCTGTGGCAGTAAATCTTCTCCAGCTTTCTGTTCTAGAGCTGGAGGCCGACTGCATGATTCAGTTATCCTTAATGATGCACTCACATCAGTCAGTTTTAAAGGATAGCTGTACAAGGAACTTGTTACTCCTGTGCTTGTAAGTGATCCTTTAAAACAAGCACTCACAGGTTCATACTTCAATATGAAAGCTGAGGGTTTTCAGTAGCTCTTCCCACCCAGACTGGCAAGATGAGCAGGGATTAAAAGCCCTTGCCCAGGGATGTGTAAGTGGTGGCCCTTGGTTCTGCAGCAGCAGCTCGTACTGGGGTAGCTCTTGCCTTTCCTTGTGCTTCAGCCTCTCTCTCTCCTTGCAGCATGAACTGCTCCTGGGCGCTCTGTCACTGCCACTTTCACCGCTGGCAGAACTTGCTGTCACTGCACACGTGTTGATGATTGGGAGCAGCTTCTGCTGAGTTTCTCATTGAGTTGATTGCCGGTTTGCTCAGGCAAGGCACCATTTAGAGCAGCTGCTTCTCTTCTCTCTCCTGCTGTTCCTCCCCCACCTCTAGCCAACTTTCATGGATTCTTCCATGAAGTCTCACATAAACAGTCATGGATTATTGGGTTTTCTCCCATTAGCGTCCTGCAAGGGATCTCAGTTTCCCCTGAGGGGGCTGTGCAAAGTCATCTGGATGAGCTGCCAGCCGTGAGTCTCCTTGACTTCCCTATGCAGTCAGCAAGGGAGATAACCTGACCTCTGTGAAGCACATTTACTCTGAAATTCCTGGTAGCTCAGGGCAGGATGTAGTGAAGAGAAAAACTGAAAAAGACTTTGTTTGGAGACAAGGCAGGAGGGGTCTTCAAGCTGGTCTTGTCCAATTGGTTTTGCAGGATTCCACATCAGTAGGCTGCATCTTAAAAAGGCAATTTCCTTTTTCCCTGTTGTTTCATGGTTTTTATTCCTTCTCTACACTCTGTTCTTGTATCGACACTGCTGTTGAGTTCTTTGAGCACACTGCTTGGTGTTTCATCTAGTCTGCTTACTTGTTTCATCCAGTTGCTTTATTCTTCATAAGTACCGCCCGGTTTAACAACCACCCCGCATACCTGTTTTGCCAAACCAGGGCCCTCACCACGCAGCTGCATTTTCAGACAGGACCACTAGGTCTTATCTAGGAGAGAAGAGACTACCCCTTCTGCTTCCCCTCTTGCCCCAGAAATCCTAACCTTTCTCCAACCCGAGCATTACCATACCTCCACCTTCTTCCCAGCTCTTTCTCTGCAACCAACCAAACTGCTCTACTCATTCAAAAGGAGGCAGAATCTCAGCTCTTGTGTGTGATTGTGCTCTCTAAATTTCTTTTTAGGCTTCAGAAAGTGATACATCCTGAGCTACTGCAGTCAGTGATAGCACCGATGAGGGCATTTCTCTCCTGCTGTCACTGCTGTGACTACTGGGCTTTTCATCCCACATCTTGGGACTCCCTATTTCATCCATGAAATGACCAGACTGCTGTCAAAATACATATCCCATTAAATATTCCTTTTCTTTTTCAGGTGTGAATCAGGATATACTGGACAGCACTGTGAAAAGACAGACTTTAGTATTCTTTATGTTGTCCCAAGTAGACAAAAGCTTACGCATGTCCTTATTGCAGCAATAATTGGAGCTGTACAGATTGCCATTATAGTTGCAATTGTCATGTGCATAACAAGGTAAGTAAATGCCAAAGCAGTGAAAAATTACACATTGTATTTATATACTTTTTCTGAATTTAAATCATTGCCCTCCTGAATTCTATGTGCATTAACATTCACTCTCAAATACACACATAAAAGATACCTATTGCCATTTTTGTCACAAAACACACATTCATTTAAATTTACAAACCACCAGCAACCTCTCTGAATCCCCAGAACAGCTACCCATGAGAAGAGATCAGCCTTGAAACATATTCAAAAGGTCAGCGACTGTGTTATTCAAGCATTGATGATATCTTATAGAAGATATGGTTCCCCTTCCCTGCCACTGAAACCAGAGAGGTTGACACGTTGCTGATTCCTGCAGTACAGCTGTAATTGGTGTTACACAGAGACAAAAGTATCCCTCACACCATAAATGCTTCCTGAAAATCACCACGCAGCGTGTCACATCGTTAGGCACTTTCCATGGGAACCTATTTTTTGAAATGTGAAGATGTACAAACAGAGTTCAGGTTTCAGGGTTGTCTCAAGCTCTTGCTCAGTATGAAAACTGAGATGCGAGTCATGAATTCTTTTTGATGAAAAGGGATTCAATTTGCTGATCAAGGCCTTGAACCCAACAAGGACTGGGAGCTCTGGGCTGAATTACAGATGACTTAGTTACATTGTAGGTGCATGAAACATTTAAGTCTTACATTTGGGCTTCCATTACGCACTTCTCGCCCTCAACTTGTCCTTCACTTTTTCAGGTTTGCTTACTTAGGGCCATATAGCTTTCTGCAGCAGCATTTGTGCACGACTTTCCAAATTCAGTGATGCAGAGTGACACCCCTATGAATGAACAACCTAGGCCTCCTTCCCTATTTCTCCTGTAAGGTTCAATGTAGCAGGTGAAGTACACTAACACCTCCTACACATCTAAAAGACAACTGTTAAGCTCACAGAGTTGATGCCACGCCTGCTTTACCCAACACGCTGTTGGTCAAAGCTCATGCGGAGGGCGGAGGCTCAGCAGCCCTCCTCTGTCAGCCTCCTTACAACAGCTCCCTGGCATGCAGTCATTCTCAGGCAGGCTGTCTCACAGCATCCCAGCAGGGCTGCTCCATCTTGCATTGCCCGCTCTCCTGGTGGGCTGACTAAGTCCCCTCCTGGGTTTTGTGAATGCTTTCTTAGCTGTGTGCCCACCCCCAAGAAAGGGATGAGAGGTGGGCTCCGCCTGGGGAGCAGAGCACCTGGAGGTCCAGCACCAGTGGCTGATAGATCCAGTCTTACCACCCACTGGACTTTAAGTATGACATTGTAAAAAGTAAAGCCAATACAGCTATTCACCGTAGTACATGCATTGCTCCATCAAGGTTGAAGGGCAAAGCACCTTGCTGGTTTGGGTCTCAGGTTAACGGGAACTCCTTTCTGAGTGACCTCGTGTCCCACGTAGATCCCCAACCATCACCCAGGTACCAAACAGCAGGAGCATCCTCCCAGCCAGCGCAGCTCCTAGTCTCTTTGCGATTGTTAAGTGAGTCCATTCAGTACTGCTAGGTTTAAATTTATATGGCATACATAAAAGCATCTGTCTTTTCTATTTTTCTTTTTTTTCTTTTTTAAACAGAAAATGCCCCAAAAACAATAGAGGACGTCGGCAGAAGCAAAACCTAGGCCATTTTACTTCAGATACATCATCCAGAATGGTTTAACTTAGTGATTTTTATACCTACATTGACCATGTGATGTACATTTTTATTATATCTTTTTTTAAAGAATGGAAATATTTATTTCAGAGGCCTTATTTTTGAACATTTTTAGTGTAACAATGTTGGTCTGTATTCTGAAAGCATCAGCCCTAACAGCTATGGACTGTTTTAGTAACCTTACTTTTCTGTTTTTGAATACAGTAGTTCATTTTCTGTATCTGTATCACATGGTTATATAATAGACTTGTGCTTTATTCATGGAATGTAATATTTTTGGGAACACAGATTTATTCCACCAATGGTTGTAGATTCAAAAGAAAAAAACAAAAAAAAAAAAACAAAAACAACAAAAAAGTCCACTTTACCTAGCAAACAAGGCATGAACTAAAGGTAAAAATGTTTACAGCTTACTTTTCTTATGAGAAACTAGGAAACACTGTGTTTAAATACCGTAGATATTTAAATGTTTTTGGAAGTTAGTACCTGATTTTTTAGACACTGCCTATCGCATGAACTGTGAAGCTGTGTGCTGTGTGTAGTTGTAACATATTTATGAAACGTGTGGGCTGGGTCAAAGCACTGCCATCTTCGTCAATAATGCCGATTTATTTTTAAAGGGCAAAAATTATAAATTTCTTAATTTGGGAAATTACCTGGTAGAGCAGATGGCGCAGGTCCAAAAGAAGTAGGTCTTGGTAGATTTAGGTATTGTAAAAATTGGTGTTGAATAATTGAACACGAATAATTGGAATAAAGCCTACTTTATCACTGTTGAAGCTGTTTTAATACTTCTTAAACTTTTTTAAAGAAAATACATGTTTTAACACCTCCAATCCAGATTGTATAGTGTTTGTGATTGAAATAAAATAAATAATAATAAAAAAAGAACAAACGAAAGCGAATGAATTACTAGTGCTTTTGCATAGAGTGTTTTCAAGAGCTAAGAAAGTCCATCCAAATTAGTCTGCTGGTCATAGTTATATTAATAGACTGTTAGTTGTTGTTTGAGAGATCCAGAGATAAAGTGTGAATAGGATGTGTTCAGCTGTTTTAACATGTAGTTTAGGCTTTCAGAATTTTGCATGTAGGATTTAATAATTTGTTCAATTAAGAAAAAAAAAAATGCTTTCAACGTTTTGAACTGGAAAAGCATGTCACAATACAGCGTTTTCACTATATTGCCTCTGGTTTAGTGTGTTTATTTGTTACCCCACGTGGCGATTGTAACCGGCCGAAGAGCTGAAGTTTGTTTTGCTCCAGAAGCAGCCGGTGCTCATTCTCCTGAGTGCTGTTTGAATTCCCTCAGTGCAAGCGCCTCAGGAACACAAAAACAAAAGTAGATCGGTTAAAATATGCGAGTTTGCTCGCCTGCTTAGTTGGTAAGTTACTTAACTTCCCCGGATTAACGCTAATAACTTCATCAGCACAGGAGCGTGACCCTTTAAACGTGTGCTCCTTTCCAGACATTGCTTCCTAATTTTAGAGGTTTCGTGTTGCTGCAAGCATGTGAGCCATCGTGTGTGGACATTTGGTGTGCAGAAGCATCTGACCCACCTCCGGGAGCGGCGTTCCACTCCCGCCCTTCAGCATGGCTGAGGCCGCCGGTCACGCCAGCTCCCTGCAGTAGTGTCGGGATTGCTCTGAGGGGATTCAGCCGAAAGGTTGGATCCTGTGGGCCTGCCAAAGGGAGGCGAAATGGAGCGCCGGGACATCACGCTGGAGGCTGACAGAATCCACCAAAACCGCCTGTCGAGTGTCACCGAGGATGAGGAAGAGCAAGATGCAGCATACACCATTGTGACGGTCTTGGACAAAGTGGCCAACATCGTGGACACCGTGCAGGCGAGCCAGAAGAGAATAGAGGAGAGGCACAGGGAGATGGAAAATGCCATCAAGACCATACAGATCGACATCTTAAAGCTTGCCCAGGCTCATGGCAACACCGGCTACATGGTGAACAAGCTGCTGGAGAAAACCCGCAAGGTCAGCTCCACCATGAAGGAAGTGCGTGCGCGGGTGGAAAGGCAGAGCGCCAATGTGCGGAAGGTGGAGGCAAAGCAGGAGGAGATGCTGAAGAAAAACAAATTCCGAGTTGTGATCTATCAGGTAACCATGACCCTAACGTATTGCTGTGCTGTCCTTGTGCCACTTCCTCGGTAACTATGGGTAGGCATCAGGTAGTGAACCAAAAAGTGCAGCCTGTCCAGCGGGAGCGTGGTTTTATGCTTTCTTTAACACTGAGCTCCGCTTCTCCATGCCTTTCAGCAGAGCCCACTGGCAGCAGTGCGCGCAGTCTATTATTAGTGTTGGTGGGTTTCTGAGCCAGTAGTGTAAGATTAACTGCAGATCAGCAAGGACTATTTGTTGCCTCTCTGGAAGGTAATATGAGGCAGGCCCTGTAAATCTTGTCATACAAACCATGCCTGACATTCATCTCTGATTTTTTTCACCATATTAGGTAGAAGTCCAAACAGCAAATTGTTTGTAGGCTCCCTAGAACAGTCTTTCAACACTAGCTTTAAAACATATGATGTATTTAACTTGCAACGTTACCCAAGCTTTTGCATTACTGACAATTGGGGACTTTTTTCATTGTCTCAGTCTGCAGCAGTGTATGCTCAGACCCACAAAGTCTTTGTCGCTGCAAAGAGCTCCTTGCATGCTATACTTAGAAATGGTTTCACACAGCACAGTTCTTACAATCATGTTTGGCATGTGAATTGTACATTTTCTTTCATTAACCTCATTCCAGGATGTACTTTGTTCTTACAAACTGTAGTATTTGAAGAGGAATTTCATGCAATGGCGAGCTCTTGCCGACACCCATTCAAACAGACAGTTGTTAGTGCAGGCAGTTCATGGGACCTGTCACTTGCCAGCAAGTGCTGTGAAACTCATTGGTTTAATGGCCTGATCCTTCGTTTGCTGAAACTTCCCAGTTCCTCAAGTCAACAGAAAGTGCGAGTGTTTAATCTTTTGCCAGAAGCACAGTTTCTCCTTCATACCAATGAATCCCCAAAGCTTCTACCAAATGAGTTGTATTCATCATTAGGCATTCTTGAAAATGTCAGCATACTCTTGTGAGTAATGCAATGTGCCCCCATTGCCTTGTCTTGGACCCTGATTTTGCAACTGTTTGTTCATAAATAACATTATTTGCATGAATGGATCCGTGTGTTTCACTGACCGTATTCACCAGCATATATAGCTGACAAATTCTTATGCATAATCCAGCTTTCTTAACTACTTCATTTTTCACTTCTGGAAAGAAATATCAAAAAAAAAAAAAAAAAAAAAGTAAAAGTAGGAAATGTTAATTCTTTAATGTTCTGTTAGTGACATATGCAGCCAAATTGTGCCTCCCAGCTTCTCTGCCTGAATTACTTACTGTGGCTGCACAGAGAAAGCATGGGCAGAATTCAGCCAATTATTACAATTATTGCAAGCTGCACCATCATGATGGAATAGCAAACAGGCACTTTTGCTTTTTCCTTGCATATCATTTCCCATCTAAAGATAATGAATATCTCTGACTCCTCTGGATAATGGCATAATGCCATTTCATCGATGGCCCCTTACCATAATGATTGCAGTAAAGTCAAAAATTTGAAAATGTTTGTCCTTAAAACAGTATTCATAACATAATGCAGTTTTTTCCCCTGAAAGACCAGAGTTGTCACTCATTTTTAAAGCGTAGTGAAGTATTGTGGAAATAGATTTACACATAGAACAACTGTTGCTATTTTTAGATCTTTCACATCAAAGGCAGCTCTCACTATGAATACTTTCTGTAATAACCACCTTCAGTAGGAGTCTGTGGACTCTCCGCTGGTTTTGCTGGACAAGAATGACCTGCACCCTGTTCCACATGTTTAACCCTTAGTTGGAGCTTTTTAGGAATGCAAACAGTATGTTGGATTTCTTTCTTCCTAGCTTTCTCTTCCTATGGTAGTTGAGAACTGTGAGAGAGCATGTGAATGACTTCCTCCCTGTAACTTCCATCCCTTCCACAAGCTGCACTGAAGAACCTTTTTGCTCGTGCACAGCAAAGGAGCACTATAGGCTGCTCCCTTTGGAGTCTGACACTTAACACCTTCCTGGAGGAGGAGAACAACTTTGCTCCACAAAACAAGGTAGCCAAGAGCATGCTGGAGCTTTAATGCCCAGCACACTCGTGAAAACCTCTTTGACACAAGCGTAGTCATTTTCACACTGTTGATTTACACCCGTGTAAGCGCACTGTTGGAGTGCCAAGACCTGAATGACTGAGGCTTGGCTACCATGAAGGGAAGTCTGCTAATAGTTAGTGAGTCAGTGTGGGGCACCCACTCCCTTCACTATATTTTACAAATAGATGGAACCAAGTTGTTTACTTGGTGGTTGTGAGTGACAGCTCATCTGTAGTGACATTTTTTTCTGATGAGCCATTTGGGACACTAGTGGAGCCAACGACCCATGTGTAGCCACAGTGGAATGCTCTCGTGGGTTTTAGTTTTAACTTCTGCCAGAACATCGGCACATGAGGAGAAAGGAAACACCAATTAAATCCTAAAGATTTTCTTTCAAGTGGATAGCTTTGATCTCATCATTGATGGAAGGAGCAGACAGGTTGAAAAGGATTGCTGGCTGGAGGACATTGTCCCATGAGACCTCAGCCATGATGAAAAGAGCTGGTGAATATCCTCACATTAAAAAGAGACGAAACGATCATCCGTGAGGATAATGATTAGGGAAAAAGTGAGCATTCATTTTTGAAAGGCCATGCAGTTGAGGAAAAGATTTGTTAGCAAGCAGCTTCCCTGTCCCGGTTGATTGCCCCATTAAAATGCCAGGTTACTTCAGACTTTCTAGAGGTCTTTGACCCTGGCGTGCCAGCTGCCTCCAGAGTATAGCGGGACACACAAAGCACATTATAGGTTGTACAGGTCTCTGTTCACCTTTGCTCGGGTTATTCTGAATAACCAGCTGTGAGAGCTGTCATTTCTCTGCAGTCAAAGAGCATCTCGCAATTTGATTCATTCTGACTAAATTATTCAGAAATGTCTAATTTCTGAATAATTTTAATCCTAAAAGAACTTGTTGCTTCCTCTCACTTTCTGTGAGTTTCTCTCCGAATGTGAGCGTACAGCCAGCAGGAAGCCCATGTTACAGCAGCTGGCCGACAGAGCAGTGTCCCCTGAGGAGACTGCTCCACTGCAGGCACGGTGGGAGGCTGGCAGATGAAGCCTTGTGTGTGACACTCATATTATACATAAAGAAATTAAAACAGTGGTTTTCCCGGCCACTGTCCTTTTGCCGCACGATGACTTGGATAGAAGAAATGGTGAGCTTGACATGGGGGACAATAATCTGAAAATCTGAAGTGGAAACACATCCATTTGTAGTTGGGGTGTATCAGGCTCAAGGGATGAGGCTGCAAGCATGGGCTCTGGCAGACCTGGTACGTGAAAGCACCCTCCACCAGCATGACATTTCAATTACAGCTATGCTGAGGAAAACCTGTGAGGGTCACTGTGACTTAAAAGATAGTGAATATAATGCTTCTATTTTAAAAAGACAAAAGAAACAACTGCCATTCATCTGATGTCATTTGGGCGTAAGAAGGACAGGCTTAGGAGGGGCTCTAGGCAACTGTCTGCAGAAAAGAACCATTAGCACCATGAGGCTAAATAGTTCGCCAAGAACAGATTGTTCTAGGTAACCCATTTCGGATTATTTTTATGTTACAGAAATATGGGAGAGCTTATCCTTCCTCCTGTTTGTGTATCTGATATCTTAGCTCATAGCAGGCAATCTGGTAAAAGAACCAATAGCAGTGGACAGTGTTGAAATGGGAAGAGTGGTTTGTGATAGGTTCCTAAGAGGGTTTGATTTAATGACATCATTGTCAACTGTATGCTATTTTCGTTAATGATCTTGGCACAGAAAATGATGTGGTTGCTAATAAAATACACTCAAAATGAGGAACTGTCAGTCCAGAGAGAGAAATACAGAAACAAAACCGGATTATCTTTAGAGCTATAGCAATGCTAATTTAAGTGCACGCAGTGTCAGCTCCTGTCCTTAGCAGAAACCCTTGCTGTTAGTTTGTCTTCTGGGGCCCCATGGTGTGGGAAGGACAGAAAAGGGTGTATTTATTGCTCACAAGATGATTGAGAGTTGGTTGTCATTTATGCCTGTGCTGGGGCAGGGATGAGGGGTACGGTAAAGAATATTGGCAAAAAGATGTGAAGTGGCTATAAATGGAATGGGTAGGAACCAGAGGTGGATTCTTAGTGCTGGAGACATACAGGTCTGGACTTCTGCTAGACTCCACAGGGAGAGGGGATAACCTCAACTGCTATCAAAATGGAGTGTAGAATCTTAATGAAAAAGAGATGGCATAGATTCACTACCTGTGTTGACCGAGCACAGGCCTTGAATACCAAGACCTCAACACACAGGGATTTTATTCAAGTTTTTCGGCATAAGCATAAATATTTTTACAGCTGGGACAGGTAATTGCTTTAGCTGAAATTACAGATAATAAGAGAAACCCAGCAGTTGTGTCAAAGTGTGTAGCAAGGGTCCTTTGTTCCTTGTGTCGGGCTCGGCCTTTCGGGGCAGAGCTCTGGGCCTCCGTGCTGTGCAGCTCGCAGCCAGGCTGGCAGAGCAGGGCCAGTGCTGAAACACTGGGGCAGCCGGGAAGATCATAAATTACCTGTGATTTTGAGGGAGAAAAAAATGCATTCAACCAGCTAAAGGAAAGCTATAGTTTTAGGGATGTGTTCTCAAGGAAAGAGAAGAATGGGGGGAAAAAAAGAAAGAAAAGCAAAATAGCTACTGGGCCATTTCTGGGTTCCTAAAATGAGATAGGCTGCACGTTTCACAGGACTGTGTGTTTATAGCAGATTATAAATTCATCTCTATACCTTTTGACATGGTGTAAGCAGGGCCCCCAGCCCCATCCCTTTGTGAGAGGCCTAACAAGGAACAGGCGGTCATCCCCTAAGGGCTGCCATTGATTTTTCTCTACCTATTAACATTGAGTGGTAGAAACTGCAGATCCCAATTTACATTCACGTTGGTTTGGGGCTTTGTGTGGGGTTGGCCAGGAAGCCACTGGAAGAGTGCAGCTACATCATGAGCCTCCTTACCCCTTCCTTATGGCCCTGAAGGTGCCTGGAAAGATGTATGGACATATGGACAATATGGTATGGACCATTCTATGATTCTATGATATGACTGTGGCTGGCCACGGAGAACACATCTATTTCAGTGATATGTCTCATGCCTGAATAAGTCCAAGAATGAATGGACTTGGCCCTTATAACAGCAGTTAGGATTGAAATTCTCAGCACTGCTGATGGGAGCTGGAACTTGCAATTATTCCCTTCATACAAGAATAACACTGATCAAGACAGCACAGGCCCAGGAGTGAGGAATATATGAAACCATGAACAGCAATTTCAGAATTTGGAATGTGATTCATTTTGCCAGGCACTGGATGTCAGAAAGGCAGATGTTTGCATGCTCGGCTTGTAGACTTTCTTTGAGAGAGCAGAGAGAAATTTATGGAGGCTGATTTGTCTGACCAATTACAGACATCTGCTTCTCAATGCAGCTTCTGCTTGCTAAGTACCTCTTCCCTTCACTGAGTTGAAAGGGAGTCCAGAAGCTAATTCATGGGGAGACATGGTTGCATGGGCAGACGAGTTCAGCAACTTGTGATGAACGGTTGGGTTGCTGTGTACTTGACAGCACTATACCCCACTGCAGCTACCTTGCAAGAGCAGTCATGTTGTGATGAAAGAATGAATCAAAACATTACCAAACATATTTTGTTTGTCTCATCACCTCTTGTGAATGCTCCTTCTCCTCCACTCACAAAGGTTTGGTATGTACAGATAAATTGCAAACCTGCTGACTGACCTGCAGAACTATGTATTGATGGCCAAAGCCATAGAATAATAGCAGAGCAAAGCAGGTGTGAAACTTCGATTTTCCTCTGGAGCTGTAAGTAGTCCTGTTATGCAGCGTGTGGTGCCGTGGAGCCAAGAGCTTCTCCACATGCTGGGGTATAACTGGGCAACGCACACGTAGTCCGTGTCTTGCTGCACTCAGATAATGAGAGAATGAGCTGGATTTCCTTACTATCACTGTGTATTTCTGGCTAAATTAATGAATTTCTGACAGAATTCAAAGAAAAGGGATCCATATCAGGCTTCACAAAAGAGGAAATGAGAGGGATTGACTGTTCTGGCCAGGCTGCTTTTTTACTATGTAAAAATAATTCTAAATACGAGCAACAGCACTTGGCCATAAAGTCCTACGTGATGAAGTGTTTATTCTCTTCCTACTTTACTTGATAAAATCCCTTAGATGCCCTTTTAAGATAATCCTATTTCTCCCTCCTTTGAACAGCTTATTGGCTTGATGGCAGAGGTTTTGAAATGACATATTTGCAGGAAAAATGAAGGGATCACTTGAGATGTACAAAGCTTCACCCTTAGCTGTTAGGATACAAGCAAAAGTACTGAATGATTTGTAATTGGTTATTCATCAGCAGTTTCTTATTGATTTAGAGAGCAGTTACAAGGAGGTGTTTTAGCAATTTACCTTGGCTGCTGGTTTGAATAATAACTCATTCATTTAACATGCAAATTTCTAGGCTTTTTTTTTTTTAATACATTTTCTTGATACAGTTTCCTGCTTATGGGATGCCAGTCATTCACATCACAGGTTGTCATAGACACCACAGCGTCACCAGACCAGGCACAGGCCGGCCTCTCATCATTTTGCTGCTCCATGCACTGGCTCCTAATTGCCAGGTGATCATCAGTCCCAGCTGTGCTGGTGCTTCACCATAACCTGCACATTCCCTGTCACACATCCCAAGGCTGTGCAACAATGATGGCAATTTATGGGGTTTCTGCTGTCTTTCCCCTCTACTTTTGGTGTAAGCGGGTTCTTTAGAAGCATCTTGAATCTTAATTTATACATATATGCACTTTTTTATATATATATTTGCACTTTTTAGGGGTTTGTATGTGTGTGATAGTTTTGTTTCTTTGTTTGTTTGTTCAATTGAGAGTGCCATAATAATCCTTCACTTGGTCATTCTACTTTTCTCTGTTATTGTTTAAGAATTTTTTTAAAAATCGGATAAAGCTTTAATTGAAAATGGACAATAGGTGAATGCTGGTAACAGTTATCTTTATTAAAGCTTGTTAGAATTTTAGAATCACAGAATCACAAAGGTTGGAAGGACCTCTAGGGTCACCCAGTCCAACCATCAGTCCATCCCCACCACACCCACTAACCATGTCCTTCAGAGAAGGCATAGTGCTTGAGGGGAAAGGCAGGAGATGGGAAGGAGGCAATGAGAAAGCTCTCCCATAGCAACTAAATCACTATTTTTATTATAAAATGTCACCAACATACAACCCAGTTTCACTAATACTTTCCACTTTGCTAACATCTTCAATCCATAAATCTTGAGAGGAGGTACAAGCTCAAACTAATTTTCAGTCTTCCTACATTTGATTCTGCAAGATGTGTGCAGAAACCAAGGGAAATGAGAAAATCAGAGCCTTGGCAAAGCTCACTCTCAGCATCTGCAGCATAATGAGAAGTGCTGCTCAGGACCTGCAACTCCAGTCACCGTGTCCTGTCTATGAGGGCTTCATCTCAGATGTTTCTGTTCATAAGTCTTAATTCCAAAAGTTAAAGCGCTCTTCTTCAGCCAGCAGCCTGCAGAGCTGAATTCTGCAAAGCTACGGCAAACAGCTGACAACAAGTACATATGCATTTGCTCCTCTTCCGGAGGAAGACACAGCCTAACAACTGCAGAGAAAATGCCCTCTCTCCATCCTCTCTTTTTAAAAAATATCCTTCATAAGTACAGCATTCCCCATTCACCATAATGTATTTGTTTCTGTGTGTACTGAAATTTCTAAACCGTCATTATGGAAACATTTTTGCTACTATTTCAGCTGAAGGAGTGGGTTATAATTTACAAACTTTGAGGAACTATTATCCAGCTGTGTTTTAGTTCATTTTCAGAAAAGAAGGGATTATGTTTATATATGGAAGGCTTTATATAATTAATGTTAATTTGCACATGCTCATGCAGATGATTATTAGCAAAGTATTGTAGTTTTGTTCCTGCTGATTTTGACAGATGAGTTGAATAACATTCCACTGTAATCAGTGCAACACAATTTGTCCCTAATTTTTGTAAGCAATAACAACTATTTTACTGGAGGGTTTTTAATGAAGCCAAGGCTATCTGCCAGAGAGTTTAATGTATTTTATTTTACATATTGCTATTACCCTGTAAAATAACATTAAGCATGACTTGCTAGTAATGAGTCACTGAAAAACGACAACTACCCTTTTGGCCAGAAAACAGTTCTCAGCAAAATACACAGCAAGAGCGACCCATTCCTCGTGGGCTCACAACTTCTAATCTCTCTCCTACTTTCTGAATTAAGACAAAAATAGCAAGGACAGAGCTGACACTGGCGTCAGAAATCAGCTGAAGTGGTTACTACAAATGGGAAGCAGCTTGCAGACTTGTAGGTCGTGTTGTACATCTGCACCTGAAGGGCTGCTCCTCCAGGGAGCAGAGCATGTGCACAGGCATGGACAGAGGTGGGAGGGAAGGGGCTGGCCACGTCTGCCTCATAAACCTTCTGTAGGGCGTGGGCTTTCCACTCTGCATACCCCAGCACCTGCAGGCAGCCCTGACTCACTGACACTGAGCCACGAATCCCTAAAGTCCATGCAGACAGACAGCAGGCTTCAGATCGGGGGGTCAGTGGATCAGTTCTCTTAAGAGATTCTCCTTTTCAGAGGAAGTGGATTATTGGATCCTTTCATTCCTAGAAGTTTTGGATTTTGTTGTGGTTTTTTTGTGGGTTTTTTTTTTTTTTTTTTTTTGGTACATCTTCAATGATTGTGCAATTTTTGGTAAGTTGTTTGGTTACAGCTTTTGGAAATCTGTGTATCTTTGAGCTTTAAGACTCCACCGGTCATCCTTTGGAGGGGCTACATAAATTCCTGAGGCTAAGATATCACAGGCAGTCATCACTTCCAGGCAGGCAAAATATCGTATCACACACATTCCACATCAGCATACATAGCATATTTATAACATATATTACTGCCCACTCCTAGGGGCCACCAAACTAACCACGGAAAACAGAGGTGCTTGCTGTAGGTTACTCTTACACGTGTTCCCAGATGGAACAAGCCATGTTCACCCCAGCAGTGGTGCATGTCCCAAGAGAATGGGTGGAATTGGGTTTACTGAATAACATTTAGTTCCTTTACTGAATTTGACCCCTTGTGTAGATAGCAAACATGAATTAGACACAGCTGCTCTGAAAACCGTTAGGGAGTAAGTAGTAAACACAGGACCATGCATTCATTATTTTCACTAAAGCCACTCTGAAGTCTTCAATCAGGTGTACTGTTTCTACAGAATTTGCAAAGGATTCTTCTGCCATTTGTATTCTGTATACAGCACATGTGATAGCATAAGCCTGTAACGGGCTGCCCAGGGAAGTGGTGGAGTCACCATCCCTGGAGGTTATCAAGAAACGTGGAGATGTGGCACTGAGGGCCATGGTTAGCGGGCATGGTGGAGATGGGCTGATGGTTGGAGTAGATGATCTTAGAGGTCTTTTCCAACTGTAATGATTGTGTGATTCTCTCTTATTTTGTTACAAGGTTGTATTTTGGTTAGCAGTGGTTAACTGCAAGCCAACAAACAGAATGCTTGACTCACCACCCTTATAAAACGCCTGCTGGAAGATGACTCTGTGCTTTTGTTCACAGGAGGAAACTGAGTGTCCTTCATCTCTCTCTGTTATCAAAGAGAGAACAGTCGGTGAAACTCTCGAGGATGATTTCTTCCCGCCTGATGATCTGTCTTCTGATGAAGAATATTATATTGAAGAGAGCAAAGCAGCCCAGTTCAAGAAATCAGGCATGAGGCGCATAGATGATATCAAAAAGGCATTTTCAAGGGAAAATATCCAAAAGACACGGCAAAACTTTGGCAAGAAGGTAAACAGGCTTCGAACTAGAATAGTGACCCCTGAGAGGAGGGAGAGGATCAGGCAGTCAGGAGAGAGACTGAAACAGTCCGGGATGAGGTTCAAGAAAACCGTTTCACAAGCAGCCCCGACGAAGGAGACATTCAAGATCCACAAAAAAAACAAAGAGCGAACGGTAGCTGAGGGTCAGGAGGGGAGCCAGGAGGCCAGCATGCACGTGGGCGCCGAGCTCCCGGCAGCAGAGCCCTTCACCGAGGAGATCTCCTACACAGAAGTGATCATGAAGGTAAAGAAGGACAAGGACAACGCAACAAGAGGTGCTGCCCAGCCAGCTGAAAGAGGAGTGACGATGATCCCAGAAGTGGTGCTTAAGCAGGAAGGAAAAGAAGGAGGAGGAAGAGGTGATGATGTCCCCTTGCTAGACTTGAAGCAATCAGCGTAAGGAATCAATTAACAAATGCCCCCATACTGTCCTCATTGAACAACAGAGAATGCAGGCTGTATGCACTCAGTTTTAGAAAAATGTGTGAATTTTTGTTCTATCATCACGAAACGTGTATTGGTGTTGTTCTACACGGGTGTCTGTAGTGTTGTCCCGACAGGAGCGAATCCGTGCCAGCTGAATGCAAGGGCTGCCCCCAAAGTGTGCCAGCAGCCAGCATTAACCCACATGGAACCCAAACTACATGTCAAAGGGAGATGGAAGTCTAATGTTTTCAGGACTGATTTAGCATTCATTTAACAGCCTAATTGCTCCCTTTAGTGTTGTGTACAGTAATATAAAGATGTCTTCCATGACCTCATACCAACACCTCTACTCAGTAAACAGTGACAAAGCTATTACGTCATATTAGCAGAAGGAAGAACTATGAGAAATGTCCATCCAGCTGTACAAACCTTTTCATTTAAGGGCCCTCACTGCAGCAGCAGGAGGAAATTCATGCTATATCCAGCACCTGACAAAAGGCAGCAGGAATAACAGATCTTTGAGTAAGCTGCATTTCTTCTCAGTGGAATAGAAAAGATTCTGAAACGTCTAAAGGTTATTTCCAGAGTTCTGGGAGAGGAAGGAGTGATGCGCTTAAGCAAGGCATTTTCTGCACTCACGGAGTAAGAATAATAAAGCAGAAGACATTAAATATGGAATAGCAGGAGGAAAAGAGAATGAGTTATCATATTCATGTTATGGCAAGATGTGATTGCAAGACAGGCAAGGACATGGAATAGTAAAAGAGGAATAAAATCAATGTATGTGTTCTGGATAAATAGAGAAAAAAAAAACTTGAGTAGTGCAACAGAAGTTTGTGTATGTTACCTTGAGCTCTTTTTAAGAAATAATTGTTAGTCTATCCAGAGCATAACAGGGTTCATGAATGTAGCTGACAAGATGAGAGAATTGTTTTGTTTCGTTTTCCATTACTCTGTGTTTTTTCTGAGCTTCACTGCGATTAAAATCTGTTCTGCAAAGCTGCTGAAGTAGAGGGCCAATCCATAACCCAGCTCTTTGTGTCCTGCCACCACCGCTATCGACCAGCCACAGCCTCAGGGATTAGGAGACAGACACCCTTCGGAGTATGGAATGCTGTTTATTTGCAACCCTGGGTGCCCTGAAATCCGATATGTTTGTAAACATGGCCACTATGCTGACAGGAGGTGCGGGACTGTATCGCTCTCTTCATTCTTAAATGGCATTGCCTTCAAAGCCCATACCTACAGCAACGTTAGGCATTTCTGTCTGTGCGAAACTTGTACCATATTGCAAAAAGCTATATCGATGTATTTAATATCTCAGATTCATTTTAACAGCAGAGCATACCTTGATTACCTATATACATTGTTTGAGGACTCCCAGTTGTTAATCAAGAATTTAAATACAATTAGTTTGATTTCAACTCTTTTGCCTTCCAGTTCTTTCATTTACTCTGGTGTACATCACATTTGAAGTGAAAGAGCTTTAGCGGTAATAACTAAGGAACTCTGGTTGGGAAAGGTCCATGTTTTTGCTATGTCAATGGCATCTCAAAGCAAATCAGAGCTGTCAGATTGGAAGGAGCAGCTCCTCTGAGCGGAGGGGCAGGATAGGGCAAGGGAGGGAGACATGTAGAGGAAGATACTTCTTTCAGCAGTAAACTGCATCTCCACTGCACAGGCAAAAGGGAAAGAGATGTTTTAATTATGGGATAGATTGAAGGTTTTGTTTGTTTTTTAACTAGTTACAGGAAGTATGTTCTGGAATCGGGTGCCTGTGGTCTTCTTCCTCTTTGGTACAGAACCGTAGTTACCTGCAGTGCCCTGTGCCATTGGTCTGTTTCTCCTGGGACATTGTCTTCCTTACGTTCTGCAGGATTCAGGGTTTTCCTAAACTGACAAACAGGCATTCGTTACTGAAGTGAAAGGATCAAAGTTCAAAGAAGCTATCTACCTCTTTGGCTTTTTTTCCTATACTTCAGGACACTATGTGCTAGAAAGTAATTGCCTATAGATTTTCTTATGCAGCATTTAGTTTTTTAATTTACTTGACAAAGAAAGGAAGTGATGCAGTTTCTGTGGAGCTTATCACGTAGCACCACATATAAGTT
The DNA here is from genome assembly GCA_013396635.1 of Penelope pileata. Lineage (NCBI taxonomy): Eukaryota > Metazoa > Chordata > Aves > Galliformes > Cracidae > Penelope > Penelope pileata. Next base: position 408,914 of record WBMW01006374.1, read on the forward strand.
CTATCAAGTACATGTTTTTTAATGATTACTTCTAACTTCCATTGTTCAGAGGATGATCTGTTTTCATAGCAAGAAGTGAGCACTTCAAGTGTGCTAAGTAATTCAATTTATGCTCTTCATTTTATACTTTATCAATATGTTACTGACTTGAATTTCACATGCACCAAGAGGTTTAAGTTAACTTAACCCCATAAGCCCTCATGCAGGTAGGAAATGGGAAGAACACTATGGATTAATTCCTCAATTTCTATACACCAGCACAGCCTTTACCCATGGGAATTCTCTCTTCAGAATTTCCAGGGGACAGATCTCGAAGCCTGGTCCTTCACCTTGCTCATAAGCAGAATTCCCAGTGAAATCAGCTGACATACAGCTGTGCTGCAGGGAGGCCTGGAGTGGAGATTTTGAACAGGTGGTTTCACTGGGTAAGATAATCCTGCCTGCACCCTGTGTGAAACAAGCTCTAAAGGGATCCTGCCCTGCCCGTTCGCTTTTCCAAGAACAAATCTGGCACCTTCTGCTTAGTTGTGGGTGGGACTGGGAATATCAAACTTCCTCATGGAAAGAGCCCTGCGGCTGCTAACAGCTGAGTAAAACTGGCTGTGGGGAAAGGTGAACTACTTTCTTAGATGGCAGCTGTAAAGAACAGGAAAATTGCAAGTGCTTACAAGGAGAAAAAAAAAAGCGATTACCAACAGCACTCACTGCAAGTCTTTCTTTCATAACATCCAACAGCAATTTCTTTTGCTTTGAATTTGTGTAAGTGAAAAAAGCCCTACACGCTTTCTGCCAATAGCCGTCTATTAAAAGAGAAGAAGCAATCACCCTTCAATTATAGGGTATACTGCAACGGCGACAATACACAGAAACAACTTCAGCCTTTTCAGGTGAATCTACTCCCAAACATGGCTTCTGTATCTTCAACCTTTTTAAAAAAGATATTTTTTAAAATTATTTTTAATCTGGACTATTGCAAGATACAGACTAAAATGCAGTGAAGAGGTTTGAGGTTGCAGGAGTCAGGCAATAACACCAATGGCATAAATATTGGTTGGGCCAAAGTGGTATTCAGATGTGCTTCCTCTCAGAAGAGTTTCAAAAGTTTTTCTCACCAAGACTTGGTATGTGCACATCTTCCTTATAATGGGATATAGGTTTGGAAATGAGTTACTGTGCAAAGGCCATTACTTGTGCAAAGATCAACTCAATTGTTTGTACAACTTCTATTACCATTTCCATATACAAGTGACTCCTCAAGGAAATAGCAGCATCTATCTGTAAAACCACTCAGCAAGTTTACAAATGCTAAAATCAAGAGCATTCACATAAATGCAGGAAAAGATAAAGTTTTATTATAGTTTAACTCACTTGTCATTACGGCTTTAATAATGCTATGCATGATAAGTTTCTAACTACAAAGCTGAATTTAAGAAGAATCATATTATATTGTGAAGAAGACTTATACTAGGACGAAAAGACAGCATCTACAAAAGAACCACCACAAATGTTAGAGCAGTTATCACTGTCACAGGCACTTTTTTCCTAGTGTTTCCTGTATGAGCAAGCTAGTGGAATGCATTCTTGCTTTACAACAGTTGCAAAGTCTTACGCCTGTACCTGTTTCCCTCTGATATTCCTGGGTTAAACATACTTAGTTGTTTTTTGCTGTGACGTGAGTAAACTGATCTACCTATGATTAACACAATCTCTATAGTTCACTTGCTAATTCCCACACCACCCTGAAAATAACAGCACAATTCCTACTGGCTACAGACTTCCTTTCCTAGGTGGCTCCTTTTTATAGCTATTTGTTGGACCTTATTTTGAATTGCAAAGCAGTGCCACCCCTCGTAAAGTCCAGTGATCAGGATTCTGCACTGTTTTCAGGTATAAAGAGAAAATGTATGTCAGATCTGTCCTCCGAGGCTTTTTGTAGACAGGACAGGAGTACACACTTCCTTGTTGCTTCTTCGGGTCATGTAGCGCTGTCATGCTAACAGCATACACGTGGACCACAGGAAGGCTTGTGAACAGCACCTGAAAACATTAGAAGAGACACAAGGCTCTGCATTAGCAGGAAACGATGTCTGAAATCCAGCATGCTGGAACTGGACTCAGTGGTGGACTCCGGCAAAAACACCAGCCCCTCAGCAGAAGCACAAACAAAAATACAAGTCCTGTGCTCACTACTACACTGACCCTAACCTATCTTTAAGCCAGAGGCAGGTCAGGAACTTCAGACATCAGGAATCTTGGAAGAAACAGAAAGCAGGAGAAACCTGTAAAGCTGCACACCATGGCAATGGATGAAAAATGACAGCATGGTTCTAGGAGGGAGCGAGGCCTTTGTCTTTCTCCCCATCCTTTGCCTCTCTATCTGGTGTTCCCCATTCTTTCCCCACCTCCTGTTCCTTGAATGGCAGGGCTGGAGCTGCAGAGGCCTAGCTGCATTTAGCAACCCTCCCTGTTACACCTGCACTGCTGGCAATGGAGCTCCAAAGGCCCAGTGTGCCTCTTGGGTCTTATCCAAACAAAGCAAAGACTCCCTGAGTCTTCCAGCTACATACAGTATTCAGGCAGAAAAAGATCCCAAACCAACAGCAACACTGGGGCTTGCTGAAGACAGCTGAGTAAACTCTGTGTTCAACGGATTCCTTTTCACAAACCAGGAAACAGGTACAAAAAGCTAACACTGGCAAGGTCTGGTTTGGAAAGCTTTGCCAGGTACAGAAGTGTTTTACCTACAGAGAGCAATGGCCTCGACTCTGGTTCCAGGACAGATATCACTGGTTTGGCAATAGTTTACTAGCACAGACAATGGCAGCTTTCCCTGTGCACTGACCACAGCATCCAATCACTACTGCTTGGCTACGTTTTAAATCTGCTTAGTCACCTCAGCAAAATGTAATTCCATACATGGATAACTGAGCATAAGCCCAGAACTAATACTAATAATTCAAAAACAGTGTCAGGGGCTTCTAGTCACCCAGACACTGACCTCCACAGAAGCTGCCATCAGACCCGGCCTGGGCTCTGGGACCGGGCCCACTCTCTCAGTCCAAAGAAGGCTGACTGGGTTGCACCAGTTTGTTGGCACATGGCTGTGCCTCTGGGGCCCCTGAAGCCAAGGAGCCAGCATCTGGTTTGGTGGAGTGCAGCACATCCCAAACTCATCTTCTTACAGAAGCTTTTTGGTCTGCTGTGGTGGGTACGCACCCTGTCCTCTTCCCAGTCCTGCTGTTATTGTACCCTCCTAAAACCTGCTGCGGAACCGGTGCTGCAGGCACTCAGAGCACTTTCTGGCTTTCTCTGAGCACACCATGTTACACTCCAGTCAGTGACAGTCAGTCGATCTTTACCTTTGGTGCCGACTCGACCAGCTTACTGTTCCTGCGGTCCCAACCTGCCCCTTCAAGGAAAAGGCCATATATATAAACCCCTCCGATGTCAGCGGGAGGAGGGCCAGCCACATCTTCCTTCATCATCTTGGTCACTTCGTTGTGCAAAACAACACTGTCGAGCGCCCATCCTTTCGCTAAATTAGAGCGAGTTGTCTCCTGCCGCATAGCAGTGAGGAATCCCTGAGGAGATTGAATACGACACAGAGGCTTTTGAAGAAGCTTGAACTTACCCATTTCCAACTCTTTTTCCTATATAATACTGACACCAGCGGTATAAACCTCACCCCCACAGAATCTCATCTATGTATAAAACTAATTTCAGTAGTGTAAATCCAGTGCTTTTCTACACTGTCGCAATCCTGTGCCTTTCTATAAACTTGCTACACATGTGCTGGTGCAAAGAAGCCATCACAGTGGCTTATTTAACATACAGGAAGCTGCATGTGTAACTCTCCTTGCACACCTACTTTACAATGAGATAAATGGGGAGAGGTTTACACAGCTGGCAGATAAATGTGGTTTGTAAGGGTCTACTTGAATTACAGGGGGCATCAGTTAAATTAAGCGGCTCTGAGGCTATATATCATATTGCGAATTCTGGGATTGATCAGGTTGCCAATAATGCTATTGGAAACAATATTATTGGGTATAGGTCTGTCTGTATGGGTAGGGGGATTTTGAAGTCTACGATGAATTTTCATTCTCAGTAGGAGATAACACTTTCTGCTCGGGCCAGGGCAAAATATAGCTGCTGCTCAGTGCTAAGCTTCAATACGCTAACGTAGCACATTGCTGTAGACATCAGCAAGATAAACACACAGCATTTCAGTAATACAGAATGAAACTCACTCACTATTCTAAGAAATTACAGTCAGGATATGGGTACAAACTGTGACAGGCTGAAGATGTCCATTGGCTTTTCCCATGTAACTGTCCATATGCAAGCACACTGCAGCACACAGGAAATGCTCAGCCCTAAGAGAGGGGAGGACAGACTGCTGTGCACTTCCCGTGGGCATGCTGTTGGCATACACCTTATTGTAGCTTATGGAAACCCATTTGCACAGTCATGAGATGCGTGGACAAAACACAAAAACTGAAGATTCAAGAACAAGAGGGATTTATGAGAAGGACAACTAGGAAGGAAGAAATTTCAGGACAGATTTCAGGGCAGAGAAAGAAGGTGTATAGAGCAGAGGCTGGGGAATACAAAGACTCATGGGAAAAACACAAAGTGGGATATTAGAGAGTCAACAGCGTACCTAAAAATAAATCAGGAGCAATGAGGGAATTAAGTTTTTTTTTTTTTCTCATATTTATCGATCATAGGGGAGCACACCCTGTTAGGGCTAAGAGAATGGAAAAGAAGCCATACACAGTAACAGTAGCATCTTGGTCTGCAGAGTGCATGGGCCAATGTCTGACTGCTGGGCCCCGCGCATCAGCTGCAGGCGCTGAGCACTTCCCAGCGACAAAGTACCCCTCACGTTATGAGGTGACATTCATGAACTCAGATGTTTCAGCTAAATGACATTGGTGGCTCCTCGTTAATACCATTCCAGGGACCCCAGGACAAGTATTGCAAAGAGGTTTTGTGATAGCAAAGATAATTGTAATTGCGTTTGAAGTAGTTGAGAATTGTGGCACATAGCCAAGGGAGACAGAATTAAAGGGCAAGTTCTTCTATCAGAATGGCCATTAAATGAAAGCAGAGCCCTTGTAGTTAATTTGTGGAATTTTAATTTGTGGAAGCATGCTGGTGCCGTTAGTTTAAAATACACAGTGTTCACTGCCAGAAGGCCCCACCGGGCTACCAGATCCAAATATACTGAAATATGAAAGAGAGAAGAGCAGAAAGAGGACAGGACAGAGCAATGACTGTGCTAAGGGAATCATTTCAAAGGCTCTGTGGAAACACGGGTATAAAAGTAAGCTCAGATCTGCGAGTTGTCTTCAGGGGTAAGATTTAGACAGCTGAGTTCTTGCAGAGATGGCAGAACCTATGTGCTGTCTGCAGTGAGACTCGTAACATTTGTTTGCTCATTAGAATGAATCCTAGACAGTGATAAAGCCTACCGCTGGGAGCTGGGTATCCCGCAGCAGGGAACAGCACAGCAAACAGCAGGAAAGGACCAAGGGCCCCGAGGTGCTGCTGCATGGCTCAGGGTCTGCCTCTCCCCACACCCCTCCATCAGGGGCCTAACTGACCACTTGCCAGGACACTTGCTTTGAGTTCTACTATCTTTGCCCTTTTTGTTTGGGTTTTTTTTCGTTGTTGTTGTTTTGGTTTTGTTTTTTTGGAGGTTTTTTTTTGTTTGGTTTGGTTGGTTGGTTGGTTTTGGTTTTGGGGGGTTCAGGGAGTTGTTAAGATTCCAAAACTAAGGCAAATGTTTTCCTCTTTTCCTCGCCTGCATTTTCCCAAACATCTCCCTGGGCTGCTCTCTGAAGGCTGCTAAACATTTGCTCCTTTGCCTTCTAACGACTCATGCAAACTGTGAACCTTCTAGAATCAGGCATCCATGGAAGCTACGACAAGTCCAGAAATCAATTAAGTCTCGTTTCCACAATCATATACTCTCCTTTACCTTGCTTATGAGATTCCCTGTTTGTCACTTAGTTTGCATTTTCTACAGTGAGCAAAATATTGGAGGGTTACTATGGAATTAAGCAGGCTCAGAGGAATGGAGCCAGTGCATTTCATCTTCTTATTAGTATTCACATTACTTTGGCATCTGAGGCTCTCAGAAATAGGCTGGGGTTCGTTATGTGAGCACTATACAGCCAGAAAGACAGTTCTGCCTCACAGGGCTTAAAATCCACGTATAGGACAAGTGACAGCAACTGCATACAGAGATGCAGACAAGGCAGCAATAAAGCAGTATCCAGCACAATGTGGAAATTGGGAGGTAGAAATGAAATATGCGGAGTGTCATGATTTTGAGGAATAAATCCAGGAGGCACTCTTTGTTTGGCTCACCCCAGTTATCCTGGCCCAGTGCAGACACACAAAGGGAATTTGTTTTCTTTTACACAGAAGCCTCAGCCTGCTCCCATTCGTATCACTATAAATAAAAATTAACTTCTGTGAAATCACTGAATTTATCCCAGTGTATAACCAATCTGAGAGAAGGCAAAGTCAGGTCTTATTTATTTATTAATTTTATTGCCAGAGTGTTTCATTCTCCCAGTGCTATAAATCTGCTTTATCGTCTTCTGTTATCCATGGCATTTACCCATTGACTGTAAAGCAAGGAGTGAGATCTATGCAAGTAGGCAAATTACAAATTATTTAGGAGCCGCGCTTCCTCTCACAAATGAAAGGATTTTTCTGACAGTTTCTCAGCTATTACAAACAAGCCGTTAGACCATTAGAACTGGCACTTCATCACCTCAGCCTGCTTGAGAAGACAGAAATCAATTTTCTTCACGTGTGAAACAATGGTTTTAAACACAGCAATGTTATTAACAAAAATAATATTTAACTAAATAGAAAATGAGTCTTTGTTCAGACAAATTTCTTGTAGAATTTCCCACAGCTTGGGTTACAGAAAATAAAGACGATAGAAATAACCATCTGATCATTGAATTTGTGATTGTCGGCACAAATTGATGTTTAAGTCAGGTCAACACGTCTGCTTCCGGATTATTTTCTCTGCACATTATGTCTTTAGGAACTTTTGGAACTATGTGTCACGAAGTGTTTAATTTTGGAATTTCTGGAGGCTTTCTCACTTACTGCGGTCTATTGAATCCTGACCTGTCTGGGGATATTTTACTCTGATTATTTGGCAGCTTTTTTGAGGAATCCAGACGTGTGGATCCAAAAGAAATGTAGAACGCCTAAATTGGGCTGGCCAAACTTCAAAACTGACACAACCCTAAAGAGCAAGAAAATAAAAATAAAAAAGCCAGCTAAAATGGTCAGTGCAAAATCTGTGTCAGCTCTTCCTCATCTACAGCACAAAAGCAAATGAAACAAATCCCAAAGCCTGTCAGGGCTGCATCCAGCCTGATCATTGCAATAATTACGTAGGAACATTTTAGTGTTGTTAACAAATCGAGTACAGAAGGACAATCATTTTATTAAAAGTACTTCTACTCTCTCTCATCCTCCTGCCTGGGAACCCTTTACTCGGGGATTTTATGAGCACACTTCTGTGCTATGAAGTTGTATGGGCCGACAGCTGACAGACAGCCTCAATGATAGATGAGCGTTTCCCAGCACCAGCGCTAGAGAATATTTGCCACTGTTGCCTTCTCTCTTCTAGGCAGCTGTTTCAGCTAGCTTTTGCATTGCTAACAAGTCCTGAGATTAAAATACGTCTTCAAAATAGCTCTTTGCTAAGGCTCCAGAGAAACCTGTTGGCTGGATGCTCTCACAATGACTCACTTCCACAATTCACAGTTCCCACAAACATCTGTGAATCATAAAAAGCTTTAATGAATGTGGTTATCTGTGCAGGGGATCTACGCATCACCTAAGTATGTATGCTTTACCTCTTTTAACTCTGTTTTCAGCTGTTCCCTTTTTTTGTGTTTCACTCTGTGTCAGTTCTTTATTTTATGGTGCAGGGCAGGGGCTGTATTTTATGTATGTCTCTCCAGAGCAAGTCTGGCACAGGTCTGGGGTGGTATAAATAACAAGCCTTCCATTTCAAGGAACTGATTTACAAGGATTGAGAGTGAAATCCAAATCTCTTTTTCCTACATCAAAGTTTTCAAACTTACCTCGTTTTGTCCTTTAAGGGGTTTTACAATGAATGAAAAACAGATTACTGTAGCACAGGAGAGGATAAAAACAGGAAAATGTGGAAATATGCAAAGATGTCTTCACCCCATTTCCACACTACAATCAAAGCAATCGGAAGATGCATTCCATTATCTCAGTATGTTATTTTTTCTCAAGCAAACATTTCTTCATTAGATTTTGAACTTAATTTATCTTATGTTTATGCTAAAAATTTTATTTAGATTACACTTGGGATAGTTACGATTGAGTTAGCTTGAAGTTCTCTCAAGGTGTAATATCTCACTGCCACACAGCAGGCAGATCAATCTGGCAGACCTACCTGTGGATTAAAGAATCCTGTCATCCAGAATTGATTCGGCTGGCCATCCAGCAGCCAGCTGCTGAACTGCTTGTTCCTTTCAAGAAGCTCAGTAAACCAAAATCCTAAAGATGTAGACTCCCAGGAAATCCGAAACCACAGTTTGGGAATTCTGGCATCATACATACTATCTAACGCATCGCGCAATTCTTCGGACATAATTATAGTTCCTGGAAGATAAGTAAAACATTCGAAATGAACTTTCCCCTAGCTCACAAAGGCAATTAAAATTTCCAAATGACACTGTGAGCCTAATAAACCCTCTTTTGTTGTCCCTTAATTGTGCACCTGTTGCACTGAAGTCTTATCTGTGTGCAGTTAATTTGCACGAATTTATAAGACTTGATTCAAACGAAATGTGACAAGATAAAAGATATTCTTCTGTTATTTTGATCAGAAATAAAGATTTTTTTAAACAGCTCCTTCTTCACATACAATGTTTATATTCATTATATTGACACTGTCTTTGGAATGTGATTAATCATTTAAAAATTTTAATATATTTCAGTGGCTCCCAAATACATGATCAATGACAGAGATATACTGTGTAACTCATCTGCATCCTAGGCATGCACTGGCAGTGATTATATTCATGAAATTCACTGTTATTAATGATAACTTTGTACATATCCATTATCGAGATTCCCAGTAGGAAAAGAGTATGTATAATAGAGCTAGAGGCAAGATTTATTTATTTATTTTTATTTATTTTGGCAGTGTGTGCTTACATATTCCATGCATAGTACTGTTGCCTCCATTACAATATTGGCATTTATTTAGCCCATGATTATTATGTGACACTTGCCATTCCGTGTGCCAGAAGTTCTTACATCTGACCAGTCTGTACTCTCAGCAGCACTCACAACAGGCACATGGCCCGTAGATGAGATAGGACAGGGTATCTTCTATATTCTAGCCAAAATATTTTAAGCTGTAGAAATGGGAAGCCCCCGTTCTGGTTATATGTTATGTTATATGTTATATGTGCCTGTAATACTAATGTTCACTGCATCATCATACACACAACTGCTGCAATTGCCACAAGGGTTATTAGGAACAGCAAAGAGAATCATGTGGCTTCCACGGCAGAACACATAAAGAAAAGAGAAGGGTCTGGGTGAGCTGCAGTTGCCCATCCAAACACACCTGCATGGAAATAAGGCCTGTAACAAGTGCCTTGCTCCCACTGAGGATGGCAGGTCCTCAGCTGTGGGGAAAGAGGAGAATACGCAGAAACCAAATCCAGCTTTTACTTTAGATGAATGCAGCGGCTACTCTAAACACTTGTAGAATAGTGTGCAAATTTGGCACTTTCTAACCATATGTCAATGTCAAATAGGCTTCATTTTCTTCTAGCAGATAATCATAGAATCATTTTGGTTGGAAAAGACCTTCAAGATCATCAAGTCCAACCATCCACCTGAGCTGCTGAGTCCCATCACTAAACCATGTCCCCTAGTGCCACCAGTGGCCTGCTCTCATCTACTTGCATCTCTTTCTATGCAGCAAATGCTGTGAGAAAGCTGTATCACCTTTTACAAAACCCCAGATATTAAAAAATGCGGCAGCAGTACAGACTGAAGCAAACACATCAAACCTATCCTGCATTCTCTGCAATGGCTTCATAGTCAGGTTCATATTTGTCTTCTGGGATATGTAAAAATCCTTTATAACACAATTTACAAACATTCTTTTTAGGTACAAACCTTCTCTACTAGAAAACTAAGAGCACCAGCATTTAAGGAAGAAGTCACGCTGTGTCATCTCTCCTTTGCCTACAAAAATGTAGTATTAGACTGTACACTCGACATGCAGCACATGTTGGCTTCAATTTCAGAACAAGCTTAGTGAGGGCAGAAAGCAAGTGGACAGAGTCGCCTTCTACTTCTCAGGTAGAGCCTGAGAACCTCTGGTTCTTCCTTCTTTGCAGGCTGATGCAGCCAACTTTCTCCTGAAACGGGTTATAAGAGAACCACATTTTCTTCCCTGTTCTTGCAGGCAGGCTGGAGCTTTACAAGCATGGAGATAAAAAACAGTCTCTGGCCCAAAGTATGGTGAAACCTCTCAGGATGGCTGCCCGTTATGACTCAGAGCAGCTGCTGAGAACACTAGGCCAAAGAGTTCTTGAGGATGAGGTATGTTCACAGCCCTGGCCTCAGCCATATAGTTGCATAAATATTCCTAGTGAGTGGGCGTCAGCTCTGGCAGTAGGCACACAGTGCTTGAATTTCAGCACTGCAGCACACCGAATGACATCTGTGGGTGTTGGGATGCATTCCTGCAGCTATAATACCCTGATAAAAATAAAAATAGTAAGAAATAAAGTAATTGTCAGAAATGAAATAGATAACACATGAGAAGAATGACGGTGTCTTTCTGGAGAAGAGTGATAAATGCATTTGAAAAACTGCATTTGATAAATTGAATGAGTAGTGCAACACCATGCGCTTCTCACATTCAACTTCTCATAAGATCAAAGCCCTGGTTACCACATGAAGAGACTGAATGTCCTATGAACTTAATGTGACAGGCTGGAAAGTATTATGAATCACATGGGCCAGCTGTTAATAACTTGGTTATTTTTGGTTTTACTTTGTGGCATTCTCTCTCTTGAACAGAATAAAGCTCATCTGAAAGTGGCTGATGAAAGGTCGGGCCAGTTAAAGATGTTAGGACATTTTGGTGCTCCCAAAATAGTATGTACTGTAACCACACTGTCCACAGGAGCTTTGAAATTAGATTTCCCCTTTTTCATTGCCTTAAATTTATAGTGTCTTACTTTCAAACCACATCAATATTTACCCACTTGGTATACAGCAAATAAACCAAATAGATCTACTCAGTTCTGAGGCTTACTAGTTTTATTACTAATTAAATAGTCTGTTCTTTTAAACTGATCTGTTTTTAGGGTGACTCATTCAACAGGCTAACAGCGTGTATGGGCTGCGTCAGGAATTACATTATTTCATATAGTTGCCCCTTTTCACTACCACACCTACCACAAGCTGAAAATGGTGGGATTTGTAAAGTTTGGATCTACATTTTGTATTTTACATTTAGGAAAGTCTCTATCTGGATTAGAAAGAGTGCATATTCCATTTAAATGAGTGGATAAAGTTAGAAATGAAGGATGTTAAACTCCAGCATGAACCAAAATAACCTTCAATCCACAGACTGATTCTCTTCCCACAGGCACAGATGTGAATCAAGAAAACCAGAATAATTTTATATGATATAAATGAGATGAGAAGGAGATAGTTCCTCCATCAAGTACAGTTTGCCAGTAGCTGACATAATTATAATAGGATTGGAGACCATCCCTTGAGAACAATACTTCCTAGACAATGAGTCTGGGCAGAGCACCGTCCTGCTGCACAGCCAGCCTTAGCAGTACACAGGGGAAAGAGCTCAGTGAAAGCATCCATCCATTCTTGGCTGCCACTATAACAACTACCACAAGTAGATCTTTTCAGTCTTTAATCCCCACTCAAGCCTACTTCCAAGCAACTGGGTTTGTTAATGGCAGATCATTCTGGATGGACCATTCACTCCTTTCCTCTATCACCCCGCTGCAACTCCCTCTTTGTTGAATATGTTGAGGAGAAAACCCCAATTTGCTTGTAACTTTATAAACTTTCCTCCATTTCTGCCTTATGGCATCAGCTAACTTGCTTGTGCTTTCCCCAAAGAACGCATTATTTATTATTCCACCCAGAGTTACTACATACACAGAATATGGATAAAAACAATAAAAGCTGATATACATTTCCCCATACCTAAAACTTGATATTTTCTTTGCAAGGCTGCAGTATGTTCCTGTTAGCAGAGTGACTACTACTGCTATGCTGAAAGAAGTCAACTTCTTTACTTCAGACAATCTTTTTGTATTTCCCTGTTTCTTTACTTGCAGCACTTGGGTACATCAGCATTTGGAGATACTTGCCAGAAAACTCTCCGACTCTCATTTAACTAAACTGTGCTGCTGTAATCCTGAGTCGCTCAACAATTCAGCACCTCCTTTTGCTTCTGGTCTCCAGAATTGGAAGAGTAAAAGAGGTAGGCAAGCCCTGCAGTGCGTAACACACTCCCCATTTTTCACCTGTAGACTTTTTTCTCTCCAGCTGCACCCAACCTTTGCCTTGTTCAGCTTTCTGTTTGTTTCCCACTTTCTTTTTCTGGTAGAGAATCTTCTGATCTAATTCTTCAAGTCAGGAAAGATGAAAGGAACTAAGAAATCTGAGTTGCGTGCTATTTTTTTTTTTTTTACATAGAAAAATGCACAAGTCCTATATTTTCTGCAACAGCAAATTCCTTCAGTCAGTAAGAAGGCAATTTCAAAGAAGCCTCACATAGTCTAGCCTGGCAAATTATTCTGAAAACTTACTCCAGTACCAAATGCACTTGACTATACCCACTAAAGGACTGAAAATAAACATTTTAAATCAATAAATTGAACACACACACACCCCAAAAAGCAATACAAATCATTACCCTGAGATAGAGTAATAGAGCGGGCAGACAAACTGTTTGCTGCATTTTCTCCTAAATGTGCATTGTGTGTTTCTAAACAGTTTTCCTTGCCAGCAAGCATACATAACAGTTAATGAGAGGGCTAGAAATAATACGCCACACTTTGTAAAAGACAACAGGAGGCACTCTGGATGAGAACTAAATAATGGATGAGAGCTGCTGAGCCAAGTTTAACTACACCTCAGGACACACTAGACTCAACCCTCCCATTCCTCAGATGAATTTCCCATTGTTGTATTCCACGAATATCTTCACTGAGTGATCTTAATCATCTTCAGATAAAATCCTCATCCAAAAGTGGAATGCATGGATCCCTACAAGCCTTCCACACACACACTGTAAGGATCAGTAAGGTAAGAGCTCATTCAGTCCAAAAGTCTATGACTACGGTCAGCAAGTCAACTTAAAATTGTCTTAGCAGTTTTAAACCATTATTAGTCTAAATGGAAGCTATCCATTCAAATCTCTTCTCATCTTTGCAGCCAATGGGAAGAAGATGATATTCCTTCTCTTCATGAGAGACTCTTTCCTCCACACTCCAGCAAGGCTGGTTTCCCAAGCTTCTGTTTTTCACTTCTTCTTTACTACTTCTATTGATTCCAGTTTTTTTCCTTCTCTGTCGGTCTTATGGCTTATGACTTCCATAGCTATTTGTACAGTGCTTGTCTTGTAAGTACTAATTAAAATGTATGGAATAAACACTTCGGGCCAGCAAGCTGTGGAAACAAATCTTTACATATTACTAGTAAAAGCTTTTAGAGGGATCTCTGCATTCTCAGAAAAGTGGTTAACATGAAAAGGGCTCCTCTATCCTAATTCTACAAGTACTGCACAAATAACAGTGGGAGTTCTGTGATCACATCACATACATATATATACACGTATATGTGACATGGAAGTATGACAAATCTAAGGTTTTGTATATGGTTTCAACTTATCATGAAGTAGGCAGTTCTAAAGGTTTAGTTTGAAAACACTACTGGAAACAAATGTCAAGTGGATGCAGATTTTTGATCAAAGTAGAATCTATATATAAATAAACGAGCTAAGCATTTGTTTCTTTCACGACAGGCTTTTAAACAGACTACTAAGTAGGTAAAAACAGTGAACAAAACATACTAAAAGTCATTTTTATTTCCATTGCCAAGGATTCAATACCAACTTTCAATACTACTACTAGCATGCTCCACTGCCGAGATTCATGGAAGCTGCTCAAGAGAGATAGGGCATGTCTCCCACAGAATCTGCCTTCTCACTTTCTGGACAATCAATAAGTAATTAAAACAGATCTATTGGTTGGGACATAACAGGATACAAAGGTCAGCTCCAATCTCATTATTACAATTTGATCCAAAAAAAGTATCCCTCTGGGCAGCAAAGTTTATTGGTGGAGATGCAAACTTGGGGATGGTTGCCTACAAGCATGTTGGACACACGCTGAGCATCCTCACCTGCTCGAGAAGGACTAGGGATAACTCCCACAGAATCTCCCTTCTCACTTTCTTCAGTGATAGAAGACACATCTAGGTGCTGTAAAAACACTCAGCAGTCCTGCTTTAGTGCACGGAGGAACAAGAAGACCTCCCTCCACTCCAATCTTACTGACAGGGTAACTGAAATTCGCCTCTACTCAAACTGCAGCAGAGCCTAGGAATAACTGACTGGGTCATTACTCTTCACTGCATTTAAGGGCACTGTCTTAATTAGTGGCAGAGGTGGTTGGAAGTGCCCACTCCTCAGTAAACAGCTACGGCAGTTAGTATGCTGTGCCAGAGGTATCCATCCTTCCACAGAAGTAAGGCAAGGCACGTTCACGGGAACATTATAGCTTCTATATCGCTCTGCAAAGAATACAGTCGCTGTCTGCCAAGGACTGAAGACTTGCTCTTCATGTCCCATTAGGATGTGGCGTTTGGGTTCAATCCCCATGTCTCACTACTCCCCAGATGAAAAGATGAGAGAACAGCTCCTTCCTCATCTCTAAACAGATGTCTGTATTTGCAACATAGTCTCTATTTAGGTCACTTGAGAGGACAATCATCACTGCTGTTTTCTGATTTATGTGAAACTCTGCATTATACCAACTGTGAAATAAATTCTGGGCAATCAATAAGTAATTAAAACAGATCTATTGGTTGGGACATAACAGGATACAAAGGTCAGCTCCAATCTCATTATTACAATTTGATCCAAAAAAAGTATCCCTCCGGGCAGCAAAGTTTATTGGTAGAGATGCAGGCTTGGGCATGGTTGCCAACAAACATGTTGGACGCACGCTGAGCATCCTCACCGCTCCCAAAAGCTGAACACTGCTTAATCTGCCCTCCAGACAGAGGAACAAAGCTGGCTCTGCTAATACCCTCAGCATCCCTCATGTTCAGCTGCACACAGACTCTCGCTGAGGGGGAATTTGTATTTCCTGAAATACAACTAAGTGAGCAACAAGAAAATGACGAAGTCCATCTATTCACATCCAACCTGCAGAAACAAATATTCAGAGTTCCTTCCACAAAGCTGCATGGCCTACGAAGATTGAAGCTATAATCTAAAACACAATCTTTATTCGAAAATTTAGACCTGCTATATGCAGCTGCTGGGGTCTTAACAGGTTCATGAAGCCAGAGTCAGATGCATGACAAAGGCAGATGTCAAAATTCGCAGTCTATTTGAGCAGGCAAATCAGTGTAGAGGAAGAGGAGCACAGGAGATGATTTGAGGCTCCGGTTGACTAGTTGTGGGAGAGGATCTATTATGAGAGAGTTTAGATTTTTCCCCTTTGCTGAGGCAAGACAGAGCCCACATTTTCTTTCCGTCCCCTAATTAACGCACTACAGCACGCACCTGATGCATCATGAATCTGCCAGAAGCCATTAATCGGTATTGTTAACTATACATCCCATTCTGTTTTCAGAGTAATTTCTCACTATATTTAACTTGCTTGTCCCTGAGAAAATTATAATGTTTTAGAGGGTTGCACAAAAGTTACAGCATTAACTTGATTAAGCACCTGGTAGAGGACTGTGCCCACTGTGCAACTGAATACTAAGTGCAAATAAATTATGTTACTGATCCACCCGTCTGCATAATATTGTACATTTTGAGACTTAAAATATATCTGTCTTGATCAAGGAAAGATTAATTATTTCTTGGATAGAAATCATTATTTTAATTTACTTGAGAAGAGAGTCTATGTACATACACAAGGGAACTTTCAGTTCAATTTTGAAACAGAAGACAACTGGTTCTTCTAGCTTGGTCTTCATATAGACTATTACAGGATATGGAACCTAATTAGCCTTGTGCTCATTTGTGAACCTCTTTCCTAGATTCAGGTTACATGATGCTTCTGAAGTATGCATTGCTGCCTTGGTGAATCATACAAATGATAGGAAAAAATCCATTTTGATTCTTATGTAACAAAAATGCTAATTAAAAAAATCTCCCTTGATGAAAGATCTATTGTCAAAAGACTGGAAAATGCAAGCAAGACAAATCACAGTAGTGCCACTGCCCATGCCAGAAGAGACAACTAATGGGTAAGATCTTAACCAGTGGAACTGAACCCATCCTGCTTCATTTTCATTTATTGTCAATTCTTAATTCAAGCAACGTTGTAGGATATTGCCTGGATATTTCAACTCTTACAGAGGAGCAAAATAGGAAGTGAAAGCAAAAAGCAGACAGTAATATCACCATTCCTTCTTTTCCCTCACTCCTTTTCTGATCAAATTCTCTATCTGCTTCTAGTCGCCCACACACTGGATTTGTATTAAACCCATTCACCACTGCTGACTTTCAGCCAAACTCTCCTGTCTCTGAGAGACAGAGTGCTGCTGCCTCCTCCTGTGATGGCTAAAAGTAGAGCCCTGTTGCTCTCTTTTGACTGGCACTCCTACTCACTTTGGATTCCATTTACAGACATCCTGTTTGGTATGACCAGTTTCATGAACATTGCAAATCCCATCTTAGATTAGAGTCTTCACAATCTGACCTGACCACTCTGTCTCTCAATTACTTAGCAGCAACACCTGTACCTTCTTCAGTATCATCATGCCTTAGCTTAATTTCCTAAATGATTCTGGCACACAACTTGTGCACCTAGTCACACAATTCAAGTCCTCTGAGCTCTGATCCTAGAGAGAACCAGAGAAATGCAGTAATGCTTCAGAACACAGTGAACTGCAATACTGGAGCACGTTCAGACAGAATAAATTAAGGTGGAATGTCCCTGGAGATGCAAACAGGAGGCTACTAAGGCTAAACTATGACAAAGAGATAGAAAAAAAGGTTGGCGAGGAGAGAAAGAAAAAGAGGGAGAAAGGAAGGGAAAGCAGAAAAATATTTATTCAGAAAAATAGTATGAACAGCGTTTGGTGGGAAAAAAAAATTGCAGCATATTTAGTATCATTCTTAATACTGCAACTTACCATCTATAGCCAATTTGAGATCAGTCAGTGTAGTTCGAACTCTTGACAGAACATGTTGCATGCGGTCAATTTCCTGACGGAGAAATATATTCATGGGTTGAATAGCTCCCATCTTTTGAAGCTGGGCTTTCACCTAAACAAGAATAGTGAAACTATAAAATTTAATCTCCTGTTTTCCATGCAGTAACTTTTGAAAGTGAAAGGTTGTTTTTTTTTTAAATTGTATCCCATCATTCCTGAAAAAAAGAAATTTTTATGTAACAGACGGCCAGGCAAGTCCTGTGCCAACAGCAAGATTTAGCACGATGTGACTCATCAACTAACCAAAAAGAGATGCTCCGTCATTCTAAGGAGGGAAAGTTCCCTCTTTCAGAAGGAACACAGCAGTTCCTCCTGTCCTTGCTAGGCCATGGGGTCTTAGATCTTAAAAACAAACAAAAAATAAAAAATCACACGCAATACAAGCACATGTTTATCAATAACTTCATATTTCCAAATTGTGCTAGGTGAATTTTCTCACCTCTTCTTGCCCTGCTGAGTTGAAAGAATACTACAAATGGAGTTTGACTTTAGTGGAACGATACATAAAATCTATGATATGTAAAAAGGTGGCTTCCAATGGCACGTGACTCACTGATTATGTGCTTCCAGATGCCTTACCAGTGAAGGAAGATTGCAAGGAACAACAGAGGTGCCACAGAATGCTACTACACCGATATATGCATCATTTTGTAGGAAGCAGCTTCTGGCCTTCTTAATTTTCACGGATAACAGCTTCACACATACTTAGCAGAGAACATTCTCAGAAAGGAATTGTCCGTGTTACTTAAGAACATGTGACAGCAAAAGTAGCAAGTATCCCCTTTCTCATTTTAGTATATGATGCAAATACAATGTGATTCAGGTAGATGCTGCATGCTTTATGTTTATCAAAGATCACTGTACATAACAGTGCATGAGAGAGCTGTCCTGAAGAATGGCCACGAGCAAATGGAGAAGAGAAGGCTCCAGGGAGACCTGATAGCGGCCCTTCAGTATCTAAAGGGGGGCTACAAGAAAGAAGGGGACAGACTCTTTAGCAGGGTCTGTGGTGACAGGACAAGGGGAGATGGTTTCAAACTAAAACAGGAGAGATTAAGATTGGGTATAATAAAATGTTTTTTATGACAAGGGTAGTGAAGCACTGGAACAGGTTGCTCAGAGGTGGTAGAAACCTGGAGACATTCAAGGTCAGGCTGGATGGGCTCTCAGCAACCTGATCTTGCTGTAGGTGTCCCTGTTTATTGCAGGAGAGTTGGACTAGATGACCTTTAAAGGTCTCTTCCAACTCTAACGATTCTATGATTCTAAATCATGATTCCTACAGCTCAAATAATATAATGCTTTTTTTACAGAATTCTTGACTGTAAGACTTTCAAGTGTTTTCTCCCCTGCTGTAACTCATCTTTCAGAAAGGCAATGGTCTTCTGTCTGTGCTTGCTGCCACTCAGCCACATGCACCATCCTTCATACTGAAGCAGCATGAACCCTGATCCTGTCACATTCACTCCATTACTTTGCAGTTGATGTTCTGCAAGAGGATCCTGGAACCAAAAAGAGACCTCAAACGGTAAAGTAAGATATATAATGCTTGTGTGGCCACTACTTTATCAGAAGAGAACTGCCCCACAGGATCAGTTTGCTAAAATAATTCAAGAGCTTATTTTGAGCTAGCTAACAAGATCATAGAATCATAGAATCATAGAATGGTTCAGGTTGGAAGAGACCTTAGAGATCATCTTGTTCCAACCCCCCTGCCATGGGCAAGGACACCTCCCACTAGACCAGGTTGCCCAAAGCCCCATCCAGCCTGGCTTTGAATACTTCCAGGGAGGGGGCATCCACAACTTCTCTGGGCAACCTGTTCCAGTGTCTCACCACCCTCACAGTGAAGAATTTCTTCCTTATATAAGATGACAGAGATACAAAGTTTATTACTTTCAAAGAACAGAATATCCTTGGAATTCTACTGCAGCCAAGTAGATACCACAAAATTTGGCCAGAAATCCACTGGACTTTGCTTTATGCTTTCCCAGATACAGTCATGTATCTACCTTATATACTCATATGAAACACTGCTGGAGTGTACCTTATTATTATACCAAATAGCAAATCTGCAAGATAAATATAGTGTAGTAGTTGAGTAGTTAGAACTGCTAATATAAATGAGTAAATGCTTTGACAATTTCCATTCTGCAAGTTTCAACCTCAAGTCCAATAAAATACATTTTTTAACTTTATATGCTATTCTCCTTGGGAGACAGTTATCAGCAAGGTTATTCATTATATTTTAATCATAAAGTCCCCTGAGTTTGTCAGACAAAATGTCCAAGTAATAGGTGCCAGCCAATTATGCTAATGCTTTGCATTCTGACAGTTCATTTTAGAGACTGAGTTAATGCGTTTCGTCCTGGAAAAGAGAAAATCTACTAAAATCAGCTATCATGAGATTAGACCAGAGTCAATAAACTTTTGGGAGGGATAGTTTATGTAACTATCACCATTTTTTTCAGACAAAGTTCAGGGAGAACTGCTTTCTGAAAATTTCACAGCCAAATTTCTCACCAAAAAAGGAAAAAAGTTTGATTTTTTTTTTAGAACACATAGAAAAACTCTAGTGCATGACACTAATAAGAGTGGTATTATACAGAATACAGCTTCTGCATTCTGTGCTTTAAATAAGAAAAATCCTTTTTTTGTAGTCTGAAAAGCATGTGTTCCTTTGAGGCATAATTTAGAATATTTCCTGTCTGAGGAAAAACTGTATGAAACACCTTGTTAAAGGTGTTATTTTCCAAAATGTTGCTAGTTGTGAAACTACAAGAAGATAAAATAAGTGTTCTAAACTATTACTGTACCAATAACAGCACAGTTTAACTAATGAATTCTCAGAATTAAAAAATTCCTCATGATTTTTTCATGTACCTTTAAAAATACCTGTAATGTTTTGAACAATGGAATGAGCCAATAATGCAAAAATTTGTTAATCCATCCTAGATGTGTTCACAGCACTCAGCCTGGAGCACCAAGCTTAACCAGATATAAAAACTGAAATAATGACATACTTCCAGCCCTGTTGTATACTAATCAATCCTGATCTGCAGTGAGATTTACTAGGTGTAAGATACTTCTTGGAAACCTTGCTGTTAAGATTAAATACCAGCTCTGAGGTATGATTGACTGTTTTGTATTAGAATTCTTATCAAGCAATCATTTGAGTTACTGCCAGTGCTGTATTTATTATGACATAAAGAGATGGATCCTGACTGACAGAAAAAACTCCAAGACAAAACTCACTAACCAAAATAGCCTTTCTGAGATTAATACACTAATTCCATAAAGCCCACTTACAACATCTCCTTCTCAACGTGAAAGCAGCTGTCAGCTAACGTAAAACAAGGTGATTTAAAAAAAGAAGGAAATAAAATCATAATCTTAATAACTTTCCCTGCATGATTTTGCAGTGCTTATTTCTACTGTATGTGACTCTATGCACATTTCTTATCCATCCTAAGATCACCAACTCCTTCGCCACTGCATACTGTGTCAGATGACCACCATAGCTGATAGGGATGGTAACTAAAAAACTTACAAAGTGTCTACGTTAAAGTTTCAGTTCAGATGAGGAATGTTTTGCATCTGTTTTTTTCTTTTTTAGCCAAAATACTGCACTGAAAAGTACACTGCAGGCGTACAAGCTGGATTCATTTCAAGTTAAACTAACCCAAAAGGTATGCTTCACTGAGCCTAATGTACTGCAGCCTCTAATGAGCGCTCAGTCTGCAGACCCAGACTAGAGTTAGACCAAAGTAAATTCCCGGTAAAACACCTAATGCAGGCCTGGGTCCTCAGATGAACTCCTACTACCTGCTAATGTAGTCCTAGCCTTAGTGGAGGATAAGGAAAAATCAATACTACAAAAATATTTAAGGAAGAAAACATTGCTATTGGAGCTAAAAGCCAATAAAGTGTAATATCTTCGGAATGTCTCCATGTCTATTCCCTAGCAAGCTGTTTTTCAAGCTACAAGGAAAGTACTTTCATTATAAATCTCTGCGTGTGACAGGCTGACATTTACTCTTGCATCCATCCTCACTCACATGGACTGATCGGACCTAATCATTTTACCACTGATCTCTCTGTGAGGCAAAATCCAGACACAAAAGTGGTTATGAAAGCAGAAGCCTCATCCTGCCTCTGCCTTTGGAATGAGAAAACTGAAGACAGTTTTAGGTCAGGAGGAAGGTTTATTTTGCTTTTGCATCACCTGGGCCATACTGGAGTCTGATAAAGCATGCAAAAGAGACTTGTTTATAGGCTTTTGGGCAGACATTTGGTCAGCTATATGACTGGGGAGAGGAACCATTGTGTTCTTTATATGACTGGGGAGAGGAATCATTACAAGAACACAACGGAAGAAACAGCATGTATCATGCATATCAAAGGCTAATAATTGAGAAGCAAAAGCCTTTGTGTGACAGCCCGTATTTCACAATGCATCAAGAGAAGGTACAGTCTAGGGCTCTCAATGTCAGCAGACAACCAGTTTCAGTACCATCCATCCCTAACCTACTCTGCTGGGGCTTTCACTCCAAACAAACGCACTCCACACTTTCTAAAGGGAGTCACAAGAACTGGACAAAGACTGCAGAGGCACCTACCACTTTCCTTGAACATAAATTGTTTTTCTGACTTTCAGTCGTTTCCTAATTCTTTCATTTTTTCCTTCCTTCTTTTCTGCATTGACAGTATGTCTATAACAAGATTTTTGAACATTACAACTGGCCTTTTGGAGCACAACATTCTGTTAAAAGCAAGCCCAAATGGCACTGCGGGGACTACTGAATGTTTTTCTTTTTACTGCTCTTATCCAATGAGGCATGCATAAGAACTCTTTTTGACATATTCCTTCAGTGTCTTACAA
The DNA here is from genome assembly GCA_013396635.1 of Penelope pileata. NCBI lineage: Eukaryota > Metazoa > Chordata > Aves > Galliformes > Cracidae > Penelope > Penelope pileata. The sequence goes on from WBMW01006374.1 coordinate 431,343, forward strand.
TTTAGTAGATTATTTTTCTTTGCTTCAGGATTGTTAAACAGATTCAGTAGGTAACAATGTCCTGAATGACCAAATGTTGGCTTAAATTGACAAACAACAGAATTTGTCTCATTCTCCTTTCTCAGATATCACAGAAAGAAATAATGACACAATTCATTTCACTCCTTAGACCTGTAAGCATAATTTCACTTTGCTCCTTTGCTTATTATATTCTAGATTCTGCTAAATTCTGTTGCTTCTTCCCTCAGAGAACATCTGAAATCTCGCTTCTTTTCTGCTCTGACTAATGAAATTACTGGTTGCATGTTAGTGAACATTCTTTTTTACTTTTGGTATTCTAGATATCCTCTTTTTATTGATTTATGCAAACTGATATTTATAAATTTAACTTTATTTACAGCTTACTCCTGTCCACTCCACCCTTCCTAAGAGGTTCCAGAATTCAGATGAGGACTATATTTGATTTTTTGCTTAATGCTTAGAGATGGACACACTGGCACAATAAACTAATGCAGTTAAGAGATGGCATTAATGGGAGAAAAGGGAATTTCCCTTCTGACAAAGAAAGCATTACTGAAGACTCAAAATAGTTCTAAGATACAGAGAATGACAGAAGAAGTAAATCCACTAGGCAAAATGAGAAGGAAACTTTGAAGAACCAGGAACTGCACGAAATAATGCCAAACCCTGTAACGCTGCAGAAGCAGAATCTGAAGCTGCAGTGCAGCTGACACAACCAAAGAGATGTACAGAGGAACACGTTACTATCAAAATAAACTGTAAGACAATGACCAGAAGATGTTCTGTAGATGCTTAGAGCAAAGGAATCACTATCATGATACAGAAACTAAGTGTAACTTCTGGATGGTGGAAAAGTTCCATGTCATCCACCAGTACAGTGAAGAAATGGCATGCAAGTAGAATGGTGTGATTAATCGAAGAGAAGTGCAATTCAAAGATCAAGATGTACAGAGTCTGAGAAAACTAGAAATCACCAGGAAGAGGTAGTATCTACATTTGTTAATAAGGTAATGAAACAAAATTGCACCCTGAGCTCAGAATACCTTACAAGAAATACAGGAGGAAAAAGAAGATCCAACAGGACATCCTCTGACTGTGCCTGTTAGAATAAATGGGATGTTGGTTTGGGGGACATGATGCTAAACTATTAATACCTAATATTGGCTTGTCTAGTACCAATGTGAATCTCATGACTTGAATCAAGAGAAAATCTGTCAAGCAAATTGAAGCAAGAGGTTTCTTTGAAGCTTAGAGATGTCAGAGAAGCAATACAGAGGCAAAGAACTACCTAATTGTGAGCATCATTATATAGATGACTGCTTATGAGAAAATAAAATCTTGTCTGCATGCTTGGCAGCTCATGAAAAAAGATAATAGCTTGTCATATTACTGGATGATGAAATGGCAATGAAAGTAATTAGTGGTTATTTTTTAATATGTTCACATGGGAAAGTATGTATTGTACCCAGATACAATCCTACAATAGAGACAGGAGCGTAGGGTTGAACTTTTAAAAGAAATCCTCCAGACTCTTTGTCCTTCGCTACCATCCCTGACTCCATCACTGGTTGTCTGCAAATCTAAGATACCTGAGGAAGCGACTGAAAAGATTAACAAATCAGTTAGTTACAGCTCAAACTCCAAAAAATCCTGTACACAAAAAGGGCAGTGATAATACTCCCTATTCATAAGGGTGGTATCATAATAAGAGTAGGTAAATTGAAATCTATGACTATTATAAATCACTGATCCTTCAAAAAGAAGCATTGGAATCTTCCTCTAATCTACTTTTGGAAGTCTCCAAGGGCTATTCTGTGTCAAGGTGGCTCATTAAGCAGACTATGGTATTTGGAATATATGTTTCTGATGCAGGAATAATTTAGATGATAAACCAAAACAGACTTCTAAAACACTGTGAATAAATTTACAAGCTTTTTAAAACACTTGACATTTAAATTTAAGAAAGAAGCACAATAAAACACATAAAACATACACACACGAAACACCTGCATTAAAAGAGCATATACCTCGTGGGGGTTATAATCTGGAGGTAACTTCTCCAGCATCTCATCAGCAAGGCGCTGCACCACTGCTTCTCGGGTTTCCCCTCCTCCAGTGCTGCTGTCTTTGGGCTGGATGCTTACTATCGTACTCAGTGTCTCATTTGCCAGGTTGGTCTGGTAGGTTATATCTGCATTAGGGTGAAGTCCAAATACCTTAAAGTAAAAGGGGAAAAACATGGGGAAAAAATGCAATTTTCCTTCTAAAAGTTTATCAGTGAAAGAAGCCATGAGTACGGAGAAACAAGGAAGAAAATCCACAGCTCTATAAAACAGTAGATAAGAATAGGTCAGTGGAAGTACACCTATTTAGTTGGCCGAAAACCAAGCACAAATTATACAGAAACATTAGCATCGGCTGCATCTACAACAGCATTTTCATTCAGATGATGAGAGTGGTTTTGAACTGATCTGATTATCATCACATAGCAGGGTTTGGATCATGCTGTGCACACACTGATTCCTTTTCACCAGCTCAGACTAGAGCTTGTTGGAAACACGCCATGTGCAGACACTGACCCCTCACCACTGCCTTTTCCTCTCTACAGCTTTACTACTGTTGTACCAGCTGGAGTAGATGTCCCTAACAATCAGACCAATTGCCATTTCTAACACATCTTGTTTCCCTCAGTATCTTAGGCTTATAAAGCATGGAGCTCAGTGAGTAAAAAACAGCCCACATTTTAAGTACCTAGAGACTTTATGACTGGTGATAATATTTAGGATATTTTATGTTTCAAGCTATTTTTGGTTTAAGTCTCCTATTCCTTACTTCTGCTTCTTTTGAAATTGAATTATTTTATTTAAGATAGAGCCGGCACAGAATTACTGCAAAGCTGCCCTTTGTTTGAATGATAATAGCTTTCTCAGAAACCTCTGCTGAAATATCAGCAAGTCTATAATTGTCAGGTTGATTGCAACTTTCCTCCAGGAGGAATTGGATTGTGACTTATTTCACAAGCCCTCACTGAATTATAGCTATTAATTATCTCTAACGAACTCTGAACCACTGATCCAACAACGAGGAAGGCTTTGCCCTAAACCAAGCACTGAAGCCAAGCAATGTTCTCATATTTTGTGGTTTTGTGTATTACATTAGAACTAGCATTTTCTACATTTTCTAAGACAACATTCCTACTAATCAATATTTACACACTCTGAGTACCGAAAAGTAAGGGCCACATGCAACATTATTTTCATATTTGCAAATCCAGAAACTCACAGACAAGGGATGTAAGTGGCTGCAATGGTGTCAAAGCTGGCAGAGCTGCACTGATTTACACCAGCTGTGGATCTGACCCTTACAAAAGCACAAAGAACACAGTGCAGACCCAATGCTGCCTGAGAGAGAAAGCGGGATTATAACTAGCACAGAATTATTTTCCAAGTAGGATTTAACATGTTTTAGCAGATAGCAGTTACTTCAACCTGTATATTTAGAGATGCAAAAAGTAAAAATATCAATACACTTTATTGCCCTCATTTTCTATTATCATGTGATGACATACACACTTGAAAATGTGCCCTTTTCTGCTTTTGCTCTTGCAGATTAAGGCTTTGTTTGGTTGGTTTTGCTCCAGCAGATTTTCTGGCAATGCTATAGCCCAAGTTAGAAACATAGAAAATATTTGCTATTGTGAATGTAAATTGCAGTGCTAGTCCAAGGGCTAATTTCATAATTGGCGTAATATTGACAAAGACAGGGATGTTACAAGCACAAACACCACTGGTCCTAGGTGTTCATGCAGGTGATATACGAAGGAATAAGGACACAAAAACCAATACAGCAAACCAATGGGTGGACCAGTGTCCTGGAGGTCCCATAAATTAATCAAGGAACTCAATTTCTCCTTCCCTGTGATCCAAAATCTCTGGGAACTTTGATTTAAAAAGGGATATTAGATTCTAACTTTTAGTTATTTTTTTTCTTTCAGCCTGATAAATCCCCAAAACCAATTGCTAATGCTCTGTGCCCTTCTGAAATCAAAATCATTTTCAAAGGGATTGCTGAGTTCAATAGCCCTCTTCAGAAGTCAGTGTTTATTCTGATCAGAGGTTGAAATTTCATCAAAGGAGCAAAGATGCAGCAATCAGACTTATTCAGTCTTTCTTTCTCAACCAAAAATGGAAAGGGGAGGAAACAAAAGATAGTCTGTTTTGACTAGCACAATATCCTTTGTGGAACATAGAAGAGTGGGAGCTTAAAAGGCTAAAGGTTTCCATGAGAAATTTTGACAGGTTTTGGAATGACAGAAGAAAGTAGTCATGTTCTTCCTAACCTATGAGAGCGTGAAGGAGAAAAAGATGTTTGCATTCTTGGATTTGATCCTATTTACATAAAAGTCAATGGTAAAAGGTGCCTCTCTGTCAGCACAGATGCCCTTGCACCTGCTTTCACTACCTTCAGAGATTCAAACCTTTTCAAGTTTGTTTTATGAGTGTGGAATCTTGTCAGCCTCTTTGCTAGCACATTATCAGTAATAGAAAATCAGTTTTTTCTATTCAATCCTGCCTATTTAATTTTAATGGAACTTACCCATAAAGGCATTTATCAACTTAATAGCAATGAGACAGAAACCCATAACATTCACTTCTATTTCAATTTTAGCTAACTGCAACACATGTGCTGTACTAGAGAGAGCAGGAAGTCCCAATCCTCCAATTAATGTGACCACTGCAGTATACACACACAGGGTCATGTACATAGGTTGCTCTGAAAGTAATGCTTCCTGTTTGTTTCCATGGAAACTACAACAAATACAAAGAGCATAATAACACGAATTGATAGAGCAAATTCTCAGCTACAGGACACTCTTTTTCAACCCAGTCATCACTACTAGCTATACACTTTCACCAGTGATGAACAAGAGCCTGCATGCCGCGCCCATAAAAATCTGTACCAGCGGAGGCAACACACTGTTGCTGTCACCACTGCTGAAACACACACCTCACTGTGCTCACACCCACTGTTCGGTCTTCATAAACATTCAGCAAGCATCAATGAATGTCAGAGGGTGCCATTTTTCTGCAAGGAGCAATTCAGTTCCGCACCTTCACTTCATGCACACTTCCATGTCAGACGCCATTTGGTCAGACTGCCCCTCTGCTGCCATCTGTCACACAGTAACAAAACATAAAATGTATTGGGAGGAAGGGTCAGCCTCTACTGCCGTACCACCAACATCTGCCTCTGACATCAAGGACCAACATAAAAAAATATGAGGCATTACTTTCAGAGCAGCCCTCATAAAAACGTTTGCAACTGGGAGCTACCCTGCTCCCCACTCCATCACTTCACGACAAAATCTAGATCTTCTTGCCCTCAGAATGAAATAATCTCCTAATTACACCTTGTGAAATGAGACCATTGTCTCTTTTTTTTTCATTAATTCTCTGTTCTATTATCTGCTCTATCCCATACAGAATCACAAAATCACAAAACAGTTGAGGTTGGAAGGGACCTGTAGCGACCATCTAATCTAAACCACCTGCTCAAGCAGGGTCAGACAGAGCAGGCTATCCAGCACAGTGTCCACTTGGGTTTTTGAATATCTCCAAAGACCGAGACTCCGCAACCCCTCAGGGAAACCTGTTCTAGTGCATGAAAACCTTCACTGTGTTATCTTGTAGTAAGATTGAACTCCCTGGTTTTTTAATTTACGCCCATTCTTTATTGTCCTTTCAGTGAGTACCGCTGAAAAGAGTCTGGTTCTGTCTTCCTTACACCCTTTCAACAGGAATTTAAATGTATTGATAAGATGCCCTAAAAATATTCTCTTCTCCAGGCTAAAGGGTGCCAGCTCTCTCAGCCTTTCCTGATATCAAAGATGCTCCAGTCCATCATCTTCACAGCCCTGTGTTGGATTCATTCTACATCTACCTCAACTTCCTAACTAGCAGATCCATAGTAGACAACCACTACAAAAGCACCCATACTGATCTGCCTGTAAATACTGCCTGTACATTCATGGCTCCGCAAAATGATTTCTCTGACAAAAACTCTCTTTAATATTTTGAAATATTTTACCTCAGGTGAGTCAATCACTGGCAATTGCTCTATGTACTGGAGATAGTCATCAACTGTTTTCCCTTTTGGAATAACATAATCTTTGTAGAAACAAAATTTGTCACTGAACATATGCTCTCCAAACCACACTCTCGCAAATGTATTCAGCAGTGCTTTGTCGAGGTCATCAGTTACACGGCCGCCGTACTGTACTTCTCCAAGCATGTAGCGAACACAGCTCCAGTTCACTCCACATTTAATGTCCATATCATCTAAATGATTCTGAACAAATTGCACACTGGCTGTGAAGTCTGCTTGATTAAATTCATAAGGAATGTTCCAGCCCAGTGGACCAAACTTCCTTCTTTCCTGCAAGATAGATAGTTAAAGGTAAAAAGCTGGTAGTAATTTTGGAGAAGATGTTGAGAGCAGAAGAATACATAATATATGCTGGGGCTGTATTCCACTAACTTTAACAAATGATTCTTCACTTAACATGCACAAGTCCAAACGCTTGATTCATTACCTAGTAGTTAAATATTTCTGCATTTATCATCACTGGTACAGACAGATAAACAAAGACCTTTCTTTAATGGAACTCCTGAACTGCAAGACCCAGAATCTTCTTCCACTTTCATTTCTTCCTCTATGTTTCAGTGAAGGAAGGATTTATATTTACCCCGTTACTCTTCTCATTGTGAAAGCAGCAATTTAAAGACTAGGGTTTTCCGGTCCAAACTGTAAATTTATTTAATGTGCTTTTATGGTTTGAAGTATCACTACAAACCAGTTAGTTGAAAGACAGATCACACAGCCATGCCCAAAAGAATTTAAAAGAAGAGAACACTATTTGATAATTGCTTGACACAGTCTTTTTTGACTCTGAAATTCCATCCCTGTTGGAGGGACAAGATCAACACAAGCAGACGAGTGCAGTAGTAGAAGCATGTTGTTTTCTTTCTTATTCTGTTCATATTACTTTACCAACACAAGCTTTACATCTCAATATGTTTTTCATTCACTAGCGTGTGCATTCACAAATGAACACAGCTTTGTGACAGAAGAATAAGAAACAATCTGAAACCTGAACAGTTGTGTGAAGAAATGCTACAGCATATAGTAACGGTCTCCACTGTGGCATGTTGCTCACTTCTAGGTGATCCTGAGTAATCGTAGAGTATGTTCTTTTTAAGCTAGCTTTCACACCTAGGAAATAAGTATAAAAATGTAATGTATGAGCAAAAATATTTATGGAACCAATAATTCCAACTTCTGTTAAACAGCATTCACTCCAATGTACAGTTTCACCTTATATTTAGCTTCAAATAACCCTTCTGAATCAGTGATCTGTTCAGCTGGTCACACCAGGCAAAGTTCAACGACATTTGTTTCAGGTAGAAGAAGACAGACCAAATTGTATTAAATTCTGGAATCCAGGAAGAATTAGAAATGTTACCAGTAACAACTGAAATACAAACATAACTGTTCAGCAGATAGAAAGGACACCTAACAGGTAGAATGAAATGCAGCACTGCACATCCAAGAGTCTGTCTCAATACTTACATAAGAAATGAGTCTCTCATTTGCCAGATAACACCAAGCGTGAGTTACTCACACCAGGTCCCTCATATGATAGCTTCCACCTAAGCAGCTTAACACAAGTCTAAAAAGATGGATTTCAAGTGTTGTACATAGAATATCGAGGCCATCATAGTTCCTCTGATAAAATAAAAGCCCTTTTGCTTCTTTCCTACTTCACAAAGATCCTGCAGAACAATATTCAAGTGAACACATTTTCAACACGTATCAGAATAAAGCTCCAAAATTAAGAGGAATTCATCAAACTAAGCATCTTATCACAGCATGCTGTGAACGTAGCAGGACAGTATCAGAAAACTAAAACTGTTTGTATTTCACCCTGACTTAAATTGTTACCCCAGGCATATTCCTGTTATTAAATGCAAGTTGTAAATTGGCTATAGCCTGGATTATAAAACTGCCTCTTGGAGTTATGGGGTGTTATCATTTGAGAGGATTTATGATTTGAATGATAAGGAAGGGTCACAGTGCAATCAAAAATATGCTGAGCACTGAATAAAAAGGGTGGAGGAGAAAGGAAAGAGATGAGAAATTTTTATCAGGAGACTGACGAACTGCTCTTGAGAGTGAAGTACATACACTGAAAGAGGATGCTTTTCACTCCAATCAAAAGCTTTGTAGAAATTTTACTAACGTGCATACTGAAATAAGAGTTTTAAATGACTGTGGGATTAAATTTGACCTTGGATACAAATTCTCAGCTCCTACTGACTTCATTAACTGAAATTGGTGCTAACCTGCATATAAATGAAGAGCAAGTTAATGTGTTACACAGTCAAACACAAAGGAAGTTACAAGACAGGGTGTCAGGCTTGAGGATTTCATTCCCACCGAGTCCAAAATACGAGAGCTACTCCGAAAGTAATGCCTCATTTTTATTATGCTGGCCCATGACATCAGAGGTGGCTGTTGGTGGTAAGGCAGTAGAGGTTGAACCTTCCCAACAATATTCTACTACATTCTGTTGCTGTGCGACAGATGGCAGCAGAGGTCTGACAAAATGGCGTCTAACAAGGAAGTGCGTATGAAGCAAAGGGGTGGAACTGAATTCCTCCATGCAGAAACAACTGCATGCTAGCTGAATGTTTATGGGGACCAAACACTGGATGTGAGCACAGTGGCAGGGGGGGAGGCGGTGTTTCAGCAGTGGCGACCACAACACTGCGTCACCTCCACTGGTGCAAACACTTACAAGCGAGGCATGCAGGCTCTTGTTCATTGCTGGTGAAAATGCATAGCTAATGGTGGTGACTATGTTGAAAAACAGCGTTTTGTAGCTGAGAATTTGCTCTATCAATTAGTGTTATTGAGCTCTTTGTTGCAGTTACCACGGAAATAAATAGGAGGCATTACTTTCAAAGCAACCTACATACACATACAGCATTCCCTCATCATACTCAATGAGTAGTGGTGTAATTTGCTCCTATAAATATATAAATGACATCTGCAGATAGCAGCATAGTTTGAGTAGGTGAGGGGCAGTCAGCAGCACGACAGCTCTAGGTTAGAGACTACTTAGAAAAGCTGAACTATTTCACACCACACAGAATCACACCAAGCAGGTGAGGCTGGAAGGGGCCTCTGGAGGTCACCTTGCCCAACACCCCTTCTCAAAGCTGGATCAGCCAAAGCTGATTACTCAGCACCTTGTCCAGGTGGGTTTTGAGGACAGAGCCTTTAGAAACAAATTCTGAACAAGTTGATCAAGTATTTGGCCATCCTCACACTGGGTTAAGATTTTTCCTAGTGCTGTACAGAAATTGCCGGGATTTCCACTTATGTCCATCACCTTTCGTTCTTTCACTCGGTACCTATGCAAAGTCTTGTTGTTTTCTCTACTCTCTCCCATCATGTGTTTATACGCATTGATAAGGTGCCCCCTGACCCTTCTCTCCTCCAGGTTAAACAATCACAGCTTCCTCAGCCTTCCTCATATGCCAGATGTTCCAATCCCTTCAGTATCTTTGTGACCTCTCACTGGACTTGTTCCAGTACGTCCATGTGTTTTCTGTACTGGGAAGCTAAGACCTGGACAGAACACTGCAGATATTCTCTCAGCATGGCTTCAGTACAGAAGTAACACCTCCCTCAACCTTCCAGAAATGGTCTTCCAAAAATACTACTAAGTGCTGCAGGCCATCTTGTCTCCAAGGGCATATCACTGGCTCATGATCCGCTTGATGTCCATCAGGAGCTCCAGGTTCTTTTCATCAAAGCTGTGTTACCTATCATATATGGGTATATGGAGTTCTTTCTCTCCAGGGGAAGTGCTTGGCATTTTCTTATGTTGAAGTTCAGCAGATTCCTGTCAGCCCATTTCTCCAGCCTGTCAAGCTTCCACTGAACAACAACATGACCATCTGGGGTATCAACCCCTTCTTCTCACTTTGTATAATCTATAAACTTGCTGAGGGTGCACTCACTCCCTCTGTCCAGGTCACTAATGAAAATTTAAAACATTGTTCATGCCAGTATCAACCCCCTAGGGTACATCACTAGTGACTGCTCTCCAGCTGGATTTGTGCAGCTGACCACAACCCCTTGGGCCTGGCACTTCATACAATTATCAGTCTACCTCACTGTCCACTTGTGTAATCCCTACTTCGTTAGTGTGTCTCTAAGGATGTTACGGGAGGCAGTGTCTAAAGTCTTTTTCAATCAAGATAAACAACACCCTTTGCTGTCCTTCATCCACTAAACCAATCATCTCATCATAGAAGGCCAGCAGGTTGGCTACTAGGCTCAAAGAGCAGTAAGTAATCAATGGCTTATTGTTTCCTGGCAGCCAGGGAAAGGCAAAGTACACCAGGGACAAATATTGTTCAATATCTTCATCAGTTGTCTGAATAAGGAGAAAAAAGGCAACCTCAACAAATTTGCAGATAATACTAAATTAGTATTTAGTCATTAGAAAGAGTGACTGGCATGCTAAATGGCAGAGCAGCACTTCAGAGGGATCTAGATAGAGAGAGAGTCTTGACAAACAGGACCCACATGAAGTTCAACGAGAAGTGCAAAGTCCTTCACCTGTGACAGAATAACCCCATGCATTTGTACAAGATGAGATCTGACTGGATGAACCCTACTGGTAAGCACTTCAGGGTTTCTGCAGATGCCTGGCTGACAACAGGACAAAATTGCACTCTCATAGCAAATAAGGCAAACCAGACAGTGGGCAACCTTAGAAGGACCATAGCCAGCAGTTCAAAGGAAGTTCTTATCACTTTCTCCTTTGCAATGATCAGGCTTTCCCTTAGAAACTATGTCCACTTTTGGCACACGAGGTGTGGAGAAACAGGAGAAGCCTATAAATGTAGTTGGGTGATGAGAGTGCATTACCTGCAAAAATAGATCTGCAAAAACCAGCTTAAACTATGAACACTGAAAGACAGCAGATAACTGTGTGAATATATGTGAGAAAATGACTGTCCAAAACTACCATGTTGAACTCGAGTACAAACCTGTCACTTGGTGGTTGTGATTGGCACAGGCTACAAAAATTGGATGAGGCAGAATGATGTAGGTCAGAATTGCCCGTGAGGAGACTGACCACACATTATGCTTCTGCACCTGGACTACTAAGGTTAGAGGAATTAGCAACTTAAGGGTGAAGATAAACACAAGATAAATATCCTAGCTGTAGAAAACAACCCAGAATTGGGCAAGATCCTGGAGATGGTCGAGATACATGGAGACTAATACCAGGGGATGCCCATGGACATAGCTCAGTAATGTTCAAGACTGGCAGTTGTGTGCAGCTACACAGCATAAAGCCAAAATTTCTATTGATTTTGTCTGAGCTTCCTGGACACCAGTGATGTGTCTGATGGGTGGGGAGGTCAAGAGCAAATGAATGCAGTAGTGGGGGGGTTTGGAACTCAAGAAAGCGAGTGTTTAAAATAATCACATTGCATAAAAGCTCTCATCTCACTGGTTCTTAAGTAAAACCCAGTATCTAGGTCCATGAGAGGTTGTTATTTACTGTCTTGCTCATGACAGAGGCCTAAAGGGTGATTCAGTAACAACTTGTAAATACTTGAAGGACAATAACAAAGATGCTGGGGTCAGACTCTTCACATCAGTGCCAGATGACATAACAAAAAGCAACAGCCACAGCTGCATATTGCAGCTTGGGAGACTGGGGTTGAGTGTTTGAAAGAGTCCCTCAATTTCATTACCCAGAAGAATACAGGATCAGTTCTCATCTGAATCCTTGGGTGGGGTCAACAGGATGGCAAGAAAAAAGTGGTAGGATGCAATAAGTTTAAGAAAAGACCATTGACATGGTCCACAGTGTCTACCCAAACAACAAAGTCACTAGCAATTTCTGCTAGAAAACAATTTCAATTTTCTCCCCAAAAGAGTTAGCTTTACACATTGTGAGGCTGACCTACAAAGTGCTGTATTTAGCTAATGACACAAGAGAGAATAAAGACTAAAACACAGCATGGATCTCAGTGATACAGAGAAGAAATAAAATCAACCCCCCTTCTCTATGCTCCTCCCAGAAAACCATGGTTTCCTACCTTGAGGTGGTTCATTAGTAAATTTGATAGATGACTGTAAAAGATTAATAGGAAACTCTGGGTGAGCTTCTGTAGTGATCCAGGTCCTGAAACTTTCACTCATAGATTCCGCTGTTGTGATGGTGTCCATTAATTCATTAAGAAACAGTAAGCCAAGGTGGCAGTTCTGTAGAAGAAGCCATCCTCCATCTTGCATGCACTGATTCAACAGGCGCCTTGCATGGACTTCCTGGCCCTGACCCATTGAAATGGAATGACAGGGAATGTTCTGGAAAGGAAAAAAGTTTTGTTGTAATTTTTTAAAATGTACTTCTTTGGAATGATTGGCCACATGATTTACTGCTTCTGCAAGCCAATATCTAGTGACTCTGTGCCACAAAGAAAACCTCTAACATCAATGCAGATTGATTATATTAAAGTAAACAGAGAAGCACAATCCTCCAAGTTCAGTCACTCAGAAAAACCAAAGATGAAAAAAGCCCTCACAAGGGTATCTGGAAAACAAAAACTGACCAGGTTGCTATCAGGACCATCTAAGTTTGTAAGTAACATGCAGGCAAAACTCCCTCTTGCTTATAGTTCTTACTGTCCTTATTCTTGTTAAATAAGCAATCCTATGACTTAGGTTGGCTGCCTGAATCCTTACAGGGAAAATTAGCATTGCCAAACTCAGTTGAGTATATTATTCCATAAAAATTGTAAGTACAGGTGAAGTTGGAGGCAAGAGAAAAGACTTAGCTTCACAGACCATTTCCTGCTCAAGACTGCAGCTGACTATCCCTCATGGTGTGAGCTATGAGCTACATATGACTTATCAATTTGGGCCTATCTTCATCTGGCTATGAGCTGCAAAGGTTAATGTTAAGTTTTCCTGCTAGTGATTGTCACTGTGAAACCAGAAAGAAGGAAGTCATCCAGTCCTAAACAGTGTGGATGAGGCTTCAGGAGAGAAAGTTTGACCATATGGACACAAGCTGTGATGGGTCATTAGGCCTTAGGGTCAGAGAACAGGACCTGACCTGCTTTTACTGAACAGTATAAATGCAGCTACTGTATATGATCCTCCACACCCTGACAAAAGATGTAAGGAGAAGAAAACACCAAAGAGCAGAAAGTAGTTATATCCTGCTCTCAGATCAGTAAAAAATGAAGTTGTAGCTAAAAGAAGGAAAGCTAAATAATGTGAAAGAAGCAAAGCTGAATAAGCTGTGAATCCATGTGCAGGATGCACAAAAACTGTATCTTTTCTAAGGATTATTGAGAACAGTTAGCAATCCTGTAAGTCAGACACTACACCCATCCCTGCAGACTGCATAGATATTCAGCTGGTTCAGTATTCCCTAACAAAGCATCTGCTCATAATTTGCTCTTCTCAGCAATGTTACCTCTCAAATGTACAAGCATTAAAGGTTACAGAAACACCAAGAGAAGGGAAAAATATTTTTTTCACTGTTGATTGTTCTCATTTTACTCCTAAAAGACTTTTACCAAAATGTCTGCCTACAGAATGTTTTTGTAAATAGTGAGTCATACCAATATATCAGTGTCATCTTAATGCATCACTATGCAGATGAAATTACTATAATTGTAGTCACCCCAGTGTCACTAACAGTTCTGCTGAAGGTTCTATGCATTGGTCCCTAAATAAGAAACAAACTGTATAATAATTAAAATATCTGGTTTTAATGAAATTAAAATGCTAGGCATCATGAATTTCATTTTAATTCAGAAGGTCAAATTTTTCACTCCAAGTTCAAGTGAAAGCACTGGGGGTGTAAATCCAACTAGTATTAAAATAGAGCTAGCTTGCTTTATAAATACGTTTATGTAGCTCAGCAGTCACAGATAATGTTTCCATTTCTTTGTGGAGTGGTCATCTGAAACATGAAATTCTAGAGTGAAAGATAAATTCTGATCATGAATTTGAACCTTTCCAACTGTAGATAATTGATTTATACTGTTAATATCATTTGCAGCCTGACTTCCTATTGTTCTATACATGCTTCCTTAAATATGAAAGCATTTTAAAACTGCCCACTGCTAAACACTTTCACAATGACAGCAAAAACTGCTGGTTTTTGACAGTCACAATTAGAGAGCACTTTCTGTCTATGAGCACTTTCCCAAACTGACTGAGGTCTTGCTTGGGATTTGACAGAATGGGAGAGCATTTTGTTTCCCCCATTCCAAGCGTGACTTTAAGTGACAGGCTGACTTCAGGGGACTGCAGGGAGTTTAGCATGCCTCGCCCCTCACATGGCCAGTGGGATAGAAATACTCAGCTCCCGGATGCAAGTCAGAGTTACATTTCAATCACGTGCTGTGAAATGCTTTCAAAGGAGCCCCTTTATTGATTACAAAAATTAACTCCTATTAGAGAGATCATAAGTTCCTATCTGGGAGTCTGTTTTGCAGGATATACACGTTGAAGGACAAAATAGGTGACAGAAAACACTATCAAAAAACTGATGCTCAAATTGGCATTCATACCATAGGCCATGAAAGAAAACCAGAATCCCATTGGAAACAGCTAACTTGTTTATGTGAACTTGAAAAGGGACTCAAAAATTGCTCATTTCTAGCCTATAAATATTTTTGCAGTCAGTATTTCATGAATAGAAATAATATTGTTCTTCCAGTACATTACTTCCAATAATTCTAAAAATCCTTCTCAACCAACTGCCTTCCTCCCCTCACTTACATGATTATGTTGGCTGGCTCTCTGGCTTTGGGACAAAGATCATGTCAACAACCTGACTTAAGATTCCTAACATTAAACGCTGAAGTGCGAGTTAGATCCTAACTTGAAACACTCCATGTAACAGTCAGATAAATAAGATAAAAGAGGCCTGATTTTCAAGGATGAGTACCTGAACTTTATAATCAATAAACAGAAATTTGGCGTGGTCCTCATTTTAGCACGTCTTAGTGTGCACAAAATCATGCAGCTATAAATGAAGATACATTCTAAGAGGGAGGGAAAGTTACAGGGATCTACCACGAAAAGCTTCTTCCTGGGAAAATCATACTCGCATCTATATTGTGAATAATAAAACATAAAGCATGGAGTGCTCTAAAGTAATGCAGTGCTATAAGAAACGTTGAATTTCTCCATCAAGTGAATTGACTAAATGGTAGAGCCTCCAAATTCATTTTGTTTATCACTAAATTTTTGTATTGTTTATGAATTTTTCTATGTCTTCCTGTAATTGTCCTTACTAACTGTGATCTCCTGCAGTTAACGAGATGCATTGCACACCACAAGTACTGCTTTGCTCATATAGCTTAGTACTGTCACTAAGTAATGGACCATCCTACTCTGCTGAATAAAGACAGAGAGCTCATTGGAATAAAACAACTGGAAAAAGCAGGAAAGTAACACTTTGACTTCCTCAGAACATGTATTTTGGCTACCACTGCAAAACTGATTTGCAGAAAACAATGGTATGAATACAAATTTCACCATTTGAACATACATAAAACATGGAAATAGCATTTCTAATTCAAGAGAGAGACATTTTAAATGTCTTTGTCAGCTCTAGCAATCTCAGTTTAGGAGGATACCTTTGATTTTGCAAGACGTTCTATGTTTTCAGAGGGGTCAGACCCCACTGATAAAAAGCATGTCAAAGGTGTTCGACAGTCACTTTCTGACCACATTGTTTCCATTTCAAGTACAAATCCTTCTGCGTATTTCACACCAAGGGATTCTGCAATGTAGTTTCGAGCCTAAAAAACAAACAAACAAACAAAACAGTTAACAAAAATATAAATATTTTTTAATTTAGCAGTAATCAATTTGGAATTTACCCATAACTACAATGAAAGGCAACAACTTTTTAAGCTTTCATTTTCAACTTTATCCTAAGAGAAGCTACAGTCCACAAGATGTAACTATTGAAATTCTCAGGTAGCAAACTTCAAAGAAACAAAAGAAATAATTATGTTCACACAGCAGCCATCCTGTGAAGTTTATTGTTAAAGCATGCTAAATAGTTTTTTTTTTTTTAAAAACTACAGAAATACATGGAAAATAGATCCACTCTTGTCTCTGAGAGCAACCCAAATGTGACCCTTAAATTACTGACTGCTAAAATTTGGTAGATAGCCAAGCAAAAGAGCTGCTTTACACCAGCCCTGTTCTTAGCTCCTCTAGGCATGTATTGTTGACACTGGCTCTGCAGCACAGCAGACCAGACAGATCTTCCAGCTGACTCAGTTACAGTCTTCCATGTATTTGTAGGAAATGCAAACAGAAATTCTCCTTTCCAGTGGTTACCCAATTCAAGACTCTTACGCTTAGTATCTATTCCTACAAAATATAAACACAGCTCAGACGATACCCTTAAAGGTCTCAGCCTTTTCTATGCCTCTATTTTTCTCTTTTCATTGACATTTTGTAAAAGGATTTCTAAGCTATCTTGGTATATGAACGACTTTCTTGAAATCCATGATTTTCCAACTGTGTAAACTACTAGCTGAGGTGTGCATTATGGAGAGAAACACTCCAGATGAAGGGGGACTGAGCAAGATGTCAGTTCCAGAAAAAATACATCCATCAATAAACTTTTCACTATTGTGACTTCTGCTCTAGTGAAAAGAGGTGGAATTTTATAATGTTTGGAGAAAGACAGTAGGGAAAGAAGATATAAAAAATATAATAAGAGAAAAGGATCTCCTCTTTCCTCAACAATGAAAATAGTTAAACTTTTCAAAACCACAGTTCAGAGACATTCTTTCTCAAAGACGGTTGTGCAAGACAATATAAGTGTTAATGTATGAGCAGTAGCAGCTTTCTTATTTTGATCTGTTTAAATTGTGGCAAGTGGAGTTCTCACACTTCTGTCCTTTCCAGCTGAAGTGTAGGAAAGGAAGAAGGATGGATCCCCATGGATCTTGCTGAAGAAAAGGTTCCTGAAAAATAAATGGTGTCCCCCAAAATACAACGTGCTGTCACAACGTGTAATGTGTAACACTGAGATATGGAAGAAAATCAGAACTTATCAATGCAGCTGAAGATGAAAAAAATTGAAAAGATATAATGATATTCTCAAACACCTCTTAGAAACCTATACAGAGAAGAAAATCCAAATATCACATACTGTTGAGAAACTGTTATCTATTACAGTTTCTTTTACAGGATCTGCCAAGAGAGACTCTTAATTATTACTTCCTCAGGGAAGGGATGGGTAAGGAAACAGTTCTGCTTTTTTATTGCACCTGTCATCAAAGCGAACTGTTCTCTTTCCAATTCTTGTATGAAGAAATAGAGATGCATCCTTTAATTCTCTGGAAGAACGCAACTGCTTTGCAAGTTTCATGGCTTCACTTACAAAATGCCACACAAAAAGACTGGTATTCTTAAAGCTCAAGTACAATGTTTTGCAATGCCCTTTCTAATGTATTACAACTAAATAAATCAAATTCTTCTTCAACTAAATAAATCAAATTCTTCTTTGATAGATTTTTGAGGTACTTCTAATATATTTTTTCATTTTTCAAAATACTTCATTCTGCAACAAAACTATGACAAAAACAAAGTCAGAGAACGTAAGTTTAGAACTAGTATTTACAAAGAAAATGCCACATAGCACAAACACTGTATGAAAGAATATCTTACTTGGGCAACGGTGTGGTCAGGGCACCAGCTACGGACAAGGAGTAGCTTACGGAATTGATCCAGTAAGCTGTCATACCCATCAGGAATAACAGCTTTTTCAGGTGCTTCTGCATCAAACCAAGCTTTCCAAGCCTTCTCATTCCTAACAACTTGTACCAGAAGCTGGTTAAAAGGGCACAAGCTAGACAACTGCACGAGGTTGAGCCACGTCATGTCAAGGATCCACTTCTTTGGTTTTGGTTCCACAGAATTCAGATCCAAACTGGCACCTCCTGTAAAGCGAAACAAGTTGTATGGGGGGGGGGAGGGGAGGGGAGTTAAAGCAGAAAAAAATAACAAGTAATCCAAAATACTGATTTTTGTGACTTGGGGAGTATAAACTTCATAAACCAGGACATGGAGACCTAGAATAGGCATAGAAGAATTATTTAACAAAGGTGGATTGGGGCATTGAATGATGAATGGCCTCAATGCTTCCCAAAGCTGATATCCCAGTATTTTTTTGAGCTTCCTCATCTGTAGAGCTGGAGTAATACTTGCCTAGCTAAAAGGATACTTAAACCCAAGTATTCTGATGAGATGCAGAAAGGACCTATGGTTAGTCCAGTCTCTCTTCACCTACACTATAGAATGACGAAGTACATGGTGCATTCATTTCCAGGACTGCAACTTCAACAGCTCACCCACCGCTCCAGCCTCATGCCCATTTGGACTTTCAATCAAGCTGAGTCACAGCTGAATATTAAACTGGTGTTTGCCAAGCAAGGTGAGATATTTGGATGGCAAGTACCTGATTGAACATACATTGGTTTGTGACTGTGCTTAGCTTATCTTGGAGACAGTGAAGTCCACCTCCAAAAGAACTTTACAAACTTTACTAAAATTTGTCATTGTATCTTAGCAGCAACATGCAGCTGTGGCATAGTGTAGAGGAGGTGATATATAGCAATGTTTTACAAAGTGCAACAAATTTCTACTTTTTTATTACAGTAAGGCTTAAATGTGGTACAGAGTACTCATGCACTCATATGCCTGCTCACCAGCAATCAAAACAGATTTTGCTAACTGTCTCCAAGCTCACAGATTAAGGCATGTTGCAACTCAAAAAATGAGGCAAGCAGCATAAAATTACATGGTCTTTCACGAAGTAATGTCCTTTTTTTTTTTTTTTTCTGTTATTCAATTCAAAACTGTTAAATAAACTCATCTTAGTGTTATTTTGACAGCATCTATATTGTTCATTTTGTAAAATTTATATTATAAACCTCTCATTTGCAATATACATGTATTCATGCACCAGTTAAAAAGCATTACTTCTACTGGATAGAACATACTGCTGGTGTAAGCACTGCAAAATCTGAATTTGGCAGTTCCCAGACATATGTAAATAGAGAATATTTATAGAGAAATTACCTTTGATCAGTGTCTCAAACTCACTGTGCAAAATTTTCTTGGCCTGCAAGTCAATCTTCAGTGCCAGCAGCAATGTAAACAGGAATTTGTGATTTTCATACAGCCCTCGAACTATATACTTGAAGACTTCATAGGTGAGATGCTCAATTATGTACAGTACCCTTTTTGACGTGATCTGAGATTTCTGAGATCTTTCCACTGACAGGTCAAAAATGCCAAGGAACTGCCGTAAGGATGTTTGGTACATGACATTAACGAAGCTCATTTCCACAATTAGGAAATAAAGGATGCTACCACGACCAGCAACAGGCCGATACTCTTCACGAGCTGTATTGATTTTCACCTCTGTCTCCGCTGCTATGCTTAATTTTTCACTGACCTTAAAAGTAATTGAAAAGACCATGGAGATTAAGTCATGTCATTTGTGATTTAGACTGCACAAGCAAAAGGAAAAGCTCTTGACATTGGTATGTTTAGTCAAGCTTTGTTGGTGTTTCAACAGAGGCATTGTGTCTTTGTGTACTCAAACCCAAGCACAACAGGATTTGATTCAAATTACCACTTGCAAGGTATGTCTGGAATATAGGAAAGTATCCAGATAATAGTTTAATTTTGCAACATTTTAAATTATGAAAAATGATACTTTCTACTGTTTATTAAGAAGTCCAATGCTACATAGCAACTCTAAATTGAAAAACAAAACCAGAAAAAGATCCTTCCACAGATAATCTTTAAATTACAATTACAAGATGTATCTGCAATGCATTGCAAAATTCACCTCTTCTGCTGTTGTTTTCGTGATTCTCAGGACTTCTATTAGAGACTCATCATCAACCAAAGAGCCCTCTGTACTAGTTAGGCGAAAGAGTAGGTTATCTTCAAGCTCCTGCATTTTCCTCTTGTTAGATGTCACTTCCTCCATCAGTTTGACTCTTTCTGCCTCCAGTTCCTGTACTCAAAAAATCAGAAATTTTCATTGGAATACTTAGGATTAATTAAAAAAAAAAAAAAGCCTTAAAATGACACAGAAAATGTGATTTAATGCATGATAGATTGGGAGGTTTCCTTTTTTTTTCCTATAAAATACAGAAACATTATATGCTACAATGATTTATATGTATGCTACATTTGTTTGATTAATGTGGCATACTGAGGAGTGAACATGCACCAGAATTACCTGAAGAAGCTTCCTCCGAGT
Source organism: Penelope pileata (assembly GCA_013396635.1). NCBI lineage: Eukaryota > Metazoa > Chordata > Aves > Galliformes > Cracidae > Penelope > Penelope pileata. Next base: position 451,786 of record WBMW01006374.1, read on the forward strand.
ACAGTGCACAAAGCACTGAAACTAGTTTCCAATGGGAAATGATAAAAGCCACATTACATTAAGTACTTAAAATTGAATCAGACAAAGGACTGAAAAATGCATTGTATGGACTGATTTTACATTTTAGGGAAATTGACTGGGTAACCTTTTCCATTTCTAATTTCTATTATCCTGTGACTTTGCAAGACACACTTCTCTACTGCTTAGAAAATACTACAACAATTATTATCTGTGCGATGTGGATTTTTTATGCAATTTCCACAAGACAGGCAATGGCAAGTGAACAATAACAGACAAGTCAACACAATGCCAAGTGAAATGAGGCATCTGCATTGCGCAGCTCAGATACACCCTTGCCGGGTACTTTTATTTAATCAATCAAGTCAACATCCCTGTAAGAAAAAGGCAGTTAATAATACCAGTCTACCTAAACCTGTGGCTTCAGTTTATTTTCATTCTTGTCAATGTGACAAGTTAGAGAAAAAGAAGATTCATGCAGTTATAGATTCTGTGACAGAGTAAAGGAGAGGCCCTCCTGTGTTTCAGGGAAGGAGTGACAAATTTCTTCATTCTCACAAACTTCTTATTTGGAAACCTGAGTATTATAAAATATTCTAGGGCTATAGAATGTAGCTCTGTGGAAGCTACAAATAAATGAATCCTAAAAGAGAATGGCTGAAGCTTAAGATTCAGTTTTTGCATTTTCTCCTCTTTCATTAAAGCACACACAAAAAGATGAGAATTACACGATAGGAGCAGTTCTACAGAACAATCAAATATGCATTTAAGTACATGCTTAAATTCTATTTATGGCCATGCTTATTTAAGAATAGGCACCCTACCCATTCTATTTCTAAGCCTTTAAAGTGTATCTGCCCAAAAATGAGCAAATATATCAGGTGCCAGGCTTTTATTTGCAAGAGGATTTTATGACCACATTTGTAACATAAGAACTAGCTGCTTTGAACACAAAGAGTGGCAGCAACTTCTTTATCAAAGCACAAAAAGATGCTGATGTTTTTTTTTTTTTTTCCCCCCCAAACAGTTACAGGAGCAACCTTTAAAGCCAAGAATAAATACTTCTTTGATCATGTATTTCATTGATCACTGTAACAATCATTAAGAATGTCTTGGTTCCTTTAATCTACTACTTTAGTTCAGTGATCATAAATTTGTCTTCTTGTTTCTAATAGAAAAGCTGCTTTTCAGATTGTCTGTTAATGTTCTGCCTTTTCTTTGAACTAAATTTATCAGAGCTCCCTTGGCTCTGGCTATCCATGGCAGGACATTCATCTTTACTGAGAGAGAAGAGACAGAATAACCATGATTTCTTCATATCTGCTAAATGGAATGGTTTAATGAATGTGGATCACCTCCAACAATGTCCCTGAGCAGTAATTAATGCTAATAGTAAACAGTTACCCTTGCAGCTCCCTTCAGCTGATACATAGCATGGGATGAGTATTTCTCAGTGAATACTTTCTAGCTTGTGTCGCTACATACATTCAATATGAATTCTGTAATAGTTTTGTCCAGAAACAAACAGAAAAAAAAAAAAAAAACAAGCCCGCAAGACTAAAGGGTACTTCCACCACTTTTTATTTGAGCATTTAAAGGTAGGAGATTATATGCAGGCCATAAGAAATCACTTCTGTCTTGAGAAGACGATTAAACCTCTGTCTCCCATCAGAAATCTACAACCACTAATCACCTGATTAGGAAAAGGAAGTTGATGAGGCCTTCTACAGCTGAAAGTAGCCTCACGATCACAGGCACCGGATCTTATGGAGGACTTCAACCTCCTCTACTCTGCCCTGGTGAGGCCACATCTGGAGTATTGTGTCCAGTTCTGGGCTCCCCAGTTCAAGAAAAATGGGGAACTACTGGAGAGAGTCCAATGAAGGGCCTCAAAGATGTTTAGGGGCCTGGAGCATCTCCTTTATGAGGAAAGGCTGAGAGACCTGGGACTGTTCATTCTGGAGAAGACTGAGGTAGGGTCTTGTCAATGCTTATAGACATCTAATGGGCAGGAGTCAAGTGGATGGAGTCAGGCTCTTTTCAGCAGTGCCCAGCGACCAGACAAGGGACAATGGGCATAAATTGGAACACAGTTCCAATGGGCATAAATTGGAACATATGGAAGTCCCATAGGAACATGAGGAAAAATTCTTTACTTTGAGGGTTACAGAGCACTGGAACAGGCTGCCCAGAGAGACTGTGGAGTGATATTCAAGACTCGTCTTGATGCTTTCCTGTGTAACGTACTGTAGGGAACCTGCTTTAGCAGTGAGTTGGACTAGATAATCTCCAGAGGTCCCTTCCAACCCCTAAGATTTTGTGATTCTCTGATTTAGTCAGAAAAGTCCCAGCCACTCCTGCTGGTGCGGTTCAGTTTTGCTTACATAGATATCTACTGAAGTAAAGATTGAAAAATTTACATCCTGAGCATTTGTACCACCCTGCTAATGGATAGCTTTACCTCATTACCTGCTATTGTAGCCTTCCCAGTTTTCATGGAACAATTCACAGGACATTTGGGCATAATACTGACTTTCTAGCCTCTGGTTGTGACCATCAAACTGAAGGAAGGGCACATAGTTTTTACTCTGTATTTCAGAAAATGCTTCTTTGAACAAAGAGAAAATCACAGCACCACTAAAACACATTGGTTAGAAGATGCTCTTGGGAAGTGGAAGGAAAAGGAACAAATTCCCTCAGGTGAGGAGCTGCTCTGACATAAGCAAGCCTATCTGAGTTATTTACTGAAAGCAGCAGCTCTGCTAACCCAAACCTTAATCTTTGTTACTTTTCTTACAAAAAATACAATTAGGAAATGTTCCATTTGAAATAAATATGCCATTCCATTTGCTATGAGATACAACTTCTGTGATTTCATTTTGATGAGAAAAGAAGCAAATATTTCATGTTAGTATAGCTGAACAATACTGGAAAAAAAAAAAAAGAAGAAGAAGAAGAAGCACATTTTGTCCCCAGTGCCTATGATGAATTGACTTCTATGTTTTTGGATTGCCAGGTTGTTAAATTAGATCACACACACAAAAAAATAGGAATTATTTAAGAATGGGCATTAAGTTTTGGAGGATGTCTCAGATGTTGTATTATGAAATAAAATTTCTGAGAAACACCTGGAAGAGGATATTCTTCCTTATATTTGTTTCCATATAATCAATGGAAATTTTAGTAGAAGCAGGGTCAAGTCAGTGTTGAGGGCTCCTTAAAAATTTCATATCTCCGTGCACGCTAGATCTTGGCTGGCAAAAGTAGCTCGAGTACATAAGCATTTTTTCATGCAATTCAAATCAAGTTTAAAAAAGAATTCAGAAATAAAAGAGTTTTCTGACTGAACAAGGAGCATTTGCTATATATGAAGGAATAAAAATGCTTTATGTAAGTCATGTATATGCCTGTTATGTATTTTTAATGAATAATTTTCTCTTTTCTCTTTCCAAGGCCAGATCTTAAAACAAATGTTTAGGTCCTTCCATTCAACTGAAAACCAGCTCCACATTGTCCTTCAGAAAAGGCAAAAAAAAATAAACTTGCAAAAACAAAATTTTTGTTCTTGCATTTGATTTCAGACAAGACATAAACATATCCACTCATGGTGCAAATACTGAACAAGCCTTCCCTTTATGCAAATATCGCAAATTAGATACCTGTTTTTCTGTGAGGATGACACGGCCAAGGAGCTGATCTTCCAACCCTTTCATAGTAACAGTAAAGTCAATCACTGTTGTTCTTGCACTGATTTCTGGAGTATAGGCAGGATTAGCCAATTTTGTTGTCATATAAAGGGTAAACCCCTTCATCAGATCTACCTCCTTGTCACCTACTTTCACCTGAAAATAAAACAAAAATACCTCAATTTTCAAAAGCTGGAGTCAGAAAAACAGTCATTTTATCCATTGAAAAATAGATAAAATCTTTTTTTATGTTTTCATTTACACTTTTAAAACTTTCTGCTTCAGGGGAACAAATAAAAAACTCATGAGTTCATTGCTTATCTTTTTAAGTGTTGCAGAGGTGTGAATCTCCATATCATCCAATTAGACACTCAGCATCTGTCCTATGATTTTTTTACTTTCATGTTCACAATTCATCTTACTTTGTGTGCTGAACCAGATTTTATGAAATTTTTTTCCAGGATGTTATCTAGAGCAGGATCGAGTTCCTCTCCAACATCTTCTATTAACAAGGGTCGGCCAAGGGACAGGCTGTCTTCTATATGACTTCTGAAGAACTTATGGTTCATAGCTGTAATCTAAGAAGATTGGTTCACAATACAGCATGTTTGTAAGCACATCGAAAACAGTACAAAATGCATTGCAGCTTTCAAAAATCATACTCATCCTGCGATATCACAGAATCATAGAATGGTTTGGGTTAGAAGGGACCTCAAAGCTCACTCAGTCCCACGCCCCTGCTGTGGGCAGTGCCCCCCACCAGCTCAGGCTGCCCAGGGCCCATCCAACCTGGCCTTGAGCGCCTCCAGGGATGGGGCACCCACAGCTCTCTGGGCAGCTGGGCCAGTGCCTCACTGTCCTCTGAGTGACAAATTTCCTCCCAATAGCTAATCTAAATCTCCCCTCTTCGTTTAGTTTAAAACCATTCCCCTTGTCCTATCACTATCAGACCATGTAAAAAGTTGGTCCCTCTCCTGTTTATAAGTTCCCTTCAAGTACTGGAAGGCCACAATGAGGTCTCCCTGGAGCATTCTGTTCTCCAGGCTGAACAAGCCCAACTCCCTCAGCCTTTCTTCATAGGAGAGGTGCTCCAGCCCTCTGATCATCTTTGTGGCCCTCCTCTGAACCCTCTCCAATAGTTCCACGTCTTTTCTGTATTGGGGGCCCTAGATCTGGACGCAGTACTCCAGATGGGGCCTCATGAGGGCAGAGTAGAGGGGGACAATCCCCTCCCTCGCCCTGCTGGCCACCCCTCTTTTGATGCAGCCCAGGATACAGTTGGCCTTCTGGGCTGCAAGCGCACACTGCTGGCTCATGTCCAGCTTTTTGTCCACCAGGAACCCCAAGTCCTTCTCCACAGGGCTGTTCTCCAGGAGCTCTTCCCCTAGTCTGTACGCATGCCTGGGGTTGCCCTAACCCAGGTGCAGCACCTTGCATTGCACTTGGCCTTGTTGAATCTCATTAGGTTCGCACAAAGCTATGCAAATTATTACATTCTAGGGATCAACATTTGCTTCTGCAGAAATGAAAGCAAGTTTTGCTTTAAGCTTAACAGTACAGGGGATCACACTTGCTGTTTTTCTTTATTGTTATCTGTATATTTAGTTATCTATCTACATCTATCTATCTATTCAATTACTGTAGTGTCTTAATACCTTTTAAATATAAGTGGATTTATGCTCAAAACACTAATTTGAAGCAGGTAAATATTTGTAGGGTTCAGTCAGGTACCAGTCTTCCATATCTCATATCAAATATCGAATTTCCAATTAAGTTTCTATTTCAAAATATAAAGTCTTAAACTTACTAGAAATCACATAGACTGTTTTTCATTTTGGGGGTGTTTTTTTTTTTACCAGAAAACAAACTAGGATACACATGGTTTTTTAAAATAAAGTCCCTGTCTTGCAGGCACTACTACTGTCTGAAAAATAATTAAGATTGAAGTAATTAAATTAATTACAATTAAAGAAAATAAAATATCCGGAGGCATATTACACAGGTTTAAAACAGGGTATTACGTTATATCACACTGTACTTTTACCTTTGTTATAACATAGGCATATCTGTTTCAACCAAATCAGTACATTTTTAGTCCAAATGAAACTGATGGATGAAGCTAGTGTCTGATTGACCAAAACATGAGATCATGTTTAACAAGATCATGTTAAATGAAGCATTTACCTGGAGCCCATTATTCTTTTCCTTATTTTTAATCCAGACCTTTCCTTGACCTTGTGGATCGATCAGCAGAGGATATCTAGATGCTTTGGTGACAATGATGCCATTCTGAACTGAAAGGTCATCATTTGGAAGACCCTGGAGGTTCCATTCACCAACTGTAGCATTGTCAACAAGCATATCAGTAAGGTTCAGGTCCTAATAGAAAATATGTAATGACAAAATTACTACCAGTTAGAGGAGTTATAATAAAATGTTGCATGGAAGGCTTGCCTTCTTATTCTGATCACAGTGAATGACAGAATATATTTAGTAGTTATTGTTTACCTTTCTTTAAAGTTCAGTGCCTAAACCTTTAAAATGGAGAAATAATGAGAGTGAATTCTGTTTGGTCTTTGAAGGTCCATTAAATCTTAAACAACATGAATGGCACCAAGGAAAGAGAGCAATAGTTTTGGAGAAACTCTGAAACCAGTTCAGTATATTTTAGTATTGGCAAACTCTTTTCTTGCTATCTCAAGGGGTAGGGTCATACTGGTCAGAAGAGCTTCCTCTGGCCGTGAAGTGCCCTCCAATCATGTATTTGAGTACAGGATGGCTTGTGGAGGACTCAGGTGAGAAAGAAGAGACGTGTGACAGGCCAATAACCATGGGCTATAGTGAGAAGATATTGTTACTATCGTCAGAACTCTTCCCAGCTCATATATTCTCCTAAAGCCTGATTGTACCTAACAACCAACCTGCTTTATTTTATTCACTAGGAACAGTGACTGGCCTCTCAAGAATGTGTGTGTGAGGAAAACAGCGCTTAAAATCACAAATCAAGCTCTCCAAAATGAATTTTTAAAAAGTATCATGATAATGATGTGAGTTTAAAAAGAATAAAATTGAGTATTTTTTATTTGTACATTTAGTTTTTCACTCAAGGACTCTTATTTTTTTACCTTTCTCTACAAACATCTAAAAAGAAAGAAGAAGCCTGGGAACCTTACAAAAAACACATAATTTAGCAGCTGAAGCCTAAGACAAGATTTCAAGTACTGTCAGACTTGTGTTATAATCATAGGTTAGTAACATCAGTGGTCGAAAGACTTCAGCTTTTTTAACTCTGATTTTTTTCTACTCTTATTGTTGAAGAATCTGAATGAAGCAACACAAACCATTCTCAGAAGACAGGGAAACTTTTAAGAATTCAGTTTCCAGATGTGAAAAAAACAGTAGAGAGTAGCCAAAATTTTCAGCGATTGGAACCTAAACCCACATTTAATTTCTTAAGCAGCTGAGTAGGATCCAAGCAATTTTTATGGGTTTTTTTATTATTATTTTTTTTTTTTTACGGCAGTAGGAAGTTTCAGTCTCTCTGCAACTCTGCAACTTAGCTTATTTAAGTGCCTAACTACAGCAACAGATAGCTAATTTTAAACAGCTCTCTTTAAATTGTTATGCCTAAATGACTCATACACCCACAGCCAGTTAGTCTGTGACAAAGTAAGGCAGATGTCAAGCCTCTTCCTTGAACTACAAAGCTGCTTTCTTTCCCGTGGTGTGACGTACCAAGAGAGGCCCATCTGCTGCCTCTTGTGAGTACTTAATTCACTGAAAAAAATTCATACACTCTTCCATATACTGTCATTGAAATCATAATCCTGTCTCTAACAGCAGCTATCTAAACATAATGGTAATTACAATTTGAAACTCATGTTAATTATGACATTCCGTGTCTAGCCTGTCCATATGAAAAAAGCAAAAACATTAGCAGCACAAAAACAATCAAAAAATATTCCTCAAATTTGAAGGCTGCAGCTTAGTAGTAATGTGGTCAAAACATCTTCATAGAGACAAAATTTTGGTTCCTTCTTTCTTGTTCTCTAAGGACATTACATATCCAAGTTCTTATCCTCAAATGGCAAGAATCTTGACAGATATTCCCCAAGGTAAGTAGCTTTTAGAACATTTCGTACTCTGAGTTTGAGAAAAAGCCTCCCTGGGATAAATGTATATAGGATAACTCCCATACCACACTGGTGAAGAATCTTGTCTGAGACTGCGCTGGTACTGCTACTTTATTAATAAATCCATCCAGGCCTTACATATTACTTTTCATCTGGAGCTCTCAAAAAGCTTTGCTGGGCAAGTCAGAATCATTAATCTTCATAAGTCGTACTATATATTGGGCTGGGCTGTGAGGCTCTCTCTGCCAGGTCAAAGTGAATCACTGTTACGAGAAGCACTACTCACCATGTAACCAACCAAACAAAAATCAAAAAAAATATTCACAAATAACTTCTATGAAATGAACAGCAAGACAAACCTCTCATGGCAAAGCAATCCCCCTAACATAGTTTTTAAGTGTCAAATCCCCAAGAATCTAAAAACGAGGTGCGGCAGGGATACTAAGCCGCCTTCAGCACTTTCTCATTGATGCAGCCACAGGTGTACACAGGTTGCTCGTTGTTTCATGTAAAGGAGCCTGCCCTGTATCAGGGCCCCAACACGGAGGTTGCTCACTTTATTAAAGTGAGTGTATGATGTGTTCAGGGACCTGAAGCCGCCTGATGAGTTGTTACCTCAGCTGCATTTTAGGTCTCCTATGCCTGCACAGACTTGGGCCATTTAAGGGGAAGCTGTAATAAACAGAGAACAGCCTTACTGGTGACAAATCTACATCAGTTTAAAAGTTTCAAGTAAATCAAGATGAACTGGTATTAAACCAAGCTTTTAAAAATGCATGCTTTTTTTAACCTAATCGTTTCGACAAGACACTTGAAATTAAGCTAAACTAAATGGTGTGAGGAAACAGCAGAGGGTGTGACAGGAGGGCACTAATTGGTGATACATGAGGGTGCAGAGGTGATATTTCCTGATTCAAAACGTGTAATAGCTGAGTGTAATATAATGCGTATATGTAATGTAAAATGTACGATATAATTGGGTGTAAGAGTATTCTTATGTTGATCAACAATTTAGCTACATGAAGATTAAAGGAGAAGTGTGAAGCTTGTAAAAGGAAAAAATTTTCTATTTTACAAACATTTTCTAGCAAGTTAGATTATTAAAACATTGTATTTAGGTAAATCTAAATGAAAATAATGGAACCTTCTATTCCTGGACTAGTTTGTTGTGCTCACAATTTTACATATTAAAAACAGTACATTAAAGAATTTATGATGTAATTTGTTGGTAATATGAAATAGATGAAAAAAAACCCTTCTCTTCCAAATTCATTCTTTATATTTTACACTCTCAGTTCAGAGTGAAAAGTGGATATCTAGAGAGAGAACACATTTTTAATGGCAGCACATAAGACTGTAGGTGGTAGAAGTGGAAACCTGGCAAATCTTGCAGGGCACCTGGAAGTTGTTTGGGGCATAACTCCCAGAAGCCATAGACCAATCTCTCCATCTCCCACACAGTCCTGTAGGCCTAACCTGGAAAACTCTAGGGGCATGGCAATACCAGCTTTGGGGTGGTATTCTCAAATACAGATTCACAAGTTAGTCCTCCTAACACGATAACTTGAGGGATATGGTTACAGGTGGTGATCTCTTTCATATACATATTTTCTGCTTTCAGTAAATGCTAGATGTAACTGATTTACTTTACTTTATGACTGAAATCATGGACACAATAGGGTATTTGTGATAAACATCAACTATGGGGGAAAAATCTGACAACCTGATGGAACCACTTATGTTATAGTAGATCTGTTCTAAACTGCTGAATTGGACTTCATTGCCATTTCATGCGATTTCCTTCCAGGGCAGCAGATTTCAGGTAGCTTCACTGTCTAAGATTTGCCAGAGCCTTGTCCTATACACTGATATTGTGATGCATAAAAGTATAAAGAGGGTTTTAAAACACATTTTTTAGAAACTCAGTTGTCAACCGTGCAGAATTTTTATTTATTAAAAATTTGATGAAATATGGCAGCCCATAAATAATTTTCCAATTAAGTATTTTTCTGGAATGGATTGCTCTTAACATTATTTATTGCTTTGAAGAGAAGTAAAGTTAAAACAAAGCGTGAACACTTACACTACTGTATGGAATCTTGCTGTTGTCCATCTCTTTCCTCCACAAATGGAGCAGCAAATTCCTGTACTCCTGATTGAAAGGTCCAGAGTAAGAGAGAAATCCAGTGGCCAGAAGAACATTGCCCACTAAATCAGTAATTTGATTTTGAAACTTTTTGCTGCTTTCTGTCCAGCGAAGCTGAATGTAAAAATATTACAAAGTTAGACTAAACAGGCACAAACCTAACCATGAAGATCTAACCTCAGAATCTCTCTCCTTCAGGTAGGTAACTGTTCTTGAACCACAAATATTTTTTGCTTTATATCATTCTTTTCAGCAGTAGAAGTTTTCTTGGAAGAGATGGCAGCTACCTAAGTGGGGAATAAGCATCTCTGACAACAGGCTGGCCAAACCAGTAAAGAGGGCTTTAAAGGAGGAATGAACAAGAAGGGAGAGAATGACCAACAACCAGTGGGAACTGAAGGACCAGAATGGCAAACAAAATGCGTGGAGTGATGTATACAGTAGGGACCTAATAAATAAAACAGAGGACCACCTTAAAGCATATCCACATTAACAAGACAGAACCCTAGGATAGTTCTCATGCTGGTTCTGGGAAATTAGCATAGCTGGACACCTCTGAAATGCTTGTACACTCATGTTCACAGCATAGAGAACAAACATAAATTACTCCTTGTACCACCGGTGAGACCGCTTCTGGAATACTGTGTCCAGGTCTGAGCTCACCAGCTATGGACACATTAGAGCAAGTTCAGCAAAGGGCCCAAAAGATGATTAAGGATTTGGAGCCTCTGACATATGAGCATAGGCTGAGCGTACTGAGTCTGTTTAGTCTTGAGAACAGACCTCTCGGGGAGTCTTGGCAAGGTGTACAAATATGTAATAGGAGGCTATAAAGAAGATGGTGCCAGACTCTTTACTGTGGTACCCAGTGAAAGGACAAGAGGCAGTGGGCAGGAATTCAAATGCAGGAAATTCCAATCAAACATTCAAAAAGAATTTTTTACAGTGAGAATCATCCTGGATTGGAGTAGTTGCCAAGAAAGGTTGTGGAGTCTCCACCTTTGGAGGTATTCAAACTCCTACTGGACAATGCCCTGAGAAATGAAAAATATGCCACAGCATCTAACCTTTTTGACTAATACAGCTTGAAACATGTCTGCACAAACAAAAACACTTAAGTCCTGGCCTTACAGTATTTAATGGTTGACATTGAAGCTCCCATCAGCTTTGACTCCATGTGACTACAGGCAAGGACTTGTCAAAGCAAATAATCAGCCAATAAAAAAAAGACTTTATAGATATATATATATGGATATACACTATATATGGATATACACTATATATGGATAGTCTTTATCCTGGATAGTTTCTTCTGGAAACTCTCAGGTTCTATTATAAGCTGAAGTCAGAAAAATGTGTATAGGAGAGAAAAACTTTAAGCTCAGCGCAGAGGATAAAGATTAGCCCATAATTCTGTAAAAGGTTCCAGTAGCAATCTGAACTTAAAATATAATTCAGAATATTAGTCAAGCTTCAAATTTCTATTCTTGTACAGTTGGTGAGAAAAAAAAAGAGTAATCCTTCTTATGAATATTTTAGGGCAATTATTTAGGTTAAGCCTAATTCCTCTTCTTACTAAAGCTAAAAGGAATTTGGCTCCCTCCCTTTGAATTCGAACTTTATCCCAATACGAGTCGTATGATATGACTAAATCATTACACATAAGAATTCAATTAACACAATACATTGTTTTACTTTGTTAGATTATGGAGTATTTTCAAAACTGAGCCCCAACTTTGTGCTAGAATTGTACCCATAATGTGCCAGTACCTTTTCACCACCTAATCCTTCTATCAGAGCTGTGGCATTGTTCATCTTCCTTCTGCAGGCCTCGGCATCGTTGAGTAAGGCCTGTTTCTCTTTCATAGCAGTATCATACATGGCTTGTACTTGATCCAGTTCCAGCTGCTTCTCATCCAGCTGATTTTGTGCATTATTCAGCTCAGTTTGGGCAGCTGCAAGTCTTCCCTCTTGCAAGGCTAGATTTGCCTACAAGCATTGCAAAGTAAACAGTAGTTAATACCTGTTATTTGGTAAGAGTAGATGGCATTCATTTAGTGGCACATACTGTACTGTACTGAGTACTTCTAAAAATAATACATGCTCAAGATAACAGCATTTTTTTTCCTTTTTATTATTCTATGCAATCTTAAAATGTTTTAATAATATTTTCAGAATGATCCATTAATCACACAGTGATTAATGATTTATAATCACGCTACGAAATAGCTGTATACTAGATATATGAGGCAATGCATACAATATTTCCTGTGATATCTTCTCAGTGCAAAAGAAAATTAAGATGGTGCCTCATAGAATATAAAAGAACAATAATGACAATGGAAACTAATCTTCTTGTTTCTTTCCCCATCAATTACTTCTACAATAAAAACGTAACAAACACATTTTTTGCTCCTCTGGAAACTAAAGCTCTGAAGACATTTTGTATGTGTCTATGAAAATTTGAATGATGTGTTGCCAGTTTAAATACTTGGCCTCTTCATTTCTGTATTCCTACTAGGAAAAAAATATACGTTCTGTGAATCCAGAATGTGTTTTCGAATATATGCTTGTGAAGGATCAGAAATTGACAAAATTCTTATGAAATTCACACTTACAGAAAAATTTTGTTTCCATTTGCTCTGAATATTTCAGGCACTTGTTTAAATATCATGCACTTTTATTTTTCCTGCTCTAAGAGTTACAAAGATGGAAACCAAGAATCTGTAAAAATGTTTTATTACGAACATGAAACTTGATACTCACATCACACCAGAAGAGTAACAAAGCAAGGAACCTATGGGATGGCTCCTAGTAAACAGTAAAACCTTGGGCTGTTTTTTCACATTAAATCTTGACTAAAGAGATAGATTTAATTCTTATCAAAATATGCTAAAATCTGCAAGTTCTTCCAAATCACATTATGAGATTAGACATGATAAAAAAAGTGAAGCAAGGAGTCCAGTGGATTTCAAAAGACTGGCCTACAAGCAGGGAATTAGAGAAGCGTATCTGCAGCAATCTTCAAAACACAAACGAGTTCAGGAGTTACATTTTCAGAGAATTGCATTATCAGCAAAAATATCATTTACTGTAGCCACTGCATCTGTTGACAGATCCTAGAGATAAACAAATATTTTATAATGGAGATAAGCCAGCAAAATGGCCACTCATAAAATATCCGTCGTGTACAGATGCTGAAGTATTTTTATTCTACTGTTCGTCAACGTGCACATTAAACAGCATCTCCTAGAGACAAGCACTGTTGAATCAGCAGACCAGTGAGTCTTGTTAGGACCCCGCTAAGCAGATTTCAGAAGCACTGATGTTATTTTTTAGAGAACCTTGGATTTTCAGGAAAAGTTTAAATACTACAGGAGTTTTGAGTAGATGGTACAGTGCTCCTCTGCTCTGCACCAGGGAAGGCAGAGAGAGAGACAGGGCAGGGCCCTTTCTGTGCCTCAGTAAGAAAGGCCTGACAACAGATGTCTTAATAAAGCAATGCCTCAATAAGACAAGTATAAAAAGAGGAATAAAGATAGTGAGTAAATCTTATATCCCTTCAGATACCAGGCACCTCATGTTCATGCAGCATTGGACAGAGCCTAGACGGATTTTTGCATGGTGTGCTGTGCAGAGCAGACCCTTTCTATGGAGAAAAAACTCTCCCATTTGGTCTTTTAAGCTCCTCTTATTCTGTCTTATTAAAGCAGATATCTTATTAACCCATTTGTTTTTGGGCCTTTATTACCGAGATCCAGAGAGAGCCCTGCAGCACCCCTCTCTCTGTGACCTAGCCACCCCCTCCCCTGGTGCAGAACATCCTCTCTTAGCCCTGAACTCCATGAGAGCCAGGAGTGAGAGCAAAACAAAGTTGTGACGCGTTGCTTCATCCCAGCTCACAAATGGTGAGGTGACACAGGGAACAAGACCCTTGGAAAGCTGGGAAGAGCAGCTGAGGCAGAACAGCTGGAACAGCAAGGAACTTACACCTGGCTATGTGGATTCATACGTCACCTTGGCATTATCACAGCACTACGTGAGCCACAGTGGAAAAGAATGCCTATGTGAATTTCCAACATGTATGCAATGATGCCTTGCAAATATGAAAAAGCCAAATCTCCACACAGCAATGAACTGCCCAGAAAGGTGCAAAATATGGATAAAACAGACTTTCCAGGTCTTAAAAGCTCTTAAAATGCTACCAGCATTGAAGATGTAGGCACAACCAAAAAAAAAACACTTCAGATGTGTACCAAGAAAAAGATCACTTGCACTCTAACATGAAAAATCCCCAAATTAGTTAGGCTTTACAAGGATCTCTAGCAGATGACATTATAATAAATAATTTTATAGACAATTTAACCAAGATTTTCAGCCAGTTTTAGGGTAATCATAACAAAGTGTTAATACATTTTGGTATTGGCTTGATTTGTAGGTTGCTTAATCATATGTGATGAATAACGCTTGGTTGCACAAGAATGAATGCTAGCATACCTGGGTGACCTACCCATGTGATTCCTCAATGCACAGACTACTTGCTTCAGTTCTCCCTGCAAAATCACCACTATTTGTTCTCTCTCTGCCTTTCTATCTAACTCCATTTTTCAAAATTACACGGGTACAAACACTGCTTTCATACAGACATCACTAGCAGGTTGGCTGGCAGCTCCCTGCGCAGTTTTGCCATGAGAGCAGAAGGCAAGTTTTGCTGCCAAGGAGAATCTTCTGCACAAGAAGGCTATTAGAGTTGCAAGAAGCTTCCTACAAAGATTTCCAGCCAATTAACGGAGGGAAGGAAACGTGTCTCCCAGCCACAAAGAACCACTGTAGCCTTTCTAATTTTAGTGACATTGCTATGCGAACAAGCTTCACACCCTTCGTTTCATCTCCCTGAGTCACACAGCAAAGCAACGATTCAAAATTTGTTCCAGCTGGATGCAGTGTGAAAGCCTGATAAATGGATTTTATGTGAGTGAATCATTCAAGGCATGAGATCCACACTCCAAGCTCCTGGATAGGGTGAGAACACTCTGAGGCTTGTGTTAGAGCCACAGCTTCAGCCTTTCCTTGCCACTGGCATTGTGGGGAACCACACAACACCCCTCATGTCTGCTTCAACCAGTGCCCCCATTTGCTCTCTCTGCATCCTCCATCCTGCATCTGTCTGCACAGGCCAAGTGCCAGGACAGTACCTGTGCCATTAAGGGGCACAGACTGAATTGTTAAGCAGCTACTTCACCTTCTTCCACGAAGCCTTCAGAGAGGACTTCATAGCAGGTAGCGAGATGATCTTGCCCCTCTTAACCTTTTTGCATTCCATATAAAACCAGGAAAAATAAACAACTAATTACAGTCTACAGCTATGCTATTTAATTAAACATGTCCAAGACCTTTCTGTAGCACTGAGGTTTACGAGAGTAAAGCAGCTCACATTAAACTCTCCCAGCCTCTAAACCAGCACACTGCATGCAAGTATCCTTGTGGAAATGGTCCCTCCACCCAGCCAGTTCCTGAGAGGTGCCTGGAGACTGCAGAGAAAATGCTGCCTGGCCAAGACCAAGTTCACACCGGGGATCATTCTAACAATTTAAAAGTGCAGATGATCACTTTCCATTGTCTAGAAAAGTATGTCACTGTTTAATTTATTAGTATTGACACAGCCGTAAGTTCCTCATTGATTCATTGCAAACTCAGTTTTGCAAAACACTGAGTATATCTGGTCCAGATCCAAGAAGGCATTTAAATAAAAATGCCTTCCTCAATAAAAATCCTCACACTGTCAAATGCTATCTCTGCTCATGAATGGAATGCCTAGAACAACCTGTGATCACCAAAGAGCAGCTGTTGCTTAGTAAATTCAGGAAATGTTACTGAAAGTGCTTTGAGGATGTGCTGGGTGACCATATTTTTTTTGCATTCCATGGGTGCATGACATCTAGCTGACATCTCTTCAATGCAATCTCAAGCTGCTCCTGCTCCAGACCACCACTGATTTTTGACACAGACACTCCAATGTTTTTTTATCATCTTGATCAGAGTCTCAATATCGTGAGAAGACTGGAGTCGGAGCTAATGTAGGGAAACATTACCAGAGAAGCAAGCACATACACAGATCTTGCAGACATTCAAAAACCAAGTTTTCACTTCACCATCTCAAAAATTCACTACACACAAACACATAAATAAAAATACACACATAAATAAAAATGCATACATACACACATATGTATGCATGCAAACAGATCCATGCAGAATGACATTAATAAAATCTTGGCCTCCATTTCTTTGCTATCAGTGAACATTTTGGGGGATTAAAACAATCTCTGAGAGGCATGGAGATCATGCCTCTTATCTGCTTTACGCAGCCACTAAAAGCTATTGAAAGATTCTTCATTTTTTCCTTTCCTAGTTACATGTCCTGACTCTAAGGTGATTTAATCCTCCCCTTCACCCCTTCAGTGTAAATGATTTCCTTCCACAATTATTATGGGCCTTGAATCCATACTCAAATGCTTGTGGGCATGAACATGACACAGATACTTTTACTTTAATGGATGACCCCCACATTTTGATTCTCCGCTGCTGTTACCTTCTCCTACGGTGAAATTCCAGTTATTGCCTCCTGTGGGTTTTAGTGCAGCACAGAGACAAGTAAAAGTAGAAAAGGCAATAAAGTCCCATATTTAGAACAGCATTTGATAGGGACAATCCTCCATATCAAACAGAATTTATAAACTAGAGACAAACTTTCCTTGATCATCATAACAGCCTAAGGAGATCTTAATTAAAATCACTGGAGACATCTCCAAGGGAAATTATATCCTTATTCTAATTGGAGGCTAGCAGAATCACAGCTAAAGCCAGGGTTTCCTCATTCTTCTGCTGTATTCTTCAACTAATGGATAAATAGCAGATGGTGTTCAGGATTATCAGGTTAATCCAGCAGGCTTCCTTACTAGAGAGCAAACCAGAGAGGAACCGCTCATGGTCATACCGAAGGTCTATAGGAAAGCAGCAAACACAGTGACTGCCGTATGACAAACAACCAGACTGCACTGTGTTTGCAGGCAACATTTGTTCGTACTGTCTGTATTTGACTCTGACTAGTGACCCTTAGGCTGCAGGACACTTATCTAAAAGATGTAGGTATTCATTTCTAGGGATGAATTCATTTTTGCACATTTACACATATTAGTTACTAAAATGTAAGTCATTATTAATCAGTTTTCACAAGGTGTCACATTTAAGATTAAGGGGGCACCGAGTCTCATTTAAGATGCAATTTAAAAATATATTGGTTGGATTATGCGAGTGTTGAAGGGGGGTTGTCTCCTAGAACAGCAGTGAGGATAAAGCATTTTGATTAATTCATTCGGTAAACCTGCTTTTAGCACTGGGTAATTTACCCTGTGCTGGTCCTTCATGAAATCTAATTGTACATTCATTTTCAATTATTTTCTTAGCATTACTCCACTTCTTCCCACAATATCTTCTTTAAACATTTCCTCTCTCTGTTATCTTCAGTTTTAAAATAATTGTAACTATTGCCATGCCTGACAAGAGGCATCACTTTGCCAACAAATGCATCCTTAGCTTTTTATCAGCTCCAGTGTGGCAAGACGTAAATAGTTGAACATAAATTTATATGTAACCTTAAACAATGTGTAATCAACTAAAAACTGCAGGAGCGCTTTTGCAGCTTTTACAGAGTTGCATCTGAGTATTAATCCACTGTTTCCCCGAACTCTTTTTCTTTTACAGCTCTCAATAGGTGTGTTTCAGATTCTATTTTCATCAGTGAACATTCCATTATTTGAAAAACATAAATCACAGAAATACAGTCATCAATTGGTCACTTGAATCAAAAATACTATGTTCTAATGAATTTGAATTCGATCTATCCAGATATACTAAAGAATATGTGAAGCGTTTTGAATATATAGTTGATACACTGACTTATACAGAAAGAGGCTGAGCATAAGTGCAGTGGAAGCATAACTGATCAGTATGTATTTCTTTAGAAAAAAAGCAATACAATCATCCGTAGAAGCAATTATTATAAATTACTATATAAATATTCAAAGTTCTTTCTTTTTTAAATATGCTCATAAATGAAACATTTCCAAGACAATAAAACTGTCTTTAGCAGCGCAGATAGTGGCAGCTGATCCCTTTCCACTGTAATTCTACAAAATTTTCACTGTTCCAACAGAATTCTGTGCCAGGTGACTACTTGCTTATTATAGACAATCACTTGAAGCAACTTGACACTAAAGTGTGGTGAAAGTTTCTTGAAAGTGTGGTGCTTAGCACCAAGGCCAAGAGCAGACATTGTACCAATAACTCTCACTTGCCAATAGCCAGGTTGTATAAAGAATCTGTGCACTGAACACTCCCACTGGAAACTGATTGTATACAAAGGAGTGACCACTGTACCACAGTGTAGCTCAGTAGGGGAAAAAATGACCAGGACTTCTTTGACTTTTGAGTGCTGGACTTCAAAATTGCATATGAAGAAAGAAGAATCTCTGGTAAATTGTTATCTTTTTTAGCCAAAATACTGTTATCTTTTTTGCCTTCAACCATAGTCATCCCTCAGAAAAATAAATTGGATAATATGAAATACCTTAAGAGGAAGGACTTCTTTGTTAATACCATAGAAGTAAGCCATTGCTTGTGTCCATGAGCAAAGACCTGCTACATTTCCACACACTTTTTTAGCAGTCTCCAGATTATAATCCTCCATGTCCAAATAAGGCTCCAAAAGCTCCACAGTTTCTCCTGTAATTGAGTCCTAGTCGATGGAAAAGAAAAATTACTTTTAAGAATGGATTTTAGAATAAAGTCTGCTTCACCAAAACAATTTTCTTTTTTAAAAGCATGATTGTACCACTTTTAGAGAAGAAATGAACAAAACATTGTTCATGAACACAGATGTTGTCTTCCACTCTTGTAAAGGACAGATGCGTTGTTTTTTTGTGAACTCAAGTAAAAATAGCTCCTACTTTCATTGCAACCACTTGGCTAGAGTTTACATTTCAGATCCTTATTGATTCATAATATTTACAGACATTACTCACACTTGCAGCTCCATGACAAGTTGATCTAAGTTATTCCTCCTACAGCTCTGTACATTTTTCCTTTCCCCTTCAACCTTAAGATCTGCTCTTGCCACATCTTAAATGCCATCGCCAATGCTCTCAGTGAGCTAGTCTGGAAGCTAATATGTTAGAACTCCAAGCGAGCAAAACAGTGTTCAGTTTTCATCTAGGCTAGTTCCCCGAACCCTCTCACCATGGCATAAGACAAATCCCAGTGTGAAATGAGGGAGTCCAACACAAAGCCTGGGGAAGGGAAAAGATGAAACTTCTAGTTTCTGTACAGAAACCAGCGCTGACTTCATTGAAATCATCCCTTTTCCTTAACTGTAAATGTGATTTCTTTCAGCTGTTCACTTCATTACTCTTACATTTTTTTCTCCCTTCTGTTGAGAATATGAAAAGCCAGATCTTTGATGATGGTGGTTAATCTATAATTACACAAGTGTCAGAAGAAAATGGAATTCATCTCCTTAAGCAATGTAGAGAGAAGAGCTTATACATGGTAATAATAGTTGCTTAACAACAGAAGTATTAAGAATCTTCCTTTTATTGGCAATGTATTAACATGTTTCTTGTAATGAATCTAAAAATCATCCTCCATTCATAGCATCGAGGAACATACCCTTTTTCTGGAGGTATACATCAAAAAGTACAGCCTTGTACCTGTCTGATATAGCTTTTATAACAATAACAAAGACATTCATCACATTATTCCTAAAATCAGATATGGTGATGTTTTAACTATGAGCATTTGCTGAAATGCAAACTAGCACCGGACAAACATTTTGATTTTTTTATTCTTCTACTCAAAATTACAAGTTAGCAAGCCAGCAAGGGTGCAGCAAAGACCAACCAGCAGTGGCAAAAAATTCTATTCAAGAGCTTGAAAAATGTCATGCTTTTCAGGAGCAAATTTTAAACTCAAGGAGTTATTTCATCCACTGATCTTCCTTGTATAAAAAAATAAGGATATAGAGGAAATGTCACAAAAAAGAGCAAGCAGTTTAGTCTACTCAGAATTCCAGACATGATGGCCTTATTTCTCATATATATATACTGGAAACAAGAAATGAGGCAGAGGGACAGCATGCAAAGTACTTCATCAGGGATAGAAATAGTCTGGTGCTCCTTGCCACACTCATCAGCATCAGTTCCTGCAGGAACTGAGCCCCACAGAGGCTGTTCAGACTCCTCTGAGTAAAGTTAAATGTGTTGCAAACTAGCAGCAGGAACACATGCAGCATTAATAAGTGCCAAAACTGGAAACCTCATTAGAGATATGCTTGAGTAAGGAGTGTATAATTAGTCCCCATTATCTTTAAACTCATTTGCTCTATCTGCTTAGGGAAGG
This sequence comes from Penelope pileata, assembly GCA_013396635.1. Classification (NCBI taxonomy): domain Eukaryota; kingdom Metazoa; phylum Chordata; class Aves; order Galliformes; family Cracidae; genus Penelope; species Penelope pileata. Next base: position 472,224 of record WBMW01006374.1, read on the forward strand.
TAGCACTTGGAAAAGTGGCCAGATTGACAGCCCCAGGAAGAGACTGTCTACAGAGGCCATGCAAGTTTCCTCATGCTGCTGTGTCAATATTGCTCACAGGGAGAAGCAGCTCCCGGGAACAGTGAGAATCACGGTTTCAAGCCACATCTGCGCAACAGAAATGCCTCAGTAGCTTAAAAAGACATCAGCAAAATGCACAGCTGAAGCTAATTCAAGAATCAGTGCACAAATGAACAGAGTTTTCTGCAATATTGCAGAAAACACAGGTTTTGCCAAAACCTCCTTGGTTTTCTGGGCTTTAGAGTTGGCCCATGATTTTGCCACTCAACAGCCCAGCCTGAGTCTTTTTCTCGTCTAGCCACATATGACATCTTTCTTCTCTTCCCTGCAGAGAAATTCCCCTTGCACCACAGTCCAGAGAATCTCGCTGTAAGAAGTAAAGATCTTTTACTTTACTTTTCATATAGTTGGTCATTCTGCACTTCACTACTTTTCCCGTAATACAGCCCCAAAACTTCCCAGATATCTCTGTATTTTTCCTGACAGGATGCTCACTCTCGTCTGTGTTTCCTCCTCATCAAACAACTCAGGGGATGGCATTCTGGAGCACCTGATATGCAAACAGATCTGGTAGATGGAGACCATCTCACTGGAGATGATGAGACAATCAAAAAATCAACACTGAACCCTTCTTAGGCAAATTCCTACCGAGAAGCAAGAGCTGCCTGAACAAACATACAACCGAGTTTCTCAAGATTTGATCCAGTGCTTGAGATAATTGTGTCTGCCACCGAAACCGTGTGGCCCAGAAGAAAGTTTACTGAAATAAGGAACCACAAAAATGGAGAGGAATACAGAAAAACAGTTATCTACAACAACAGACATGCAAAACCTAATGTGTTTCAAATTACCTATGAACTTCTGCTCCTGTGGATGATATAGCACACAAGTATGAGGACAATTTTACACAATCTCTAAAGATAACTACAGGAGTAATCACACCACTAACAACTTCTTACCTTCTGAAAACTAAGCAACATGCTAAGAAACCCAGAATTATTCATTAGTTTCAGAGCCTCAGTCCATGACGGCTTCACACATGGGCGTTCTTGATCAATAGTTACTGAGTCTATTTTTCTTTGGAATAGAAGTAGCACACAATCCATAATTCGCATTATCAAGTGAGGAGGTTTACCCAGTTTGCGAACAGTTGCAATATCAGAAGGTTTTATTGTCTGAAAAATTAGAGAAGAAAAAGATCAGTTTATTGAAGCCATCACATGATGGTAGAGAAAGATGTTTTGTGAGGGACTGCATATTTAGCGCAAGTGCTGCAGTTTTGCAGGTAACCTAGGAGCAGCACTACAGAAAGCCCAGATAGCTCATACCACTAAATGACCTACCTGGCAGCAAAGGAGGTACTTCTCATCTTACCTCTCCATGGCCTCATTTCCACGTTTTTTTCTACAAGGTCAGTATTATCTCTTTCATACTATTTTTCCAAGCCAGAAGCAGAAATCAAAATATTCCACAAACAGCAACTGCTAAATAAATATACATTCAGAGTATCTCTGATTCTGACCTGCAGGGCTGCCTCTGCTTCTTCCAATGCAGGTCTTGCAGCTTCAAGTTTCTCTTCTGCTGCTGCTTTGTCAATGGCAATGTCATCCACAATGGCCTGAGCTTTGTCTTTTACCTTTTGCACTTGCATTTTCACCTTTTCAGCAGCTTGGGCTTTCGTTGTTACTTCCAATAAAACTTCATCAGCTTTTTTTGAAGCTACAGCCAAATCTTTCTCCTTCATCACCAACTCTTTGGAGAGCTGATTTACCGAAACCTCAGCTTCCATCAGTTTTGCAAGACCTGTGTAGAACAAATTCCATGTTAGCAATATGAAGACACGAGAGAAAAATCTCAGGGAAGTGATCTGGATACCTAAAATAAGTCAGTCAGATTCACATTTAGGAATGCCAGTGAGTGATCCCATTTGTTGAACACCAAAATTAAGAAAAGCTTATATTCATTTGATATTTAAAGCAATTTGGTTTTTATTTTATGGGTAAGAGCCTTCAGAACCTGTTACTCATTTACTTATTGATATTTTTATATGTGAGATGGATACTAAATAATACACACTGTGTGAAATTCACAAGACTATATGAAGTCCTAGACTGTTCCTAAGATCCACAGAACAGAGGAGCCTGACATCCTGAGCAAAGCAAGTGAAGATGAGATTAGACTGAGCTTCTACATCAAACATTATATGAAGATCCAGATGAGAAGGGAGTAAAAGAAGCTAGACTCTTGAGCAATGTAATACTTCAAAAATTTTATCAAGTGATGAGAAGATCACCTAGAAAATTTGTATGTATAAAAATGCTTATAAGTAAATGTGTGCATGCAAATCATGTAAATCTTTCTAACCCTCAAAAAAAAGCACATCTGTTCCCTCCAGGCAGCCAGCCATGCAGATAGGCATACACAGCTCAGTTCTGCCGTTAGTGGCAGTAGAAGAAACAATTTCAGTTCACGTTCAACTCTAAAGACCATTCAGTTTCAGAAACCATTTACTGTGTATGACCTTGTGCAGCACAATGTTTTAGAATTTTTACACTTGGTATTTAACTGTTTCTTTAAAAGAATCCTCATAGTGACTGAATCTGAACATTACTTACTTTCCCTCAGACTTAATTTTAGTATGTTTAAATGTGAAAACTAGGAAGTCAGGAGTTCCTTGGCATACATGCATTTAGAAGCAGGAATTTCGGATATTTTAGCTACTGATACTATTTTAAAAACTCATCTGCAATATGCAACATTTGCAAAGTTCCTTGAAACAAAAACTCCATATATTTTCTAATCATACACAACACAGCTGAAAACATGGCAGCCTGCTTCTAAATGAAAGCGAGTTCACAGTCCAAACCCATAAGCCAACTCTCAAGGTATAGAAGAAGCAACAATTAACATTCTTTTACTCAGATTCTTCTCAACTTAAAAAAAAAAAAAAACACACATCCAGAATTTACAGTACCTGTTTTCATGCGTTCAGACAAAGTGCCAACGTTGGCAAACTTCTCTTTATAAATAGCCTTGTAGCCTCTGATGAAGGACAGGTAAGATTTTGGAGTCACAAAGGTTCGGCGCCTGTACCGTTCAAAGTATTCAACACATTCCTCAGCTACGATATCTTGAAATGTTCCCATGGTGTTAACAACACTTTGTTTCACTTCATCGGTGCACTCGATATGGTAGGAAACTAAAAAATGCTGTGCAACTGCTACAAGAGCATCTTTAGGCCAGCGCTGGAACCAGTCCATGGTACAGCCTGAAATCAGACCTGGAAATTTGAGCGCACGAGTTCTGAACTTTTCCCCAACAGGAGAAAAACAAAGAACCACATGCAAGTTATTGCGAACTCGACTAAGAAAGTAATCATAAAGATTTTCACCAGTGGGAGTACGCCTTGGGTACTCTTTCTTCATTGCTGGTATCAGATCTTGTGTGATTTCACCTATTTCATCTCGTGCAAAAAGATTTGAGACTTCACCTGAAGCCAAAACATTGTTCAGGTACTCAAGAAAAGATTCGTCTCTGATTTCGTTGTCTGTGAATATGAAGACAGTGCCCTTTCCTTTATGTCCAGCTGTGCGGTACAAGATTTTCAGATCATCCAAGAGGTTATTGGTGGCATATGTTCTGGGATAGAAAAGGATTAAAGAAAGAGAGAACAAAAATGATAGATCATTCTAGGAAATTCCTTTCATCTGGCTCAGTTTACTTAGGCAAGATAGAAATCTACATATTAAATAAATCTCCCATTTTCATTTTTCAGGCTTTTTCTCTTAAATATTTTCCCAGTGTGAATGATGGGTTCCATAAATTATGGAAGAGGAGGTGAAACCAACAGAAAAAGATGCTGGGGAAAAAAAAAGATGGTAAGAGTAATACTATGTTTAATGCGTGCATGATACTACTTCGCATACCTACAATTTGTAGACTTAAGCTCTTTATTAGAACTGAAGGTTAGTATAGCAGGATTAAGTTGTCAAGTAGGTTTTGCTGCCCATAGCCATTAAATAAATACAGATGGATTATCTTCTGAAGATACTAAGAGCAGGTTAAATGAAATCACTAAGAGACAAGAATAACCACAACTGAGTGTTTTATTGTGTTATTTGGTTTGACTGAAATCAAGGCCCAGAAAGGATATGTCTGAACATTATCACTTGGGCTGGTAAGTTCTGCTGTGAATGGAGTTCATGACTGATTCATTCATTATGCCTCTCACAGCTGCTGCATTTGGTCACTGCTGTTAATACACCCGCAGATTATTCCATGTTATCTTTAGTGTGAAATTATAATTTAGAGAGATTTTACAAGCATGCATTGCAGACTCTAATGCTGAAGGAAAGAAAGACTTTGCCTTAACAGCATAAAGGCACCAAAACAAAGACTCAGGGCCAGTCATCTACAGATTGTGCATTTGCACAGGTGCTTTTGGTTGAAAATGTAGTTTACAATGACAGATAAAATGTTTGACAGGTTTGCATTTGAATTGCTTTAAGTTACTTGTTTGCACTTCTATAGCAAATGTGTATGGACACTGTGTTGTGTTACCTTGTTAAAGTAATCTGAAAGCTCTCATATCCAGCAATGTATGATGCTAGTCTGGTCAGACTCTGCTTTCCAGATCCTCCCACACCCACCAACAGTGCATTTCCTTGTGGAGTTCGAATAATCCGTGATATTTTTATCAAATGTGTGATTGCATCCTGTATATTGGAAAAAAGGGGGGGGAGGGAAGGGGAATGAAAAGGTGTAAAAATGTATCAAGAAACTTTTGAGAAGGTAACTTCTAGATATGCAAGATGACAACTATGATGTGCACTGTAAAAACAAATGAGTTGTGCTTTTTGTTATACAAGGCAGGAGAAAGAAAAGATGGGGACTGCAGAAAGAATACTTTGTGGGAATGAAAGCATTTGGGAGACACAAACATGCCTTTACATATTGATAAGGATCACTGGATATATGGCTCACCATTCTGATCTATCTCCAAGTTTAATCTGATCAAAACATTTAAGACCTGTGCATCGGTAAGTGGAAAAGACCAGGTGGTTTTGTAATGATATAAGCGCTAATACCTTGAAAAATACTAAATCCATCTCTGATCCTCTGACACTTTCATTGTACTGCTGCATGAACATTTGTAATCTTTCAGCCAAATAATCCAAAGATGGGATAGGCTCATAAATTTTAGGAGCCTTCAATTCTACGTCATCAGGTTCATCTCCAGTGGCTTCTGGGGCATCACGCAAAAAATCCGCAAAGTATAATTCTGTGGATCCGTCTTCAAACAGATTTTGACCATGTTCTGCAGCAGCAGCCTACAACAGTACATTAAGGATCACTTTAGTTATAACACATTTCATTGGCCTCTTTCTGTGGCAAACAATTTGATAATATTTGCCTACCTTTTTCATCATATCTTCAAACCAGTCTTTATCACTTTGGCTGATGAACCTATCTGCAATAACACGTCTGCATTCATGCTGGAACAGGGCTACCAAAACACTGATGCTCTGGCAGACTTCAGAAGTAACTGTTAGCATTCCTTGCCAAATACGACTGAGGTCACGTAAATTAAAGATGTAATGAAATTTAGCAGGAGTTGGTAACATCTGCAAAAGGATGTCATAATCTATATTCAAATAGCTACTAGATAAAAATATTTCCTATCTAGACTTAAATTAATACTGCACATTTTCACAAACTTCAGCATTCATATTGCATTAAAGCAGAAATGCACGCTTGGCCTTTAAAAAGCAAAGGTAAAAACAAAGAAATGACAGTAGCGATGACCAGCTCTTCAACTTCACATAAATTTCACTCAAGTTTCTTTGAATCTTTCAAGTCCCAAGAACACAGACTGAAGGGTAGCCAAGAAAGTTAGTTAACAATGGCATTAAAGACCACAGTAAAAATGTCAGTATTGCTTAACCTGTGGCATTTCTCCTGCTCCAGATCATTTCTGTCACTCTTTTCTATTTTTTTGTCCTTTCCAAGACCACATTAGGATGTTCATGAGAAAAGGGAAAAAAAGATGAGGAAAAAAAAAAAAAGGAAGAAGAATAAAAATAAAAAAATGAACAATTTACCAAAAGCTACATTTTCTCCATAGGCACTTAATTACCAGTAATAAGCAGCATTTTTGTTGAATATACTGATCAATACTTGAAAAGTTAAACCAGAACTCTCTCTACATAAGCCAAGTTTATACCAACAGTTCAGTCTGGGAAATTCTGATCAATTTTGTTTGGACTATCAAATTAATGTCTATTCATGCCTTTCCACTACCCTCCTCCACTTTTTTCACTTTAAAAAAAATAGCCTATGCTGTAATTTTAACTTTTCAAATTTCATTCCATGCAGATATCCAGTTTTCTATTTCACCTGAGAAAACAGACCAACACCTTTCTCACTGCAACCTCCTTTCAGGTAGTTGTAGAGAGTGATGAGGTCTCTCCTCAGCGTGCTCCAGACTAAACAGCCCCAGCTGCCTCAGTCGCTCCTCACAACTCGTTTTCTAGTCCCTTCAGCAGCTTTGTTGCTCTTCTATCGACAGGACTGAGCAATTCAGTATCCTTCCTGTAGTGAGGGGCCCAAAACTAAATGCAGTATTTGAAGTGTGGTCCCACAGTGGACATGTACAAGGGGACAACTGCTTCCCCAGTCCTTCTGGACACACTATTTCTGATGCAGGCCTGGATGACATTGGCTTTCTTGGCCACCTGGGCACACTGCTGGCTCATGTTCAGCTGGCTGTTGACCAGCACCTCCAGGTCCTTTCCATGGCATGCAGTTGAACACATTCCCATGGGCCTAGCCCATCCAGATCCCTCTGCAAAACCTTCCTACCTTCAAGCAGATCAATACTCCCACCTAAACTGGTATCATTCACAAGCTTAGTGAAGGTGCACTCAACCCCCTCATTCAGATCACTGATAAAAATGTTAAACATAGCCAAATTTGGAGCAAAATTTGGTTTCTGCAAAACACCACTGGTGGCTGGACAACAAGTGGATTGAACTCCATTCACTGTGACTCTTTGAGCCCAGGCATCCAACCAGTTATTTACCCAGCGAACAATACACTTGTTCAAGCAATGAGCAGGAGCTTCTCCAGGAGAATACTGTGGAAAACAGTGATAAATGCTTTACTAAAATCCAGGCAAACAAATCCACAGCCTTTCCCTCACCTACCAAGTGGGCCACCTTGATAAAGTAGCTCAGTCAGGCAGATTAGTTGGGCAGGACCTGCCTTTCATAAACACATGCTGGCTACTTCTGATCATTTGATTGTCCTGTATGTGCCATTTGATGACATTCAAGATGTTCTGCTCCATGACCTTGTCTGGTACCAAGATCAGATCGACAGGCCTCTAATTCACTGGATCCCCATTCCCACCTTTATTGTAGATAGAGCCACATTCATCAACCTCTATTCAACTGGGACCTCCCTGGATAGCCAGGACAGCTGGTAAATTATTGAAAGTGGCTTGGTCGGTAGCTTTAAACTTTCTCACAATTCTGAACATCTTCATAGAAGATTCCTGTCTAATTTTTAATTTGTGGTTCCTTATGCTCTTGGCATTTTCTCAACCAGAAGACATCTAAATGTTCCCATCAGCTATGTTCTCTGTATTATACTTAAATTTTGTTAGGCGAATAGCTAGGGACTTACAGTAAAAAAATCAGAATGGAAACACCAGCCAGCAGTTATACCTACAGGTCACAGCTTCATCATGTGAGGTATGAGCATACATGACAGTACAAAATGCCTGGGTCTTATTGTCTTGTCATGGTCAGATGCTTCAAAGACTTCATAACAGATGTAAATTCACCTTTGCTTTTGTTGTTTGCCAAATCTTTCGAGTTGTAGATACCAATGCAGAAGCCAGTTTACATATTTCCTCAGGGAAACCTCGCTGTTCACAGAAATAGCCTTCAGCTACCGTTCGAAATATTTTGTCGATAGATGAACTGGAAGGCAGTGTGCAGTTGTAGATGGAGAAGTGGCGTTTCAGGCGCTGTGGGATGTCATTCCGACCCCCTCCAGGATGAATCATAGCAGCTACAAACTGGATGTCAACCACATTTGTAAATTCACCTGGCTTCTCCAAATTGTAGAAACCTTTCTGTTCCATCAACTGTCTTACAATCTCGTTGGTGATCTAGTTTTCCCCCCCAAAAAAAAGAAATGAAGCAGTTAAATATTTCAGAGTTTTCAACTTAAAGAAATAAAAATAATAGAAGAGAATAGGCAATCTCTGGTATAACAAATGAGTAGACAAGAAACACATTTCCTGTCTTTCTTTATTTCAGGTATTCTGCTATGCCTTTCAGCAATTTATAACACCATGTAAAATGGTAGGAAGAGCCGTGATGCAGTGGATTAGCTGCATGTAAACTTTGTGTGCTAAGTAGTTGTGGACATAAGGCTAGGCATTCAACTCAGTTTCTATAACATCAACCTAAGAAAATTCAGCACTTCAAAGTTATACCCAGTCAGACTATGCATTCAGATTGACACAGGCACATAGATGAGTGACAAACAATGGTTGGTTTAGCACAAAGCATAATCACACTTTCCTCTGTATAGATGCAGCGAGAGAATGGGATTACAGAGCTACATTAGGTAGAGGAATACGACTTTTTCTCAGCAGTACGTTTTTTTAATTTAAGTCAAAATTTCAGAGTACAGATCAATAAAGTATTCATTTATTAGTAATTCCAAGCAGCTCATCACACTTGTATGTAGCATTAGATTTCACGTAATAACTGTAAAGTCCAGAGCGGACAGAAGAATCTGTCTGCTTCCTGGATTTGCATGCATTCTTTCTCAAACTGGTTCTTAGCACAGATAGTTTGTAAATTCTGAAGGCTCTGCACGTAGCCAAAACAAAAGACTTACAATCTACAATGACTACACCAAATGGCTTGATGTTAGCCCTAATCCTTTGGGGGCTGACAGCTTATCACTCATGGAAAAACTGGCTTGGGGAAATTGCTTTTAGGATCTAGTCCATATTACACTTTTTTTTCCTAAACTTTTTTACTTCTGAAACCTGCAAGTCTGTATTTCCACCAGTAGTAATGGTAAGACCATCAATTTTCAAATGTTAACATCTTCCTTTTACCTGATCACCCCATTCATTAATCACAGGCATGTTGATGTCATCAATGAAGACAGTCATTTTCTTCCCTGCTGGAGGACCGTAAGTGGTACCCATTCTTTTATCTACATAACTTTCTATGCTTCTTTGGAACATATTTGGCAGAGTTGCAGAAGAAAAGTTTAGACGCTTGGTCAAGTGAACATCAGGATCATAGTTGCTGGTGTAATCCTGTAAGAGAAACCAGTTTTAAGCAAATTGCACTGGTAACTCCAGACGACTTCAACTGACAGGAGACACAAATGCCCACCTGCCCTGGAAAAATCATCTACAAAATCTCAGTCCTGCTAGTAACTTTAAAATGTCAAGCAGCAGTTTATTTTAAATAAATATTCTGTCTCCCACCTGAAATTCAAACTCTCAGTTAATGTTCTGTATAAAGTTTCTAAGTATTAAAGTTTATAAGCTTTAATAGCACTTACTAAGCGTTACAACAAATACACATATGACAACTCAGGATGCAAATAAATTCTGCCTTCATAATTGCTGGGGGGTTTCTAAATTCAAGCTGTTAATGATGATCTGTTACAGCAGTCTTCAAGGAAAACGTGAAAAAAAAAATCTCATTTACACCATAGCACCATAACTTACAACTAAAGTGGTGTAAAGGAAGAGTAGTGTAAAATTAAACATAGATATACCAACTTTACTGATATTTATCTTCTCTTAATGAAGACAGGAATCCTTGAGTTTTATGAATGCATACAATTCCCACAGCAGCTGCTAATGCCCTAAAACAACAAGAGCTCCATTCTTCTTATTTAGAGTAGAAAGGCTTTGTTTAGCAAGAATCCTGGGACATACAATCATATTAAAAATTCCATATTTCCAACATTATTTCTTCTAAAGACTTAGCTCTCTCACCATGATGACAAAGTTGAACATCCTTTAAATTCTTATCTTTGTAAAAGAGCTGATGAAAGATGTTTGGTACATCATTAAAATAAACCTACATCATTGCTGATTAAGCAGCCAAGGTCAATCCACCACAACCATGAATATACAACCATTCAAACACACACTCATTCTTTATTCATTACAGCATTTCAGTCTTTTTACATGGTAACACTAGTATTCCCCAGTACATAAATGAGAAATATATTTGAAAAAGATTTTATTTAATGAGGTTTTTTTTAGTTAGTTAGCTATCAGATTCTGGATGCAATTTTCAACCCTATCACATCAGTTTCAAGTTAAATTCAGTTTTTTTGCAGTTCATGAATTAAGAATACAGAGTGCAAAGTAAAGGTCTTAAAAAAGCATTCCATTATAAGTTCTTCACTTAATATATACTGATGCCTTTTTCAGACCTTCAAATTACTACCTAAAGAGTTCTACATGAAAACCTTTTTACTTTTTCATGAAAGTAGGTGCTTATGTCTGAAAATTTCTTCACCACAAGGTACCAAAAAGTAAAATTCTACAGAAGGAGAAAGCAGAAGGGAACAGTTGTAGGGACATTTAGCTTTCAGTCTTAACTTTAAATGAGATCAAATATCTACTGGCACTTTTTGACACTCTGCTCCCCAGTGTAAGGAACATACTCTGCTCCATAGAATAGACATTGGGTAAGCAACTCCCAAGAATCAGCTCCAATTATTTTTAGGGACAGGAATGGCAGCTGAAGGCTCGAGGTTGCCAGTATTTGGCCAAAATCCAGTATGCAGAATATCGAGACCACCATCCAGACCCCGCCTCTTCACTCTGCTAAAATAGTTCTCCAGCTGGTGCCAGGAACAGAAGCTGACATTACACTGGCATGCATGTTGGCATCAACAGCTGAGCTGAAAAAGTAGTATTAATGGCAACTGGCATTGGTACAACTCACTTTATGTCAGGGCTCAGAAAGCACATCCCTGGGGGACACAGAATGGTTCCAGATTTTACGAAAGCCAAAGGTCAATTTAGGCCAGTGTTTTTCAAATATTTTCAATTTCCAGACCTCTACAAATCCTCCAGTAGAGGTACAAGTGCTTGTAAATTCAGTTGTCCTAACAGTAGATCAGCTTTATGTAGCTATTTTTCATTGATTAAAAAGTATACACATTTCCCTGAAAACCAGAGAAACTAGGCTGAACACTATTACACTAATATTTCTTAAATAAGGGATGTCAAGTTTGGTATGAAATTTGGGTTTGCTCATCCTTTTTTTTTATTGGCTCTTCTGTAGTAAGTTACTCATTTTTATACGTGTCATAAGATTAAATGATAAATATGTTAATTTAATAGCAATTGTGTTATTTTCTTTCACAGAAAGAACAGTATGTCTTTTCCAGTGAAGGAATTAAAAGAGCTGATAATAAGCACTAAATCTACCCTCTGAAAAATTACCCCGAGCTCAAAAAAGAAGGAAGTTCCTTATTTCTCTTTGGTTTGGCTTATAAAGAAAGTCTATGCAAGAAGGGTGTACAAAAGATCAGGTGTCACCACTGACAAAGCACAGGAAAAAGAAGAAAATTCTCCAAGAGCTAGAACTTCCTTAGCAAAATCACCCGTTTGACTTCTCCAAAGAAAAGAAAGTAGATAAATGAGCATTTTCAAGTCACACAACCTTGTGACCATGAGAAGTTTAAACGAACTCTTGGTACCAAAGTATAGATACTTTTGGTTTTCTGACTGCAGACAATGTGAGTATTGGCAAAATGCCTCAGTGAGAATGCTAGAACATAACAGAAAGACAAATATAATTAATCTTTCACTTCAGCTTAACATTTGTGCCAATGTCAATTATTTTTATTGCAGATAAAAATCATACAAAGATATTACGTGTTTTTCCATTCCACCTACCTTAATCATAACTGTTTTTGCTGTTCCCTGTTCCCCAATCAGCAGAACAGCCTTTCCTTGCTTCATGATAGTGTGCATTAGAAAGTTTGTTCGGACACTGTCTACATTTGGAACTAGAATGGAAGTATACTCTGGTACTGAATCTTTAGGGTAAATATATTCAGGGACCTGCATAAGAAAGATGAGAATGTTTGAGATTTTCTACATGGCCACACAGGCCCTTTGCATCAGAACACAAAAACAAATGCACTGTACATTAGCAAAATCTTTCTTCCTGAAAGGCAAGCATTGATTTATAACCAAGCAGTACCTTGCCAAGCTTTCCTAAAAGGGTGTTAGACTAAAAGGATATTTTCACTTCACTATTCATTACATGAAGATAGCTTTTCCTTGCTTAAATACTAGGGTGACAGACAGCAGACAAAGCTAAGATAACTTTTCTGTTTCATTTCCAAGGAAACTCTTAAGCATTTGGCAGGATTAATCTTCTTAACTAAATTATGGAGGGCTTTAAATGATAAAATGATTCACCTCTTCCCAAATACATGTTTATTTTACACTCATTAAGAAAGTGTAGCATGTCACAGCATACAAACCTTCTTTGACCAGTGCTCCCACTGGCCACAGGCACTAATACCAAATTCAAACATGGTTTCTTCTCCATTCACAGATGGAAGTTCTTTTGCTGCAGAATGGTTCCGTAGGAACAGCTCCATTTTCAGCCTGTCATCCGGTTCTAAAAGAGCTCCAACTGACCACATTACAGCAAAAATGAATAAGCGAGCAACATGTTCCTCACTGAGTTGCTTCTCATCTCGGTCTGACAATAAACCCTGCAAAGCAGATGTAATATGTGACTACTGCCTCCCTAGGACAACTTCCCAGCACAAATAACAGAATGGAAGACAGAAAAACGGATGTCTTATCTACCTGTAGAAGGTCAATAGCTTGTTTGATGTACATACATTCTAAAACTGCCATTTTTGGTGTCACAGCAGAGAAAACAAAACTGATCACATCCTGGAAAGGAAGAACACCATTTTAGAAGTCTGCTTCCTTGTTTCAATTATATGAGTCAGACATGGTGAATTTCTTAATTTCAACTATATTCTCAGCTTTGTTCCTAATAACATTTTTCCCCATTTCTGGAATTATCAATATGCAGACAGACCAAGAAATTTGGCTAGCAATAATGTATTAAAAAAACACTTTGAGTGACCATAGTCAGAGGAATTATTTGCATGAGCTACATACAGCAGTTTTCTAAAGGGCAATTCGAAGACTGCTTTTCACTTACATCAATGATCTGCCATTTGTGTTCTTCATGGGAGATTTTAACCTACCATTGCCATTTGTGTAGTGGGAAGACAGAAGCCCTCAAACTGCTGAAATAATATGTATATAATGCATGATCTCACCACTATACATTTCTATCTGATCTGTTCTTATTGCACCATAATCTACTTATCCCTCTTGAAAGTAATATACTGACTTCTATAGAACCATGACAGGATCCAAAGGGAATTTTGCAATTGATTTAAATGTAACCCAGACTTTTCTCAGATTATTCCATAGTAATGGCTACCATACCTGCCTTTGTCAAGTTTTCTGTAACATTTTTAGCAAAGTTGCAAATTGATGTAAAGTCCACTCTGAGATTTGAAGTACAGAACTGTTCTAAAATACCAGCTGCCACATACATAGAAGTAGTGTGGGAGATTCAGTTCTAAAGACCTTTAAAATTTGGACCTAAATCTCTCTGAGATTCAACTTCTTAATCTGTAGAATAGGCTAGATATCTCACAGAGCACCTGAAATTGTTTAATAATTGGTTTGAGACACTCAGAATAAAGATATTTCATAAGTCAAAGTATTCTGTACTTTCAAGAGCTCAATCTTCACCAGAACCAGTTTTATGCTACTTACAATTCCACTGAGGTTTGTGTTATCCTTGTTCTTTGAGTTTATGGGGAAAAAAAAGCATCAAGTCCATATACACCAGTACTTTCTTACTACTGTTTTCAAAACAATATATGACAGACTGAGGAATGCAAGAAGGATGCAATCAGCATGAATTAACTACTTATTGGGATATTTTGTTTGGATGGAGGATTTCAAAATTAGTTGGGCCATGACCAATAAACATAAACTGCAGAGAATTTGAATCGGGACCTTGCTATCATTTAAAAGAAGACTGCAAAATGAAATCATGTGGTAAAAACTTGTATGAGAAAATATCCCGTTACTTCCTTTATGAGTGTACATTTACTGTGAAACTTACTGGACTGTAGAATATTCTTTAGGAGAAGTTGGTAACATACTCGTAGGATTTTGACAAACAAAACTAAATTATGCCAAGTCATTAATATTTGTAATAGCAACTTAAGCATCAGCATTTAAATATTAAAAATAGGGAACTCTGGATTATACATTCAACTCTACACTCCAGAGGTAATGGCAGCCTTTACAAACCAAATGTGATTAGGGTGAGATCTAATGTGGATGGGAAATACGTCACATCTGTCCACTCTGCTATTTTTAGGACTTCTTTGAAATCTTCAGAATAGGTTAATACAGGATCCAGGATAAAAATAAAAAATAAACAAATAAATAAATAAATAAAAGTGAGTGTGATCTAGTTAAAAAAATATAAAAATTAATTAATTAGTTATTTCAGTTCTTTGAAACTGTCTTGGATAATTGCCTCCATCAGCTAAGCACTTTTACTGATTACAGGTAACAGCATCACTCACAGATAAAAAAGATGGCAGTATAGCTTTTCAGTATCAGAGAGCAGAGATTTTGGAAGTGAACGTAAGTTTCCTTGAAATCACTCCTGATTGAAATTACTCTCAAGCAGGAAGTGTTACTGAGAAGAAGGAACTGAGAAAGGGACAATGAATGTCCAAACCCACAATCACCTTTTAAAAAAATATCCCACAGAAATAGAAAGGATTCAAAGACAATCTTAACTCAGAGTAAGGCTGGAGTTTTGCTTCTTTTTTGTGTTGTTCTTTAATTTATCCCTTTCTTTTGGACTACCTCCTGTCTTTTATATAAAAACTCACGACTTCAGTTGTATTTACACCATACATGAAAAGGATAAATGCACTTCTTCCATTAATTCATTACTATCATTCTCTGGCACTTCCTTCTACGTAATTGCTATTTGCTGTACCCTCATTAATGACGATTTTGTCCAGTACATAGGCTTTCAGTGACAAATACTATTTTTATTACCATATGTAATCACTGTATCTTCTAAGCAAATTGGAACTATTATAGCAAGTGTCTTATTTCTATTTTGGTTAATTTTCCCAAGACTTCTATCGGTATACTTAAAGTCTGATTCTCCTTAGTTACTACGTTTCCACCTATAGCCTTATCTTCATATTCTTCTAAAAAAAATCAGTCATTGGGAAGCTGCTTATATCTGCCTTTCTTAATACCGGCATTAAATTCACCTAGCCCTGTATTTGGGCTTTGACTACCGTTGCTAATGCACCTTATTTCACAAATTTTCTTTTAGAAGCAGTTATCAATTTTTTTTGTATGTGGAGGGAAATAGTAACTGTAAAAAGAGCCATCTGAATACAGAAGTAGCATCACCCTCATCTGTAAAATCACTGTCATCGCTTCTATTATTTGAGCAGCAAAGACAGCTCATTAGAAGTGAAAGAAAGCTGACAGCATGACAGCTTTCATTTACATTTCGATAGTTCCAAACGCAGCCTTCAGCACAGAACTAACTTCATATTTCACTGTATTTTCATCTCTCAATCTAATAAAATACATGTTTTTCTGGACTTTATTGCTATTGCTTCAGGCTTGGGTATTTTAAATGTTATTATGTTTTCAGAGAAAGTTGTAGCAAAAAATATAAACAGAATTGTGGCAAAGAAGCAGTAAATTGACCCACATATACATTACTTTGGAAGCATATTTTAAAATTCATTATCAGAATTGATTCTCTTGCTGCTGCAGTAAATACTATGTCGTACCATTATGTTTTCGAGGTAGAACAAAATGAATAGCTTGTTAAACATTAGTTATAAAGCAAATGGGCACTAAAATGAAACATATTTGTAAGAAGACATTTGTTAACATTCTAGGCATTCCAAAACATAAAGCATAAATAATCTTTCAGAAAATGTCACTCAAAGTTCATTACAAGCTGCACTTCTAAAATCCAGCAAAGAGGAAAAATATTACAGGAGAAGCCTTTATGAAATCCAACTCAAACGACACAAGAAAATTGGAGAAGAGGGTGAACAAGAAAAGAAGATAAATATACAAGCTGCATTTGTTCCACAGATTTTAAGTGAGGAAATCAAAAGATTGTAAAGCTGAAAGATTAAAAAGTAATTATTTCCATAAACATTTACAAAGAAAAGTTAATGATTTTCGTAACTGAAAAAATTATACTATGGAGATTTTTCTTTAAGACCACTCTCTGTAATTTTAATGAAAACTTTTAAAATATTCAGTATGCTGAGGCAAAATGGAGAGAAAGAATTTTCTGAATTCTCCAAGTGAATCTATTGATTGAACACAATTTAGTAAGAGATTGTATTGAAGAGATGCCATCTAAAAAATCTCCTCTGGAACAGATGCATGGATTATAAAACCAGGAGGGCTACTATACTCACTTATACAGAACTTTGGAACGTAGGACACTATCAAACTGCCCTCAATGAATTTGAACAACAGCATGTCTTTTAAAAATAAATTTTTTAAAAATAAATTACATTTAAAACAAGCAAGGAAGTTTATCCACTCCCTTTATGTATCCTAACAAGAAGAAAATTGCAGTAACAATTACAAAGAGAATATTTCTGCTTTGACATCACTATAAAATAATCATGGATTTAACAATTCACTGGCAAACATCCTATGCAGACAAACAAAACTCCCAAATTATTCATCTGATATATTTCACACATTCGCTAATGTTAGAAATCATTTTCTCCTTTTTTTTTTAAACCCTTCATTCTTATTACATAAGCAAACACATGTAAATAATTGAAACAACATTTAAGAAGAAACAATACTTCATTAATAAAGAATAAGGAATGCCATTTTTTCTAAAATGATTGAATGAAGTACCTGAAATACACTATTAAAGCAATTCCAAAGAACATCAGAGTATGTAGCAGGTAGTGTTTGCAACCAAGCCATTAAAATAGGTTTCCAATCTAACACTGAAGAACTCATGAAGACCATCCCATTACGAGAAACTGTTGCAGGGGAAGCATTGTCAATGTTGTGAGGTTCAAAAATAATTTTGCAACTGGGAGACATTGGAATACGATCTCCATTGGCCAAAGTCAGGGTCTTATTATCGTCCAAAACAGAGTTCAGATTTTCAATCCATATCGCATCAACAGGCCCATCCAAAACTATCCAAATATGCTCACCCTAAAAAAAAAAGAGATGCACACACACATGCAGCTTTATGCACGCTGACCAAAAATACGAAAAATACACATTTAATCTCAGAGGATGTGCTCTTGGATATAAAGTCATAATTTGGTGCTGATTGGCTCAGTATGAAATGCAGCTTTCATAATTTGCTCAACGATTTAACTCTTCTTTTTTTATCTTGTGCCACACAAAAAAGGATATTAAGAAATAGTGAAAAATGATAGTTTGGACCGTTCTAAACACAAAACTCTCCCTTTCTTCTACAAAAAATACACCATCCAACCCAGCATCCATCAAGGTGGATGAAAACATTTCCTGTTAAATTAAGTCACAGGCACACAGTCCGTGTGGGATGCTACCTAAGTATCCACATAAGGCTTCCTGTTTCCTAAATGAAAACTGTATAAAAGTGAATTTCTAAAGATCCGAGTGTAATTATTACACAGTGAAACATCATGTACAGGTTTGATAACAGAGTTTGGAAATAGAGCAGCAATGACATAAAACCAGACGGGAGATTATTACTTTTCTTGTCCTCATGTCAAAACACAAGCAGCCCTTGCTTTTGCATTAGAATGGTAGGACTACCTGCTTACAGAGGGAAGCAATACTCTTAACATATTTTCCTATTTAATTCTGGAACTTCTAGAGCGTGGGGAGTCTAGTGCTCTTTGGTATTTACACATAATTATGACATTTGGGTACATTCAGCTATTCAGATACAATGCAAAACTCATATCACATTTTCCCATTCGACTTTGTAACTGAAAAGCTTTCACATAAATGACAGATAATTTCTATTGACATGCAGCTTATGTTGCCAATAGAAAGATGCACTGATGACGGTGGATGAAATAATCTTACAGGGGACTGCAACCTGCTCTCTAGATTAGAAAAACAGGGTGCTTAAGATACAGAGATAACTGGATCTTATGGAAACAACATTAAATGTCCTTATTAACCATCACAATAAAATATCCATTACCTTCTTTGCTTTTAAAGTTTTTCTCCATAATGTAGAGAAAATGCCATCTGTCCAGTCATTTGTAGCAACGTCAAGGGTACCAAACATCTGGGAAGCTGTGATTGCCTTGGGGTTCATTCTCATCTCTTTGTGTGGAGCACCACAATCTGTCATTGCTTTCATCAAAATATTAATGCATTTGGTCTTTCCTGCACCAGTTGGACCTAGAGTCATGATACCTTAAAACAATACAAACATGGTTTAAAATGAAGTATCATGCTACAGTTTAATGATTATTAGCATCAGAGACCCTTGTTTTACTTTTATCAAAAGCCAATACAAAAACATGTTTCTCACTCCACTAACTCAGTGCTGATTGAAATGGAATTTAAAAATATTAATAAGGTGACTCTATAAATGCCTGCCCTATTATGACAGACAAGCCTATGTGGGTCTGTATCCTCCCTCAGGCAGTTCTGCTCCTTTTTCTAATTGGAAAACACAACTGCCTTTTGATGTTCACATGCAATGACATTGACATGACTGGTTGTAAACAAAAACAGTAATTTCTAAATGTATTTAATGAGTAGTTCCCAATGATACACAAAACCAAGCATATCTTTATGAAGCACACAAAACAAAACTATGCACCTGCATCTATTTATGCCGACATTTGAATACTTTTTTCTTACAAAAAAAACAGTAGCAACCACACTTTTAATTTCATCAGTGTATATGCATATTGCCTGAGGAAAATAAGCCATGTTTTCAACAATAAATTGAGCCTACAGCTGATCCTTTTTAGTTTATTTTCTAAACAAACTATTCAAGTGGCCCAGCGTCTGTCCAAAAGCAGATGGGACATTCAGAATGAGATTTCCAAAGCCATCTAAGGGAGCTACGTAACTGCTCTTAACCCTAGTGGCAACTGGACAACACAACTGTTATGCGACAAAATCCTTAGTTGGCTTTGGAAACATCTTCAACACAAAGATGGAATAAAAAAGCACAAACCCAAGTTACAGTCTGGTACAACACAGAGTGCTTGGTGCGTGAGCTCTTTATTTGCACATACTGCCTCTATGCCAGCCAAGAGGAACCATGCATTCAACAGATTTTTTTTCATAGCATGAAATCCCATGGTAAACTCTTCATAAATCCAAGGGTCATTCTCCCTCCATCCACAAGCCTGCACAACAGAAAGGCCCTGGCACCCAACTGTTAGGTCAACTGGAGTTGCATGACCAATGGGATACGTGGAAAGAGGCATCTAAACAGAATGCCACAGTGGAGAAATTCCAGAGATCCTATGGTGCTTCTTCCTGTGGAGCTGTTCTTCACACAGCTTCTTCCAGCAACAGGTATATTTAATCACAACTAAAATCATGAGAACTTTCATGTTTCCTGCATCAGTGTTATAATTTCATACGGAACACAGAACCCATCAATTTACATACAAATAATGTATTCAACCAACTATTAGCCAGTTCCTTGTCTAATCCATAAACTGAACTAAACTTTTGAGGCATTAGCTCTCAGACTGTAGTGGGTGAATGAGTAATTCCTTCTATTTGTTTAATTGCTTAAGCTTACTGTTCACTTACTAACACACTAAAAGAAAGAATAAAAAGGATGGCTTCTTCAACAAAGTTTTTCTACTTTAGCTAAATTTCCTTTGTATTTTGTCCCTCATAGAGTAAAAAATCATAGGTTTTCAAAGTCTTGGTGAGAGAGAGAGAGCATTTCAAAGACAGGACTTTTTTTTCCATTCAGTTATGAATGGTAAATCTGTTTGCACTACCATTTTTTGTATTCTTCCTAGGACAGGATAAACTTTACTCATTAGCCTTTTGTGGACTACAAAAATGTCAAGCACAGAATGCTTGACACTGGAAGGGACCTGTGTAGGCCAATTTGTCCAAACTCTCTGCTCAAGAATGTGGGGGGCTTATTTCTCCTCAGTTCAAATGGACAGATTTGTACACAACAGCACCTAGAATTATAGTGCCTGCTTCTTGGAATCTATCAAATTAAAGGTCTGAGAGATTATTTTTATAATCTTCTCAGCATCAAATTTCACAGTAACATTAAATACAAGCTTCATGACTGAGCACTGAGGGCAACAGTTGTTTTCAGAGTACTGAATAAATTCGGATTTGTCTCTGAGTTGGAACAAATACTTTACATTTTAACTTGTTCTATACAAATTTCAATAATTCTGAAGGCCACATTCTTCTTTCCCATAAAAATGTAATGCTACAAAGCTAAAAATTCACTATGTGTGCATTGCACGGGGAAAAAGAGTCCTAATACTCTCCTATCAAAATATCCACACAGGCTTTAAAAATGACATCTGTTCAATTTCAAACTACATTTTTTGTGAAAATAATCTGCACCCTGTAGCAGATAATATTAAAAACTTTATTGTTTTTATGCAGCCTCAAAACCTCTTCTCGCATGCTAACCATGTCGGACTCGTTGAGTTTCGTACAGCTGAATGAGTTTAAGAATCCATGGTGGATGACAGATAAGTCCTGCTTTCTCTGCCTGTTTCTGAATGGCTGACTGTAGTTCAGGATAGTCAGCTTTATCCAGAGTAATTCCAGGGAATAGGTCATTAATGAGACTCATAAATAAAGGTTCGTCTTCATCCACCTGTCAAGGATAAAGTAGAGAGGAAATATATAATTTATTCATGGAAATTATTGTTATAGCTGTAAACAGTCTTCAAGAATATGCCATTGAGAAGATGGCAGTAGAAAACTGTCTATTTTCCAGAGCAAATATTATACATCAGATTTACGAAGTGAATTTCATACAATGCAACCACAAGTAGCAATTTCTAAATTAAATACTTAAGGCCTATAAAAATGTTAACTTTATAATACAATTCTTATCAGTATAATCACACGTGTCTTCATTTGTTACATGAGTCAGCAAGATTTATTAAAATTGAGCTTTCCCTTGGATATCTTACAATCTTTTTCATTCTGTAAATCACTGAAGCATGCCTATAGGTTTGAATGTGCTGAATAGATTAACATCAGAAACAGAGTAATTGGTTCCATCACAAAACTGGCTGCCAGTGTAAATACATGGACTCTAGATATGCTATAACCTTTCAATTACAGCAATAGAAAGAAAAGATGAATAGTGATAACAAAACAGATTACACTATACAAGGAGGTGTTAGCCGCTTCCAGTCACTTCACTCATTGCAATTCTTATGATGTACTAAAAAGGCAACAGATTCCCAAAAAATATTTAAATTGAAATTCTGGATTAAGAATCTTCAACGACACTATTAAAAGGTAACGCAATGTATTCTCCCTTTCTCTCCACAGATGGAGCAGAAAGAAGAAAAAAACAAAAGGCAATTAGAGGATGAGGTCTGGTCCCCTAGGATATGATGGAACTTCTGATTATTTTTTTCATCTAATGTTTCTGATGTGTTTTTCTCTCTTTAAAAAATAAATAGCGCTCTCACCATAACTGTATTCTCATCAAAATACTGCAGTAGAAAAAACTGCAAAGTAATGTATTCAACTGCTGGGGAAAAAAAAAGAACTTTTCAAAGTACATAATAAATAAAATTTTAAAAGGCAAATAAAATACTCTTTTGGGAAAGTCATCAGTGTTACAATACCAATTTGGAGAGGTTCATGTCCCGCAGAACTCTCATCACTACAGTTTTCTCTGGCTCTTTGGGATTAGATCTTTTCACTGCTCCAAGTGTTCTTAAAACTGACAGGATATTTCTTAGTCCAAAGTCATAGTGAACCTTGAAATAATACATAAGCACAATTGGTACCACAAACACTAAAGACTTTAAAATCAAGAAGGGGCTGAAAACCATATTAACTAAAGAAATAACTAGGCTATTGAACTTTTAGGCATGATTAATTTCACAGCTTTTCATCTTCTTAACTGGAGCTCCAGCTCTGTTGCTATCATATCCTGAAAATATTTTCCAGTGTTGTATGTCAACGCCTGCCAAGTCTCCCTTTTGGTGGTAGACTACCACATTCACACGTCATCTATAACAAAGCTGCTGCTTCTATCATTTTCCTAAATTCATAATATGCCAGATGTATAAACAGTAAACCACACATCTTCAGACTACTCTTTGTTACCTGCTCACGAAAGAACTGTTACTATCTTGATATACGGTACTGGGATTGGTACCTAAAAGGGCCAATCTCTTGCAGATATAAAAAGAACATACTGAAACTATACAGGTACATTTTTTTTATATGTAAGCTTATCTTATCCCATACTTAACCACAATCCATTCTTCGATATTTTTATTGTAACTGAGATATCTTTGCAAATAAGGTATCTTCTAATCTACATACAATTATTTGTAATGATGGATTCACAACTGCTATCACTGACAAACTGGAACAATACCTTGAGTACTCCTCAAAATCTTCAGCAATAAATAGCTTACTGATTAGGTGATACCAAACTAGTGAACAAAACCATAACTACAGTCCAATATGGCCAAGAGAAATTCAATAAGTGATCTATGTAGGATTAATTTAAATAAAGAAAAGTGAAAAATACAGCAGAGATGAAAATATCCAACTGCAAAATAACTCTTCTTTATTGAGATGAAAAATAAATCAGGTGCAGAAAGCTTGTGGACTCAAACCACAAACTCACCAATGACATAAATCTGCATTTATATAAGGCAGCAAAAATGCAAGTGATCCTTTTAGGACAGTTGAAAAGACCTTTCCATTGCAGTTGGCACTTTCATATTGTGCCCAAAAGTTGGATTCCACACTTGAAGATGAACTCATGCTGAAAAGAATCTAGAAAATAAGGGTATCAGCCAACTACAAAACATGCTATACCACGAGGAAGTAAAACAAAGTTTGCTTTAGAAGTAGGGAGAGCAAATATATAAGATGAGTTAAAATAAAAGTCTTTGATGTGCAAAAAATTCCTGCAAAGAGGAAGGCAGAAGGAATAGGTAGGAAAAGAAGCAGTGTATTTAACTACAGCATGAAAGATTCAAGTCAGCTTATCAAAATAAGAAAAATCAAACTTTGTAGCATGCTGCCTGGGAAAGTGCAGGCTGTCAATGGAAAATGTTCAGGAGAGTCACAAATATTTACAGCAAATCATTTAGCTAAGATCACTTTTTCCTCTAGGCAGGTAAATGTATGATCCCTCACGGCTCCACCTGACCTCATTTTCTATGATTCCAGCAGGTGACATGTTGTTAGTTACCACTTGACAAAGTCAGATACAAATATTCAGCCAGATACTGCCATGAAATCTCATTTGCATAAAGCAACATTAAGATCAAAAAGATTAATAAATTCCTGTGAAGTTGGGAAGCAGATTACATGTTGACAATGAAGTCTGGTATCATTTCATAAATGATAGGTCTTAGTGATATATTTGTTTTATTCCATGCCAGTCAACTAACATTGATGTCGGAACAAGTCCAGCAGAGGGTGACTAAGTGAGAGGATAAGAGATAATGGTCAAAATTTAGAAAATTTCAGTGGGACATAAGGAAAAGATTATTCACAATGAGAGTGGTCAAATACAGAAAAGGTGCCCAGAGAGACTGTGGAATTTCCATCCTTGGAGATATTCAAAACTCCACAAGTGCCTTAGCATCCTGCTCTAAATTGACCTGTTATGAGAGAACAGCATCGTGGTAGAAGCTTTTGCACTTTCTCATTCTGGGTAATCTGCACAATGGGTGCCAATCTGAAGTACCTGTTTTCTAAAACATGCAGCATGGGATACAAACAGGTCTACTGTCTCTCTAGGGCAATGGAAATGTGGTGGGATAGCTTACAAGACTGGTGTGCTGCAATGGACAGATTATGGACAGGTTATCTAGGAAGGAAGATACAGGAAGGCTGGGTAGGCAGCTGTCCTAAAAAGTAAAAGAGAATGTAAGTGCTTTGCCTTACTCGCTTTGCTGATGAGCTAGTTTAGAGCATCTGGGTTAGGATTAAAGAACTGAATATTGTGGTAGATGTCTGCTGCAAATTTTGTAAAGAAGAAGATGAGGCTTTCTTCAGACAACTGGCATTAGCCTCATGTTTTCAAGTCCTCGTCTTCACTGAGGGCTAGATCCTCCCCAATATCTGATGGAAGGGCAAACCAGTAGAGCAGAGGCAGTCCAGGAGATTTCAACACTGTCTCCAATAACATCCTCACAGATGAAATGATGAAATAGGGACCAGATAAGTGGACAGTGAGGTGGATTGAAAACTGATCTGCCTGGCTCAAAGAGCTATGATCAGTCACACAGTCCTGCAGCTAGAGGCCAGTCACACCTTCATTCATGTCATATCTTCATTAATGATCTACACAGTGCGACAGCGCATCTTCAGCAAATATGGAGATGGCAAAGAGCTTTGACACACAAGACAGTTGTGCTGCCACTCACTTAACAGGTTGGAGAAATGGGCCAACAGGAATCCTGTGAAGGTGAGCAAAAGGAAATGCCAAGTCCTTCCCCTGGGGAGAAAGAAACCCCAAGCACTCACTCACACACCTAGGGGCCAACCTGCTGTAAGCAGTTTTGCAGGAAATGACCTGGGAGTTCTCTCGTCAACAAGTGGAATATGAGCCTGCAATGCACCCTTGCAGCAAGGGCAGCCAGCAGTACTCTGTTGCACATCAGCAGCAGGCTGAGGGAAGTTATTATTACCCCCCTACTCAGCATTGGTGAGACTGCATCTGGAGTACTGCGTTCACATCTGACCTTCTCAGTACAAGACAGACATGGACTTTCTGAAGTGGGTCCAGTGAGTAGCTACTCACTGAAGGGATTAGAGCCTCTGACATATGACAAGAGGCTGATGGAGCTGCAATTGTTTCAAATGCAAAGCTCAGTGAGGATCTTATTTATATAAATAAACAACAAGAGGGATTAAAGAAAACAGTTTCAGTGGTACCAAGTGACAGGACGAGAGGTGATGGGCACAAATATAAATCCAAGAAATACCACTTCAATATCAGAAAAGCTTGTTTGTTTGTTTGTTTGTTGTTGTTGTTGTTGCTGTTGTTTTTTACTGTGAGAGCCATCAGACAGTTCAACAGTTTAACCTGAGAGGTTGCTCTGTCTCTATCCTTGGAGATACTCAAAGCCTGCCTGGATGAGGTGCTGAGCATCCTCATCTATATGAGCCTGTTCAAGCATGGGTACAGGACTAATTGCACTCCAGATGTCCCTTCCAAACTCAGTTCTTCTCTGATTTTGTAATTGTATATAATGGATTTACACAAAAGCAGGACTGTCCAAAGTGCTGATGACAGGCACAGGCAGGACAAAGTAGCCCATTGCCATGTTTTTTGCTTTGTCCTGGCTTCTGTTGCAGAGTATAGAATCATGATGCACGAAGTAAACTGCTGGGAGCAAAGATCAGTGTAGTAGGCTTCTCTGATCATTACTGAAGAAATGTTAGAGTGTCCTAAAGAAATTATAAATGCACACAGGAGGCTGTTTTCCACAGATACACTGGCTTTTAAAGTAAGAACTATGGAATTTAAGTTATTAAGTGTGATGAAAGGATAACATTAAAATGTATCATTGTGATGTAGCTGGGTCTCAGAGCTGTGCCTGTGTGCAAAACCAGTGCATTTGGTAATTATTTCCGTTAATTAATAGCAAGGAACTCCCCTGCTAGCATCAATGTAGATGAGACAAAGGACTGACCTGAGAAAAGGCAATTGAACTACATGCCTTCACAGCAATCCATCTGACTAATTGTTAAAGAAGTTTTCCAGATAAGCATTTCAATCAGTTCCACAGACTCCTTCAGGCCGTTCCCACTACACCTAGGCCAATTGAGAGGCAGCACCTATATGATTCAGCATGTTGTTTAACGTGTTGGGTAGAGAATCTCACTGTCTTGGGGACTCCAGGGCAGCCTCTGCTGCAGAAATAACCAAACTGTACACAGAAACTCTGTACAGATGCAGCAAAGGTCATGCAGAAAACACTGCACAGTCAAGATAGTCGAAGTAAGTTCTATATACAATGAAGACAGTCAATAGCAATGGATCATGGTGTCTGATCACTGGAATGATCACACAGGACCAGAAGTCAGCTGGACAGAATTCAGCAGAACACTGGTTCAGGAGAGTTTCACCCAGTCTAGCTACAGACTTGACTGCAAGGACCCTTGCAAGAGAGCTACCTATTGCCATTCAGTGATTCACCATGTAAGTGTTAGGAAAAGATCACAACACAGTTTTGTGGTTTGGTTAGTTGGTTGGCTGGCTTTGTTGGGGAGGGTTGGTAGTTTTGCTGTTCTTGGCTTTGGCATTTTATTTGTAAGTACTTTGTTCAGGGGTGCCTGTGCAACAGTTTCAACACATGACAGCACAAAACAAGCAAAGCACTTTTGCACAGGTTGATGGCGAAGTCTGTGATGCCTGCACAAATGTCTCACCCACAGTGAAGGAAATAACCACGACCAAGCAAAATGAAAACACAGATTGAGATGATGAAAAAACTTAATCCTACTGAGACCAAGCCTGAGGGAAAAAAGAGAGGTCTATATTCGATACACATGAGATAAGCTGTGTTGCTACCTGCTGAAACTGTGTGCAAATTTTCCTAAACAATGTCCAAAAATTCCACTTAAGAGAGAGGTCTTAGAAAATGATCCTCTGAGAAATGCAGCCTATGAGCCTGGTAACTAAAATGCACGCCAATGGACAGGACTGAGAGAGTAGGATGGACAGCAACAAATCGACTAGTACAAATAGATGCTAGGATCAATATAAGGTGATTCAGATTGCCTAAAAATTAATTTGAAGGCTAAATGGAGACACCTTGGGCAATATTATAGTGAACCAGTAGTGAATATCTGATCCTTCAGAAGCTACAACACAAAGCTGGTGAGCAAAACATGCTCAGGAAAAAAAAATACAGAAATGAATATGAGAATCTGGTTTGGTTGGCAATATATACTGACACAGTGAAATCACCAAGGGTTGGAGAAAGAATGAAAAATTCAAACCTATACAGTTTTATTTTAAATCTCAAAATATGTGGGCAACATGATGCTTTCCCGTCTTATTCTGGTGTAGTTCAAGATTTCTACATAGAAGCCAACATAGCCTTTAACAGATACATGGTACAGTCGTGAACTAATATAATGGAGAATGCAGCTGATATGCCCAGGTATATTAGGATTCAAGTGGAGCAGGCTTCTCATTTGAGCTCCAACTTACCTACCACTCACATCATTTCTCTTTGAGACCCTCTAGTGGACAGTCAGCATTCAGCATTCAAAAGCCAAAAACTAGTTCTGTTCTTAAAAGCAGCTTTATTCTTTGTTTCTGCTTAAACACCCCATACCAGACAGAATAGCTTTTCTGGTAGCACTCAGCAAGACAGTGCCTTGTAGGCAGTCTTCAGTTTTTTACAGCTCTTACACTGACTCTCCGATACACCTGGTCTTCATAAGTGAGAGGACTGAAAACACTGTCTTCTACAAAGCTCTTTAGAGCTTTGCACACTGTTCCTCATATAATCATCATTATCTGCACTCTGTTTAAAAATCACAAATAAAACTTACTGCACTGTACAAATTAGTTTGAAAACAAAAAACAACATGATTATTTCAAATTCTGTTGCTGGAACTTGAAGCTGAAAACCCTAACGACTAGGTTCCTGAGCCAAAATAATTATATATTCTATGAAAGTATATTCTCTACATTCCCTTCCAGTGACAGCTTAGAGTTGGACAAATATTTATTTTACCTGTTTAGATAACTGCTCTTCACAGAGCTTGTAGAGTGTATAAAATTTTCGACTAAGGATTTGGTTGTCTCGGAAACCAGCACTTGCCAGCTTGACTTGCATAATAATGCCACGGTCGGGCACCATCATAGCAACTGTGCGAAACTGAATCTTCAGATTTTCTGGAAGTTCCTGTCGTCCTGCATAGCCAGGGTTCTGAGAAATGAAAAGTATAAAATAAAATATTACTTAATGACAGCAGGATAGGAAGGCTTACCCTTTTTCATAATCATTTCGCAAACGCAGGAGCACATGCCAGATCATACCAGGTAACTGAAGCATGTTACAATTGCACATCACTACTAAGTTGTCCAAATAGTGCATTTAATGAAGTACACGGCATCACATATGGTATTTTGGGATGCCCAAGACACGCAGATCTAAACAGGCAACCACTTACAGATCTTGTTGGAGCTCTATGAAACAGTTAGCTCCTCACGGTCTTGATAGTGTTACAGTGCTAAAGGTTATTGCTCTAATCTAAACTAATCTGTCTGATCTTTCGCTGAAGATGTCCAAGTCACTCATACGACTACCACATGGGTCAGTTGTGAGAATAGTAGTCTCTGGCTTCTTAAACTCTCCCAGTTGTTTTCAAACTGCATTTTCTCTGGCCTTGGTACACCACTAGTTAATTTCTCTTTTTTTGCAAATCAGAGTGATGACATTAACATCTTTTTTCAAAGGTAGGAAAGCTTAGAGTAAATAAAAATGTTTCAATTTTGAGTTGTGCTTGCGTAGCCTAAGCTAAGGAGGGGGAAGTACAAAGATGCTTCTATGGTATTCTTACACTTTCCTGTTTCTTTGTCTCCTGCACTAACATAAGCAGTCCACAGGCACCAAAGATAAATCTTTGGGAGGTCAGTGAACCAGACTGAAGGTGACTTCCTTCATGCTATCACAGAGAAGGATTGGAGTCAGAAGTCCTTCACAGGTGGTGAAATACTGACTGGAAAACCTAGAGTAGTCCTTCCAATAGTCAATTACTTCTGTTCTATTTTGACAGACTTTGACTAAAAATATGAGATGGCTGGATTTAATCTCAAACTGTCAAATACTGAACTAAAAAAGCCCTTAATATATGTAGTTGAAGATGACTGCATAAATCAAGTCCTAAGTTCCAGTTAAAAACACAGGCAAGAGAAAATGCCATCATTATTATTTGACAAAACTATTGCTCAAATTCACTATTTTCTAACAGACAGTTCCAACAAGGGATACTTTCATGGACAATGATATGGGAAATATGTTCTATACTGATGCCATTTACACATATACATACCATAGTCAGAAATATACCGAATTCTCTGTCCATGTCAACAACATCACCATCAGTGAAAACAAACTGAGGTTTCTTGTTTTTCTTACACTGAAGTACAATATATATCTGCTGAGCAGCTACTGATAAAACTGGAAGTTCAATACGGTTAAATTCATCGAAGCAACCCCATGCACCTGACTGGGCTAAACCTAAGAGGGCAAAAAGGAAAATGTTTGTTTAAATATATCAGATCAAGGAAGAAGAACTTACATATAAAATAAGGGCACATTCTATATAAGATCAC
This sequence comes from Penelope pileata, assembly GCA_013396635.1. Classification (NCBI taxonomy): domain Eukaryota; kingdom Metazoa; phylum Chordata; class Aves; order Galliformes; family Cracidae; genus Penelope; species Penelope pileata. Next base: position 501,992 of record WBMW01006374.1, read on the forward strand.
ATAACGTAAGAAAAGCAAAGAATATTAAGACAGAGTAAAATGAGGAATAAAAACTCAGAAAAATTTGGCTGTAATGATACCCAGTAAAAGAATTAGTCCTTGTAAGAAAGATACATAAAATTATTCTTAAAGTATCATACACTTCTACAGTAACTATAAGGCAGAAATTGTGAAGTAATATTGTATATACAAGGACTTCTCTGAAAGTAATGTTTCCTATTTTATTATGTTGGCCCACAACATCAGAGGTGGCTGTTGGTGGTATGGCAGTAGAGGTTGAACCTTCCCACCAATATTCCATTCCATTTTGTTGCCATGTGACAGATGGCAGCAGAGGGGCAGTCTGACCCAATGGCGTCTGACATGGAAGGGTGTATGAAGCAAAGGGGTGGAACTGAATTCCTCCATGTGGAGAAAATGGCACCCACTGACATTCATCAATGCTTGCTGAAAAAGACAACCTTTCTCTTGCCATTTGGCCCCATGCCAAATGGCCCCGTGCCATTTTGAAGACCACGGAGCACATTGCCAATCTTGGCTGAATTGCCCTACCACACTCATCGTATAGTTTGGATTTGCCGCCTTCTGACTTCCATCTGTTTGGGCCAATGAAAGATGGACTGCATGGGCAACATTTTCCTAGTGACGACGCCATCATAGCAGCTGTGAAACAGTGGGTCACCTCCACTGGTGCAGATTTTTACGAGTGCGGTATGCAGGCTCTTGTTCATTGCTGATGACAATGCACAGCTAATGGTGGCGACTATGTTGAAAAACAGCATTTTGTAGCCAAGAATTTCCTCTATGAAATAGTGTTATTGTGCTCTTTGTAGCTGTTGCAGTTTCCATGGAAATAAACAGGAGACATTACTTTCTGAGCAACCTATGTAGTACCTAGCATGAAAAATGTGCATATAGCATGGAAACTCATCTATGAAGAGAGTAAAATTGTCAAAGATGAGCTACCTAAATGAAAAGCGTAGGATCAAATCCAGAAATCACTACATTGTGACAGCACCATTGTATCTTTTTATAATATTTAATTCAATATCAAAAATTGTCGAAGAATAGTTTTCCACTGTTTAAGAGAGAGGAATCTGAGGTCACACTTTACACTTTTATTTGTAAAAGACCATGGAGTTCTAGGCAGACATGAGTATCCACAGACATGAAACGCATGTATTGTGGAAGGGTCAGATACTCCTGTATCATGTTAGCAGGATAGCAATATGGGAGTCCATAGCAGCAGCTTTCCAGAGAGGTAACGGGAAAGCCATGTAACCCCCTGCCAATTTCACATCCACTCCACGAGACAAAAGCTAGAGAGTCTATGCAGGAGTTTCAATGATGAATTTCAATTTCTTCTTTCTCAAAGCCCACAACAGACTAATATTTCTTATTGTCAGGTTCCAGCAAGGTTCTAGATGAGCACTTTAACTGGTGCTACAAACAATTGTTCAGAAGTGTTCAATTCATCCCACTGGCCTACTGGAGCTTAGTTTGGCTTAAGGCACTTGAAAGTAGTCCTAAGTGTAAAGGTACTATAAAATAAATGGAATCTAGCATTGCACAAAACTTTCATCTGTTTTACTGGGCCTACTGCTCAATTTCATTTTTAATTAAAGTGAATCCTACTACAGAACATCTCCCACAGAGCTGCCCCACTCTTGCTGCTCGCCAGTGAAAAATTCTTGCAGATATTTTTCAACTGTATTTGGTCCGTTTTGTTACATGTGCTACATGATTATCATGAATTAGTATTTAAAAAAAAAAAGGGATTTTGCTACTTTGTTTATTAAACAGCAGTATCTACTCTTTGGGATAAAACAAGGAAAAGCCCTAAATCTGGACATCCTTTAATAAAGAGAATGTTCCACATCATAACATCCCTCACACTTACTACCTATATATCAAATGTTTTTCGAAATTGCTTTCTGTACAGGATGATAAGTTCAGTTCTAGCCAAGCAATTTTCCTTGGGGAAGGAAAAAAACACTTGTTCTGTAATGCCACCTGCTGCATGGAGTTGGGAAACCTGACTCCCAGACAACGTCAATATCCTGCAGCTTTGAATTAATTCAATTCTTGCAAAATTATTTCCTTCTGGTGGTGTTTAAATAAAAGAAAAAATAAAAAAAGAATGAAAAAAAACCATACACACCACCACATACACCCAAGCAAATGCACAGCAAGCAAATTGTCAGCCGTAGAACACCTTAGAGAATGTAATTTCGTTGTGCACTGTCATATGTGCTTTAATTTCTGTTCACACAGAGAACATAATATGCTAATCAAATATGGAAATGGGGTAAAAGTAGAAAATAAGAAAAAAAAAAAAAGAGAGACCAGAGATATTGTTGCCTGAGTTTAAGAACAAAATCAGTACAGACATCCTGGTCTTCAAAGTGAGTATATGAACAGCACACTCTATCTGCAGCACCCTCAGAAAGACTTAAAAATGCATCTCTGCAATGCAGTGTCACGTCACTTTCCATCTCAGTGACCCCATGGCCCATCACAGCTGGGTGGCCCTATCTTTGAATGCTACAACATAGCTACATTGCCTAGTAAATGGACCAGGGACCCACACTCAAAGACTGCAGCCTGCTGCAACCACCCATTCTGACAGATGACACAACAGGCCAAGTGATCGCATCCTACATGTTGCCTCATATACTGCTCCATCTGCCTAAAAATAATATGACAGTGCAGTAGCTAATCATGACAAAGCAGCTATAAACTCCACTTTGTACTGAAGTGGCTCATCTTTTAAGATCTGGCACAGGGCTACAACTAAAGTGATATAATTCAAAGCAAATTTCACTAAAACTGAACTTTAGCTAGCCAAAGCACAGCCCATATAGAGCTCCATATTCATTTATTCATCTTCTGAATTAAGATAAAGATCAAATCCTACATTAAATATTGCATGAAATATCAAATCACAAAAAGGTACCTCAGCTAAGACTGGAGTTATTTGACTCCATAGTAAACAGAACCAAAGCAAACATCATTTTTATATTCATTTACAGAGAATCACGGAAAGGTTCCTAAAGGGTATTCACAGGCACTTTTCAGTAGCTGCTACGAAGTATGCCTGATTTGCCATTCCTCAGCAATTTTAGTATTGAATTTGATATAATAATAAACTTGAAAATTCATCTTCTCATTTGCTTCCCTAGAACTTTCATGGGTTACCTCTGGTCCAGCTCAAATGACCAATTCTATCTGAACCTACATTCCAGCTCAAATTTAATAAACAAAGCTACCAAAGGTGGAAGTCCAGACCTCAGATACCTTGGCTAGACTGTCTGCCTGTGAATAGCTACACAAGAGAGATAAGAAGACAGAGAAACAGGCAGACAGAACCTCAACTCTGAGCAAACCAGGAAAACTTTAAACTGTATTTTTATACTATAGGATATATTGTTATATAATTTATATGTTTTCATTTATTTATTCTGAAGGTCAAACTTACTTTTCTTACAGCAAAAAAATCTGGAAACGTAGCTGAAGGCATACATGATAATACCACCTCCACATTCACTTTTTCTATGCTAACATTTGGTAACTCGACCCAAATTTGATTAATCAAAAAGTTTGGAAATGGAAACACTGGTGATGGAGTATAACAGCCTTCACAGACATGTTTGAGAATTCTGAAGAATTTCTAAGTGTGTGCACTAAAAAGTGTAATATATTTCATGACAATACTTTTCTCAGTCTGCATGAAAGGACCTTTACAACTATAAAGAATTACTCTTTGTTTCCATGAAAGATACCGTATGCATTAAAGAATCTTTTAATGCAAAACTCACTTTTCCTCTCCTATTAACCAAAAAATAGCTCATTTCCTTCCCAGAGATAATATATCAATCTTTCAAGAACTACCAGACATGTTAAAGATATTTCAACAGAAAAATTGTGATTCCAAGCCAGGCCCTTCCAAGTTGCAACCGTAAATCTAGACTAACTGGTAACCTTCACAAATGAAAGCACCAATGATTTCATAGAATCATAGAACCATCTAGGTTGGAAAAGACCTTCAAGATCATCAAGTCCAACCATCCCCCTGACCTACCAAGTCTCATCACTAAACCATGTCCCTTAGTGCCTAGTCCACGCATCCCTTAAGTAACTACAGGGATGTGTTCTCCACCACTTCCCTGGGCAGCCTACTACAATGCTTGATCATCCTTTCTGTGAAGAAATTCTGCCTGATACCCTTTCAACCTAAACATCCCCTGGCACAACCTGAAACCACTTCCTTATATCCCATCACTGGTCACCTGAGAAAAGAGATGTACATCTTCCTTGCTCCAATCTCCTTTCCAGCAGCTGTAGAGAGCAATGAGTCTCCTCTTCTCTAGACTAAACAATTCCCTTAGTTGCTCCCTGTAAGTCTAGTCCATTCACAAGCTTCTTAGTTCTCTGCATGCACTCAAGCAAATCAATGTCCTTTTGGTAGTGAGAGAGATAAACGCATTATTTAAAGTGCAGTCTCACCGGTGCCACATACAAGGGGACAACCACTTCCCTGATCCTGCTGGCCACACTGCTTCTGACACAAGGCAGGAAGCCACTGGCCTTCTTGGCCACCTGGGCACACTGCTGGCTCATGTTCAGTCGACTGTCGACCATCACCCCCAGGTTCTTTTCTGCCAGGCAATTTTCCAGCCACTCTGCTCCAAGCCTATACCACTGCATCAGGTTATTCTGACCCAAGTAGGAACAGTCTCACTTTTTTCCCCAAACACACAACAGCCTGATCAAAGCTGAAAAAAAATCACTCTGTTCAGCTGGATCCAATATCACATTTCTAGTCAATTTCCCTGAGAAACTGATGCCCTCACAGGCATCACGGTCACCTTACCACCAATTGGTTGATCTTTTGTAAGTCACATTTAACATTGGCATGCCTTTAATGATCCAGCCAGATTAACAAGGACACTTTATACAACATTACTTAGACTTTATTACCTATGTTGACAATATTACATGGAAAATTATCAGCTCATAGAAAAGCAACACACAAGGGAAGTGGAGCTTAGAAATGTTCCTGCATTTGTTTGGTACTATATAAATGAGCAGTTTTCCATAGCTGCTAATCACTAGGTGACTGTTTTCCCTCTTGATATGCAATGATCTGACCATGGTTAAATGCACAGTATCTACCTCATGTAAGGACTTCAATAATATATTCAGCACAAGAGTCATTAGCTTCTAGGAATCTTTAATCCACATCCCAGTGTGACTTAATGGGATACTGTCTCCTGCTCTCACTACTCATAGGAGTACCACAGGTGTCAGTTTCAGCCTCCTCCAAGGCAGTGAATGCCTTTATTCACCTAAAAGGAACAAAGCTATAGCCAAAATACTACCTAATGCTTTAAGTGAAGACTCTGATCAAATGTTCCATTCTTGTGACATAGAAGTACTTCTGTCTCGAAGAGTGGACTCTATATGGGATCAGTTCAGACTGGAGAAAAAACTCTCACAATGGCTAATGATGGTCTCTTGCTCTACCATCTGCAACTTCCAAGTAACAGTTGTGCAACCTCAGATTCCTGATACGGAAATTACAGGATTGCACTAGCAGGGAGCAATTTATCCTCTCTTTCTGCAGCATGGTCTCCTTGACTGAGAGAGAGAGAGAGAGAGAGGGAGAGGCTAACAGATACCAGCACCTTTGATCTCTTCTGTCATGGCTCATGGTTCAGAGGAATAAGGGAAGGAGGCTGGCTGAGGCAAACAACGCAAGCATGGAAATAATTCTTTCTTATCTACGTTCACACACTTATAAATGGTGCTAATGTTTTTGAGTGTTTATTTATTGAGAAGAGGGACAGAACACCTAGGCAGACAGAAACTTCAGAGCCATGATCTGAGGAACCTAGCAAACAGGTCAATATTTTTCCTTCTTTCTCTGTTCTCCTTGTTTCCACTTTTCTTTCTGACATTGTCATTAAAGAAAATCAACAAGTTAATGAAGCCTAAAAAATGTCTGTAAAGAAACAAAAGGATTAAAAGGAAGAACAATGAAGTCCAGCAAAGTCAGTACAAGTACTACTTTTACCTCAGTTCTTCTTAAATACATACTATTGGTCTTCTTGATTTAACTCAGCCTTACACAAACCTAACAAGACCAGAGGGAAGATAAGACAGAAAAATAGAAAATCTTTCCACAGTTAAATAGAAAATCATCTTAATCCAAACCTGGCATAGTTTACGAGTTTTCTATCTCCATCAGAAAAGTTCATTTGGATACTCTTAAGTTTTTAATTAAAAACTTAAAGACATAAGTTACTTTTCTATTAAAATTTTGGCCAGCTTTTCTTACCTCTTAATTAAAAATAGAAATGATCTCCAAGTTGTATTTTAACCTTCAGGAGGTGTCACAATAGCAAAAATTATTTTTATGATACCTTGTGTTCAACTGTCCACCACTCACAGAAAATGATGGCGTTCTGGGGTCCATATAACCCATTGTAGCCATATACAAGAAAATAGTCTTAATGGAGTTCACAAACATTGGATCACCTCATCACTGTTTGCAAAACTGACTTCGAAGATCTGCTTATCATGAAAACTCATGAGATTGACCAGTCTCATTTCCCCAGTTTCAAAAAAATTCTAGACTTTGAAATAAGACAGTACACTACTTTGCATTTGTCTGACTGTTTTGTACAACGCCATTGAGCTCTGGATTTGTTGTCCTCTTTGACCCAAACATGGCGAAGGAGGGCTAAATACCTTCCCTTAAGGTGGCCAGAATAGTTGTATAAATAAAATCAGTAGAAAGGATGAAAAGGGAAAAGGAAACAAGAAAGGAAACAAGGACAGAGCTAGCAAACAGTCTCTAGGAATTTAAAAAAGGCTGGAAAGAATGAAGGCCAAAAAAAAAAAAACAGTCAAACAAAGAAGGAAATATTTGACTAATCACTTCTAACCCACTAGTGAAGAGACAGAAACAAGTGACTTTCAAATGAATCAGATTCTTTCTTACCTTTATAGATACGGCCCAACCCTCTGTAGTCCATTTGGTCTGAACAATTGAAAACAACAACGTACTTTCCCAGGCATTTGCCCATGTCTTTAGTTGTCTCTGTTTTCCCGGTCCCTGCAGGTCCCGCAGGTGCACCGCCCATACTCATGCCCAGAGCCTGTGCCAGGGTGATGTAACATCTAGTAAAAGGACAAAGAGTTCTATTAATCCTTTTCTACTCTTAATTACTTGAAGTCCATTAATGTAACCACAGCACTCGTATTATATAGAGCTGGGGAGAGGGGCATAGATGGGTGTGCTGCCCTGTGGTAAATCCCGGGTCGATATCCCCAGGCTTAGATCACAGCCTCCCCAAATAGCATGGAGACTACTGAAGGGGAAAAACAACTGCTATTCTAACCCACAATGCTTCAAAATCCCAGGAAGCCCCTGACCAAGGATGTTAGCACTGTGATACTCAATAGCTTTATGATAAATCTGGGAAGAGAAAATGGGCACTGACAAAGAAACAAATGGTACCAGCTAGTATCATTTCCTATAAAATAACACAGTACTTATTCTAACATAATAGCAGTAATAATGCTTTATCGCCTTAGTAGACAGTAAATAACTAACAGACACTCCATTAACACTGAAAAACATACCAATCCTAACAGCTCTGCTACTGAAACTGAGGTTTCAACAACTCCATGAATAGCACAAGTCCTAAGAAAGAGCGCTTGCATTTTTTTTGTAACTGCCATGGCATGATTTGTGTCTGACATGATGTTCAGGAGCACTCAATTTCAGTCCTGTTATCTTAATACAAACACAAAAGTAGAACAAATGTGTATTTATCATGTGCTTCAGGAATCTTTCTGAACACAAGATCATTAGCCAGACAGCACTTGTCTCCAAGGTGATCAATGGAAAGCACAAATATTATTATTATTATTATTACCTGAAAATTATCATAAACTCATACAAGTCCATATGGTGCTATTAAAGCAGAATACTCTATAAGAGGAATAAATTCTGTTCTTGCACAACAGGCAAATGGGCTTCTCATGCCAACACTAGAAAATATGCCTGTTTCAAACACTCCTTCAAGATATGGCAGGAGTTGGCCACCAATCTCTGCAGCTCTGCTTGGATCTTGTATGTTACTTCAGATAACTCTGAGATTTAGTTATTAGTACAGCTTTAGCTCATCCAAAAGGCCCATTGTCTTCAAAAATCAAGTGAATGTTTACTGCTGCAAACAGATCTCTATCCAGCATAGGAACAGTAAGGTATATAACACAGAAGGTGGCAGATGTGTGTTATATATTAAAAGCCAAGTATTCAAGTAAAGGCTTTTATTTATTTTTAAATAACTCACAGGGCATAATTTTGTTTCAGAAATTGGCAAAAGTCTGATATGTCACTTGTAAATGAATCTTGTAGTACACAGTGTAAAGACAATTCCAACATTATCTCAACAGCACGCAGCCATTCTTCACACAACAAGCAACTAAACATGCACAGTATTTTGACATTCCTATCCACACTTAACAGAACAAGGTTTGGCATCACAACTACATCTGCCTCTTGCCTAGGTGAAGCACTACCAAATACTTCAGGAAAACATGTACACAATGGAGTTTGTATAGCACAGTAATAAGAATTTCTCCTTAAGCTTTGTATTTAAAACTCGGGTTTTTCTCTGTGTTTGCAGTTCTGTAATTCCCACAGGCCTTGCCTTAAACCATATCTGTACTGGTTACTCGATGCAATGTCCTGAGTTACTGATTTATCCTCTAGAGTGACTTCAAATTAATTATTTGCCATAATTCCAAGTTCACGTGCAACTATTAGTTCTCTGAAAGCAGCAACATACTGTTCTGTAGATCCAGACTGCTTAGACTGGTGCTCAGTATGATCTTTCGCTATATTCACCTTGAGCACAAGCAGGTTTTCTATTGAAAATACCACACCGTACAGTGCCTAAGCAGAGATTCAAAGGAAAGCCAGGGCCCCTGTTGGGGTGCCTGCTTTCTCTAAAAAAAATGTATAAGCGCTGGCCTCTGCTGTTCAGCAGCAATACTGCAGCACTGTACTGCAAACCAGACTAAGAACTATGATTCACATGAAAGTTAAAAGAAAAAAGTAAGGCTCCGAGTACTACGCACTGCAAATTTTTTATAATTACCTGTCAGTTAAAGGAGTTATAACAAGCCTGTCTGTACACCCTAAGTATTCATTGCAGTAGGTGAACTCTACGTCAGTGATTTGGATAACGCATTTATCCAAGTCTTCGAGAAAATAAAATCGAGATTGTTTTTGCCATTCAAAATCAGATGGAGACTTAATGTTCATACGGACCTATGATGGAAGAGAACAACCATTAATACAGAAGTGAAACAATATAACAAATTCATCTTCAATTCTGTTCTCCCTACAGAAGAAACATATGCTATGCATAAATTCAAGAAGTGGAAGAATGAGCATAGAATGAGTCAGGATTCAAGACATGCAGTATTCTGTTCAAACCTCTCTATAACATAGTTTGATCATTTCTGATCCATTTGAGCACTTTGATTTTCCTTTGAATTGTGTACAGAAATTATTAATTATGTCTTTAAAAAAAAGACATTGAAGAACAATGATGGGAAGCTTACTAAAAAACCAATTAGTAATACTGGCTATACTGCATGGTGCCATTATTCACAAAATTATTAAATGTTGGACAAAGAAGGAATGTCCTGTATACATGTCTATGCATCTGTTTAGTATTTTCCAGTATGAAGTGACCACAAGTCTGAAATTGTAGCAAATTGATAGATCTTATTTCATTATTGTTGACACACGATCTCAAAACCACCGGCCCCTAAAGGAATACATGGTCCTGGTTATTGGATTGCAGACATACTTTAAGGTAAAGGAGAAGTTCTGGATTCTCTGCCACTTCCCTGTACTTTCTCTCAATCACAAAAAAAAAAAAAANAAACCAACCATGTTTAGCAGGGAATAGAATGTTTTGACAGAAGGGGATAATATTAGATTAATTAATTAAGGACCCTATTCTCCATTTTTGGTCTTGTCCCTGATTTTTTTATTTTATATACAGACCCTTTAAAATTAGCCCATTTTCTGTGATTTAAGTTCTCTGCAATGTGGCATTACATTAATTCGTAATGAAACATCCACTTGAAATAATGATGAAAGTGAATTGAAACTATGGGCAGAGGATAAAATCCCAAGCTTAACTCAGAAGCTGGCAGTTTTCTTTCTAACTTTTAATATTTCTTTATGATTTTCTTTCTTTACACATGCATTTATTATTTATCTTGTCTAATATATATGCCTAAATTAAACAATGCTGTATTGAATTACTGACCTTTGCAACATGCAGCTTTTGGAAAGTTATTTTACTCTCATTTGTATCATTGTAGTTTCACATACTCAAAAAACTTAACCAAAGGAATTCTGGCGCAAATCAATTATACAACAAAACAAAACAAAAAACATTAAAATATTTGTTCTGGGAATTGTTGCTATCTTTTTCAAACATGTAGAGCCTCACTGCTTTAATCTTTAAATAACTATTACCTTAAATCAACACAGAGGTCAGGCTGGAAATCGTACAGTTGATAACAATACTAAAGGCATATTTTTTCTTTTTACATTTCATTTAAATAATTTATTAAATTTTCAATTTGAAAGAATGTCTTAATTTAAAAAAATTAAATGAATTTGTGCATGAGAATCAACAACCATTTAAAAAAAGAAGAGCACTGTCTGAATCCATGAATATATCTATATAAGTTCACCCTTATCTCTGCATGACATCTATATGAAATGAAACCAAATAGAATAGATGCGCTATATCACAGCACTAATGTCAGAGCTACTTAAAGAGAATACATTCTAAGATTTGTTTATAAATTAATGGGCAAAAGCTTCCATACAGAAAGTCTCATAAGACTTTTCAGAGACTTACCAAATCATCAAAGATATCCTTCTGGTGTACATGAATAGTGATTAAAGTTTCGTATTTTGTGCGCTCCATTCTTGTCAGATTGTGTGTTGTCATGTCAATCAAATCATTTAAAAGTTCCAAAAACTTCTGATTTGTTGTATGCATTACCTGTTCCACACAGCAAGAACAGCCATATTAATATAAACACAATTTGCTTTTCCAATGTTTAGAAAAAAAAATCTGCAAACACCTTGGCCCCAATTAAATCAGTGTTTGGCTTTGTAAGTTTTAGGTTTGGAAGCCTAAATCTGGATATGCAGGCTGCCCTTCATACAGATGTTCCTAGCCCAACAAAGTACAGTAAGGTTATGCATCTAGGTGAACAATCACATGAGGTTTGATTCCAAGATTGGATGCATCTTTAGCTGATTCCATCCCTGTATATTTTCAGAACAATTAGCCTTTGGTTTTGGGTTTTGCATATCAGCCCAAACAGTATCTTCACAGGGAACAGGAACCTAGAGATCTATTCCATCCTCTAACCAGAGATTAAAAATGTACTGTAATCTTATATGCTAATGCTGAAATAAATTTCTTATGTGCCTCGATCATGCTGTTCACATTAGAAGGTCTTCATTCAGATAGTCGAAAAGTAACATGATACAACACTGTTGGTCATTACAACATAAAAATTTCAAAAAATACAAAACGACTGTACAATAACGACTCAGGTAAACAGCATCAGCCTCTGTCAGTCACTTTCCTGGTACACAATAAATCATTAAGTGCTACGGTGTCACAGAGAACAGCTCATACATATTCCTGTTCCAAATATGCGAGAGAACTGTGGAGGTACATTACTTCTAGGTAATGCAAAAGACTCTGAGTCTAGTTGGTACATGAAATGGAGAGGACTAAAAGCAGGTCTGTGCCCTTTCTAAATTTGATACAATGCAGAAAAGGCAGCACTAAATGGTTGTCTCCACAGTCTAGAATCTTTGCTTTAATTAACTGTGACAGCACAGCATAGCACCTTTCTCCACTGGTTTCCTTTACTGTAGGATGCTGTTTCTAGTTCTCAGACTCACCTTACTGTATAGTCTCGATTAACAGTAATTTGCAACTCTTTCATTCATATCCTCTCCTTCCCACTTCATAAACTTAGTGCTATTAAATTAATAACACCTTGGTGTTAACAGTAGCTTCTCTGAGTGTCTGAGATTAAACCAGCACCTCTTCAAACAGCTTCTGCTCTTCCCTTTCTCTAAAAAAAACAGCTCGCCAACTGAAAATTCTAATACACAGTTACTGTTACAGTAGACAACAGACAATGAAGTACAATTATTTCCCCAAATATGGGGAGCTCTTATTTCTTTCCAAATCTGTTTTTGGGAAAGTAATAGGATGAGATGTACTGTATACTCGAACTGACAAATTATCCCCTCTCAATAGGACTGTGCTGACACAACAATAGAGAAAATCACAAGACTAAAAACAATTTTAAAGCATATGCTGGGGAATTTGTGAGGAGGTTTGACCTCTTAACACTTTTCATCATTTGTTTTCCTGTTAGGTTATTTGTTATTCTGGTTACTTAATTAGCATCTTGTGCTTTTCTCGACAAATTACTTTTAACTTTTCACAATATGTACTGATCGAAATAACAATTTTTAATTAATCCCCAGGGATTCATTAAATACTACCTTTTTGTCTGTTTTGGTACTGTTCAGTGCAATCTCTGCATCTCTGGTCCAGATCATTTGAATTCCCAGAAGTCCTATTTGTGCAGGAAACATTGCCTGAAAGTCATACAGTTTAAATCCTGAGTCGCTAATGGCCACTGATGCCTCTCTAACGATGGTGTGGATTGTTTTCCTAATCCCATTCAGAAGCTGACCTAACCAGAATTCCACGTTGCCCTGAAATAAACAAGAAAGTACTTTTAAAGAATAGGTTTATGAATAATTCACAAGGAGAAAAAGCCCTCTGTGACTTTTTTTCCAGTCCTTCAAACTCCCAGGTCCCTCTTTGCTATTCTCTTTGTTATTCTTTGTTATTCTCTAATCTAAAAGATTCCTATTCACCTGCTCCACTGCCCTTCTGTGTGCCCTTCTATGTGATGGATTTGGCACTTCACATCAGTACTGCTGAAAAAAACAGCTAAATTAATTGTTACAGAATGACACAAGTGTCCTGGCCTTTCTGGCCTCGATCGTGCTGTTCACATTAGAAGGTCTTCATTCAGATAGTCGAAAAGTAACATGATACAACACTGTTGGTCATTACAACATAAATCTACTTTAAAGCAAGTCATGAAAAAGTGTAATATAAATTGCTGTTACCTGAGCTACAACTGGTTCAATAATATTGACCTGTTCTCCTTCTTGAGATTCAAACAATAAAATCTGGTCGTAGTTTTTTTCATGAAATCCAACGCGGTTAACATTGTCAAACAAACTTAATAAATGTGCCTGCAATAGAACCAGAAAATAGAAAAGCTCCACAAACTGTTTGGATATGGCAGAAGGTTCGGCACATCTTCCACAAGTGAAAAAAATTCTCTCAACTACGTAACAAAATCCTCCATGGTCCCCACTTACTGATATTGACCATAAGAGCATTATTGCTTTATTACTTGTACCTGAATAGTGTGGGAATCAGATGCTTGACCGAGGATTTCCAGAAGAGCAGGATCAGATACAAAAAAAAATCTTGGAAATTTTAACCGCTTTTTTTCTAAATACCCAGTCAGTGATTTCTGACAGATTTCCAATTGTTCCAGCAAATGTGGCAATAGATGTGCCAAAGTGTCATCTCCAACACAGCACTGCACGATGTTTGGTGTCTCATGTGCTCTCTGCATGATTTTCTGCCATGATTTATCAATATTCTGAAATCTTCTGGCTTCCTGGATTACAAGAAAAATGTATTATCTCTTCCTCATGTTTGTCAGTTTCTAAAAATTGAAGAATTCCATGAGACAAGGTAACAGTTTAACATTTCCTTTGCTGCTCGAGTCTTTTTTGCAGGACTAATGCATGAATAATTATAGGTATGTTTATAATAATCAGTGCTTGTATGATCAGAATTCAAATTGTATGAGAGTCCAATGAGATAGCTCTGGAAATGTCATTTGCTTCACGCTAAGCATCCGAATTGTCTATATAGAAGGATTCCAACACACTATCCATCAGAAGACTCAAGCAGCAACCTTCTCACAAATAACTCTCTTCCTAGTAGTAACACACAATGTAGCACAGTGCAGCAAGGGCTGCTCAACACAAGTTACGAGGAGCAATTTGTTAATAGCAATATTTGATGAACAAAACCAGTATAAATAGCCCAAAATTGCTAAACTAGTAAGATATTGAAGGTGATGGGAGACAAATTCTCAAATACTTAGCGCTGGAAAGTAAATATTTTTCCACTCTGAATACACTGACTTAAAAATTAATTATTCACCTAAAACATAAGAAACATTAATGGGGACATAAAGAATCAAGCAGCTAGAAGAGATATCAAGAGACCATGCAAAACTATTTGCCTGTCATGAGATAGGATCATGCCCATGCCACTCTTGAAAAACACCTGTCTGTCTTGTGTTGATGCTCACTGCTGGAGATTCAGAGGCCCCTCCAGGCAATCTTTGCCATGGTTGACTGTGTTTTAACATCTAAGCTCAATCTTTCTTGTGTATACACCAATTACTTCTCATCATATTCATAGATACAGAGAACACACTCCTCTTCCTGTTGAGAGCAACCCTCATGTTTTTGAACGCTTATAAGGTCTTCCCCTCAGTTTTTGCTCTCCTTCAAGTGAAACGAGCCCAATTTGTTAAATTTTTTCATGCGCCATCTTTCAAGGGGAGCTCCTCGTTCTTATCATCCTCCTCCATGCTCTCTCAAATTTGTCTACGTGTTTCTTTAGCCAAAAACAAATACAATATTCTAGTTACCAGTTATTTCTGTTTATGAATTCCACTTTCTTCCCTGCATGTTATATAGCAGCAATAAAAAACTAATTTCCTAGTATGACAGAGAGTGTCAAAAGCCTATCAAGATATACAGCATCTGCTCCTCTTCCTTTACGCACAAAGCCTTCTGCCCATCCTAAAAATAAATTAGATTTGTTTGACATGGTTTGCTCCCAACAAATCCACAATGACTGTTGCTAATCTCCTTGTTAACTTTCGGAGGCTTACAGAACACTTGGTCATTTGTTGCAGTATTCATCCAGGAATTGCAATCAAGCCCACCAACTTACAACTAGTGGGCTTCACCACACTTCTCCTTCTCTTTCTTTAAAGCTAGTAAGCATATTTGCTTTTTGTCAGAATATTAGTTCATGTATCACTCTAGTAAGAAGTAGTTTCAGCAGTCAGTGAATGCCTTGGCTGTGAAGAGGTTATTTCTTCATCTGCAAAAACTGCTTTTGATTATCTGATAATTGATTTGCACTGTTAAGTAGTACTGAACCCTGCACTATTGGATGATTCACTAATATTGCAAACTGACAAGAATGATCGAACCTGAATTATTAAATTAATTTAATTAATTAATTAATTAATTAATTAAATTAATTAATTAAATTAAACAATCCTGTTCCTCCAGGTGTCACTAAGTTCTATGCTGTTCGACCAGACAGACCTCAGTTCGCTAACATTTCTTCCAAACTGCCTGTGCGCAACCCACAAAACTTCATTATTATATGCATGTGTAAGTAAACTGTGACATAGCTAATCTCTTGTTACAACATACTGCCTTTGACATATGGCTATCATAAATCAGCATACCTGAGGCAGCTGCTTTGCAATGTCTCCACCAACAAACACAGCTTCAAGGTAAATCCAGAGGTTTTGTACAGCGATCCAGTTTTCAATTATTTCTGCAGTATTGGCTAACTTTTGGACCCACTGCTGTATAGTGGACTTATATGGCGCATTATACCTGTAACAAGAGTTTAAAAAAAAAGAAAGAAAAAAAAATCTAAGATGATCATTGTTTACTTTTGGTTTTGATTAGATTTAAACCATATGTGCATATATTAACATTTGTACCTGTTGCTCATGAGTGACCCCAAGACCATGAGGCTGTCTTCCACCAAAGCTGTTTTCTCTAATGTATCTGATCCTTTCAGAAGGAGTTCTCCTCGTGTTTTGAACTGGCCAAAACTGAAAGCATGAGTACTCCATTCACTGATGACATGCTTCAATTTTGCTTCAATATCCTTTTCTTTTACAGCACTGATGCAGATATCCTACATAAAATTAAACTAGTAAATGGTATTGCTTTAAGAATAACACAGTGCACACTCATAAAGGCAATTAAAACTCATTAGCTAAATGCAAACTTTAGTGTGAGTTCAAGCTAATGAAAATATACACTGAAAAACCTCAAAATAATTAAATTGCACCACTAGATTATATTACAGAATTATTTGCAACTGGAATATTTTACGGGCTATACTCCATCATCATTGACACTTAGTTCCCTTACACTTCTGAAAATTCCATCAGTAAATCTGCAGGCAGAATTTGCAACTCTGAAGGTATTAAAATTTGAAGTCCAATGTATCTCCTGAGGGTCTTACGGAAAACACATATTATCCATCAAAACCAGGAAACACTCCAAGAGCAGAGTGTGCGTGGGTAAAATGGATGTCTGTTACTTCTTGAAGATGGTTAGGACAGGAATGTCATAAAATTGGCCGTTGCATCAGAAAGAAAAGGAGAAGCTACTCAGATTGGACTGTCCCAGATTAAGGTTCAGGAGTATACTGGATGCCATCACAGGCTTAAAATCTTGTTTTGAATGTAAGGCTATCACTCTGAACCTTTTAAAAGGCTTCAATTCTTGTCTGGATATTGGGTACAGCTGAATGTTGATTTCATGTTTTTGTGTTAGAAAAGTGGAATGAGATAAATCAGGTCATTACAACGGACAGACCACAGATTTAGCAAAGAGATTCACAATGAAACTGAAGTTTGAAACAAGTGGGGCTTTCCTTCTTTATTTTTAGCTGTAACTTATGCTTGCAAAAGGTAACAGTGGCATAAAGCTAGTACTTGCTAGATAACTATTGTCCCTAAAACAGAGGCAGCAATATCTTCCTAGTATGCACACATTACACAACACTTCTCATTCCTCCGTGCTCTTGTGAAGAATCAGTTTGAAACACAAAAGAACCTTGTTCTCTTTTAATTATATACCCCCCACTTTTACAATGTTCCAAGGAGTTCAAGCATTCAGCAGGATCAGACTTACAGCAACTGCTTTTTCTCTCTGATGGGACGTTTAACAGGAGTTAAAAAATATAAGTAGGCAGACCTCAAAACAGGACCATGACAGAATCGCATTACTCTCAAAACAACCAAATTCCTTCTATAGTGTAATGATGAGTGTAACACCATCTATTCATTTGATCCTACTCTGGGATAAAAGGAAATTATCCATCGCAGTTGGTATTAGCTACCAAACCCCATTCTTCAAAAGAATTCTGTAACTAAAGACAAATTTGTTTAGCTTACAAAGCTGACTAGAAACAGGACTCCAAAAGTGCAGTGTCCCAGATCACAAGATAACTGAAAACAATCAGAAAAGTACATATACCTCAATATCTTCTTTATGTTTTAATAAAGAGGCATCCATTATGTTTTTCAAAGAGAAATTCTCAGACTCAACATCAAAGTGATGTCCAGTTACTTGTGCAATTCTTTCCCAGTGTCGTGACATCATTGCCTAGAAAAGTCCATAGGAATTAGGAAAGGTTTTTAAAAACTATTATCTTTAGGACTAGAATGGTCACATACTTTTCACTGTATCAGTTAAACAAATAGAGGAGTCTTGATTTCCATTTCACTGAAAGCATTAACAGTTCTCCTCATCACGTTGAAGTTTTTTTGTTTTACTTTTCAGTAACTAATCCTAGCTAGATCTTTGTCACAAATAAAGCTGTTTTAATCTATAAAAAAGAATTATGGAAAGCATCTTATAGTCAGACAGCATAATCATAAACAGAGTTTTTCAAATGAATGTTATCTCCAAATTATTATGCTGAACATACTTTGTTTGCCATCATTTCAAGCAAAGGACAGCTCTCTGTGAAGTCATCAATTTTCTTTTTTAGGTCTCGAAATGCTTGCCATTCCTTCAGTGCTTTGGGTAACTTACGGATTCTTTAGAAAGAAGAAAAAAGAAGAAATATTTGATTCTCCATAACCATAATTCAACATTTAATGGTACAATATATCCTCAATTTATAATACAATTTATAGTACAATATATTCAACCAGTAAAGAAAAACCCAGTTACAAGCTGGCAACTCAAAATATAGCTGATTATTTCTGACTGCACGTATGAAACACTACTAAAGACAAGGAAAACCACACTAGAATGGTTTTGTTTCCATTTCAGTTAAATTAAAGGTTACTTTTACCTGCAAACCAACATCTGAACATAAGCCTTCGCAGTCTAATTGCTTTATTATAAATTTGAAAATACACCTGATTTTGTAAAGGGGAAAAAGGGTTAAACAACACATATTTTTTTCAAGGGAAATAAAGTACATCCTAAAGCAAGAACATCTCGATCTGCCTGCGAGCAGAAAAAAATACTTGACTTTCAATCAAATAAGTCCTATTTTATATCTAGCTTGTATGAAAGATGTTTAAATAAAAATCTTCCTCTATGAATGACTTCAATATGAAAAAGAAAGTAAAATGAAGAATGTCTTGTCCTGTGAATTGTCACAGCCCCGCTAACTTCTAACAAGTTATGACAATTTTCATCTGCCAAAGATATGGACCGAAGACTGACAGCATTTCTCTTACAGATCAATGGCAAAAAGGAGAAACAGCATAAATCCAACTAATAGCGAAAAGATCTTTCAGAGAACTTTTTCATTTCTCACAGCTCAAAATCAGACAGATCTGCCACACAACACCGGAGCATGTGTGAATTTTTCACTGCTTGCTGGTATGAGGTCGATGAACGTATGCAAACTGTCGTAGCACTGCAATGATCTCTGTACTCTTTCACCTTGACTCCAACAACAGACAGTATCAAATGCGCTAGAGAAAAGTACTGTAGAATGGAAAATTATATTCTGATGTGTGTGGATAAGGCTTTAAGAGGCAATCTATAGCTACTTCTATGCTGAGGCACAGCAAAAAACTTTTTTACAATTGTCTTAGGCTGGCAATTGGAAATGGGATCTCTTCACTTGGTAATGCAAGTTGATGTTTTTTAAATACAAATACCATTTTCTTTTGTTTTGATCTCAGTAACAACTTCTAACAAGTTCCACACATTATGTGCTATGTTAAAAGACTACTCTATTATCAGGTTTAACTCTTCTTAGATTGACTGGATATTTTCTTTATATTACAGTAAAGAGAAACACATAACTTTCAAAACTGTTGTCATGCCGTGGCTACCTTTAGAGTTTCAGTAAAAGAAAACATAAGGATAGTCATGCCATTCTCTGAAAAATAAGTAACTGTAGAATGATTATGTAGATTACAGCATTCTACTGAAATGATATCAAGACTTCTAGATCTTGTTGAAATGCAGAAGTATATGTATTTCACATATATTCATTTTTATTATTATTTAAAAACCCATGATTTTTTTCCCCCCAAACTAATAACTGAGAACAAGTTCAGTTTTCCCAAAAAAGGAAGAAAATCTCCATCCCACCCCTTCAGTGTCTATGCAAATTGCCCTTGATAAAATGCTGATACGCTCAAAATACCCTATGACTAAAAAGCCTGAGCACAAGTAACCTTTTCTATGCCTTTCAAAGACGTGGGATGAAATAAAAATAAACGAGATCTCAGACTCTTGAATAATACACCAGAACTTACTGAATTCTCCCTCGGGTCACATTTGTGAACACAAAATCAAAAGATGATCTGAACTATGCATGAAGAGACTGGCTGTTTCAGAAGAAAGGATCTGCAGAAGAGAAGGCTTTTTATGTTGAGTATGAACTTGTCTTGACAGAATTCACTGAGAAAGTGATCAGAGCCACTGTGAAAAACAGTGAAGAAAAGGCTTATACAAAACTAACAAAAGATGGAAAACCATTCATTTTCCACTAGAAAAAAAAAAAAACATTTTTCTCATTAGATGATACAAAAAAAATTCAAAATTTTGCATGTAATTTGTTTCTGATGTACTGTTTGTAATTTCCATTAAGAACAAAAGAGAGCCTGGCACAGACAATTACTCGCAAGGAATGGATGCACAGAATACGTAAGGCCTGCACAACTACTCTCTACCTTTGCATGAAAAAAATAATTTCTTTCTAGCAACTCTGTACACACTCCAAGGACAAAAATCAGAATACAAAGGAAGTTGTCAGAGGGGAAACAAGCCAGATCCTGTTAGTTCATGAGCCTCTGCCTCTGAAGAACACAGAAGTAACAAGTTGGATCAGGAAAGCCCTGCAGACCCAGCCAGGGCTGCTCAAAATTGAATGTGTGTCTTCACCAACACAGCAGAAAAACTCCTCTGTGCTGAGCACTTAAGTAATCCTGAGTTGTAAATAAATCAAGATATTTTTGCCCCTCAGGGTAGTTTTCATAAGACAGTTAACATAGAAAAGTGAGAAATAAAAACTGTACGTACTTCACCAAATAGCAACTTACTTGTTTTGAAAATCCAGAAGCTCATTGTTAATTTTTTCAATATTTAAATCACTCCAAAGCATTTCATTGTATCCATTGATATTAGCAATAACTGAATTATAAAGACTGTAAAGTTTCTGAAGCAAAGAAAGCTCACGTTTAATTCTGTGCAGTTCAGGATACTCTGTTTCAAAGTTTAGAAAGAGAAAACTGTGAATGTTAAGTAGGCACAACTGTATCCATGAACATAAAAATCCATGTATTTCCAAAACTGAAACTTAATAGCTGCATGAAATCAGATTTGCAGTCTTTTAGTGTTTAATAAGACAAACCTTTCTAGTTACATTATGTTAAGAACACCAGATTTTAATACACAGCAATTATTTAAATTGCTGGGTTTTAATACATATTCTTCTACATGGGTAGATGTAATCTTACAAGGGAGGTGCTGTACCTATATGATGGAGACAATGTTGAAAAAGTAGACAAAAAGGTAAAGGAACGTACAGTGATTTTACACAAGAACTAAAATACCCCCCATCTCAATTTGCACCATTTACTTAAGAGGCAGAGAACGAAGGAGGGTGGGGGAGAGGAGTTGCCTTCAAAATCGATATTTAACATCTGTTATGCAACAAAAGTATTTAAAATAGATCCTCTTAAGTCAAACATTTTGCTTATCTTTTATCATACCTTTTGGACTTCCTAGGTAAATATATCACGCTTATGCCTTCAGACAAGAAAATACTGAATTTAGCATGTACAAATTAAAGTACTTATCACACTTCCTGCTGTAACTTTAATTCACACTGTGGCATCCAAAACTAGAAGTGTGTCTGATTAGGAGTCACAAGGATATTACAGACAAGTTGCACAACCGTAGTGAACTTATTACGTATCTGGTGCAGGGACAATCTAAGTACTTCATCAACATGTTCCCCAAATCTGGATACGGAGGGAACCAGAGAGGAGATTTGCTTTTTCTGTTCAGAGTTAAGCACGAGAGCTAACCAGCTAGACTCTTCCTAGAATGCAAGGAACTGTATTTTTTTTCCACTTGGTGTTTATGTATGTGCAGGCTGACAGACACTGTTTCACAGAATTCATGGGAAACATAACTATAATTTACTGCAAAGAACCTTTCCGCAATGAATCCAGCACTGGATGCATTAAGCAGGGTCCATAAAATATTTATATATGTAATAGCCTATTGGACCAGGTGTCCATATCCTCTGAGAAAGTACCTGTGATAGGAAGACCAAATAATTCTTCCCCACCAGAAAGAGATATATACTTTCTGCATAGTTCATCGAATTTGGCTTGAAAGAGCTGTAATCTGTCACTTGCTTCATGGGGAGGAACATTCTCCTCACTGGGGCCCCTGTAAAAAAAAAATACATATAGATGCAATTCAGTGCAAGTATCAGCCACACAGATTCCACAAAGAAGCACAACAGAATACAGGCCTAACTTACTGAATAGCATTTAACATTTTCTAATGTTTTCTTTTTTCTAGATTTTTTGTTTTTTACAATAGACACTAGAAAATATATGCCCCTACACTATATATTGAGTATCTCCTGAAAAAAAGTCCAACATATTTTCTAATAATAGAATTCCTCTAGGTTACCAATAAATAAGAAAATCAGCTAAAACGTTTTGGTTTGTTACTTTCCATTTCTTTTTGTTTCTTTTGTAAAACATATTTATACTCTTAAAAAGAAAAAGACAGCAGGTACGTAACACGCAGCTAGTGTGGCTTCCAGCAATGCATGCCCAGCGTCAGCAGCTGACGTTAACTTCCTTGCCAAAACAAACACTCTGTGCATGCTGTCCTACAATCACAACAGATCACCAAATTTTGGTCCTTTCCTTCTCTGTGTCACACTAGTTGCTAACATAGAAGTGTCCAATGAAGCACACGTACTCCACAATTTAAATTTAAAAAGCCAAAGCAAACATACATACCTGTAAAGAGAAATCAGTGAACTTAGAAACATACAGAACCGAAATCTCTGCTCACTTCCAAGGCACTGCCTACATACTCAAATATCTGCCTAAGTGCTTTGTTTAGTTTAGAAAAACTCAAAGACTTCAAATTTGAATCTGGATTGAGAATCCATTTTTTTTCCTCAACTTATTAATGCTTCTGGAATGTCACCAACTTCAGCACTGAAACTGCAAACTGATCTGTGACTGTAAGAATACCTCGTATTATTCTGAAATCTGGCTTTTTTAAAACAGTTCTCATACAAGCATTGAGGCTGTGTTGTGTTTATTTCCTGAAGCCCTTTAGATGCAACATCTTGAACAAGCACTAAGGAAGCATAATTGCACTGCACACAGTTCACCTACTTTTCATCATATTCTTTGCAAAATTCTGCAGTATCAACCTGGAATTTCTGAATACCACTCAGTAAATCCATTTTCATGCCTGGCTGTACCTTCAGTAGCAAGTCCTCAACCTGCAGAGCCTAAATGCAGACAAAGAGGAAAAACAGGCACAAAAGAGGAGGGAAAAAAACAGAGAATTTTTAGTAAGAGAACGGTTTTGTTCTAGCATTCCAACATAAAAAATGCTGACAATAACTCTGCTATAGCTATGACTTGAGAAACAATACACCTACGATACCTGCGTGTTTAGGTTCTTCCAGGCATAAGCCAACCCATCAACTCTTTCTGTGTTTCCATCTTGAAAGAACAGATTGTATCTCTGAAGCACAGAATACGATTCTTCTATTGGTCCAACTGCCATGTCAATTTTAATTTCATTCTCTCGAATTTCCTTTAGTGCTTCCATTGCTCCCCGTACATCATCAAGGTCATGGATAGGCCTGTTTAATCTCCTGCTAAGATTTTCAATGAATGAATAAATTTCATTCATGCTTGTGGCAGACCTTTCATTCAAAGCTAATCCAAATGTTCTTTGTCTTGAGCGGCATTCCTGAATTAAGGCTATTTTCAATGACTCTGTTGCAATATCCACCGATTCCAGCACACAGTGATTTGGCAGCTCCCTGATTTGCAGTTCTAATTGCTAAGAAAAACGCAACCAATCAACTTTTAATTTCACTACAATTTCTCTGAACATTTCTTTTTTATTAAATACATAATACTTACAGAAAAGTATCTGATTTGACTTTGGAATTCAGACATTGTTGGTTGAGTCTCTAAGAATTCCTTCATGTTTTCCTCTGGATCCTATATAGAATTTTATTTTAATTATTACTTAGCATTGGTATTACAATAGTCTATCCAGGATTCAGCTGTCTGATGTACTGTGCAAACACAAATAACCCCTCTCTAATGGCATTTAAGATATAAGCATTAAAATTGTTTCACTTGATCTGCTTTTCCTGATTCTTATTCTTTTTACAGTACTCTTTATTAACGTGTTTGAAACCTATCTATAATTCAAAAGCAGAAACCAATCAGGATATCCCTTATCCATCCAAATACTACTATGAAATCTACAATGTAGCTGTGAAAACTTTGCTGGAAATATTTCCTGCCCAGTCTCCCTTCCATCTGCCAACCAGCAAAAGCAGCTCATATCTTCTGACAGCCACTTAAATGGTGCTAATTGTACACAGTCTCTTTGCTCTTCTTGAAACTGTATGTTTAACAAGTTTCTAGCAGCAAACACCAGAGGAAAGTATACTCAAGGCCAGTCCATTTGGAGCAACCGCAATTGGGCAGGGAAGGATGGATCTAAGGGGAGAGGGAGTATTTAGCTCGTTGAAGCTTGTTGATAGGGAACAGAGCACTAAGCGTGACATCCCATCTTTTAATGAGGTAAGCTAGTCTCTGTGGAGGTGAAAGCTTCAGTGTCACCAGCATCTGGGTCTCAGCAAATGGGCTATATTTTGGGTTCAATTACGGACAAATGATCTTCTCTCAGCTCAATGACATTCCCAATGGTGCCACAAAAATGATAAAGAGTGGCGGAAACAGTACAAACTTCTAAGAAGCTGTAAGGTTAAGGAGCAGGTAAATTGACTATTTTAGAAGATTTTTAGTGAAAAAGAAATACTACCATGCTATTGCATCATCTAATATGTTTGTGCTTTGTCTACGTAAAAGAACAAACCATCAACATGTGGTTAGCGCAGTCAGTACCTTCAAAAACTAAGGTAGCTAAGCATTTAAGCATTTGGAAATCCAGAGGACAATGGAGGTGAAAATGTCCTGTCTGAGCCTGAACTCTAACTGTAAAAGAGTCAGCTGTGCAAATGCGATTGTCACTAATACAGTGCATACAATGGGATATATGTCATGAAACTATATTCATGAGATATCTCCTGCTGAGATACTTGGAGCTTTACCATTTGTGCCATCGGACTCACTCCCTAATGAAGGCAACTCCATCAAACCAGATTCTATTCTGCTTTGGAATCCCAACTAGCAGAAAGATTTCCTAGACTGAATTTATCATTTTTGTGAAGAAATAGAAAAGCTGCTTTCAGCAGTGCTTGCTGAAGGGGAATTGAACAGTTTCATATTCAGGGGCAGTTTTGAAGTCTGCAGTTTCTCAGAGATTCTGTTAAATTATTCTTTTTTATTACCTATACAGACAAGATGCTGTGAGAAAGATGCATAAGTGTATGAAGGCATAAGCTTGCTCACACTCCCAAGATGTTTTTTTGTTTTTCTGCTTTCTTCTTAGATGGTTTGAGAATGGTAGAGAATGGAAAATTCTGGTCAACAGAAGGGTAGGGAGAGAAGGTACTGTGGGTGTATGTATATATATAAAAATATATATGTACATATATATACCCAAATTATATATATGTACACATACATATAGACACACGCTATGAAATCGTGCAACACTTCCCAATGAGTGCAGTCTCCTTATGAAACCCTAAACAGTTTATATAGAACATTTCACAATACAGCTACATATTTCATTAATTATGTATTTAACCTTATTCCAGATGCCAGAAAATTCAGAAAAGCTGTTCAGAAGATCCGATGTTCTACTTTTAAGAGACAAAATGACTGTATTTAGTTGAATCACCACTTTGTTGACATCCTTATGCTCAATGATTTGCTTGTCTAAAGGTTTCAGTGCCAACATCCTGGTGAATTTTTTCTCATCACCTAGCTCTGTGGCAACAGATTGTTCAACCTGGCATAAAATAAAGAAGAAACACATATCCAGTAATTTTATTTATATTTTACATTACTGAATGCCCAATAAGGCACATGCAGTAAGTACTCCAATGAGCAGACAGAAAAGTGCAAAGAAAGAATCCACAAAGAGAATCCCAATTTTTAGCCTTAATTTTTATAAAGCTACAGTTCTAGTGCAAAAGATAATTTAAAAAAATAATTGTCACACAGAGCTCTGTATTAATCATCTTTGAATGACTTCTATCAAATATGTGGCAAACAAAAGTACAGCTGTACTGCTTCCAGCTCCTACATGACTGCTCAGGTCTTCCTGCTTTCTTTAGTAAAGAATTACAATCTACCCCCACTCTTGGCCAAAAAAGAGTGAGGAAGGTAGTCTAGGATTGGCTACTTAGAAATTTCTAACAATTCTGCACAGAAAAACTCATATGAACGCACACTCTCCTAGTTGCTTTTTTTTTTTTCTTTTGCAGGACTTGAATAATTCTTTTTCTTCAAATGAGCTGATCAATTTTTTTTTTTTTTAATGTCAGAGCGATAACACAGATATATTTTTAAAAAGACACTTTTCAGTATAGACCCAAATAGATCTGTATTTCACTACCACGGGATGGAATTAAGGCCACCTGATAACCACTACGGTGCATTTCTGTATACGAACAAATTTGACCTATATTTATTTATATCTCAGACCTTCCCAAGGTTTTAGTGCTCATTTTAATGCCAGACAATACATATATATTGGGATTACTTTAACTTTATAGCTGCTGTATGCAGCCTTAAAGTTTAATTTACAGTTTTTGACCAGGAAGACTATCAATGCAGGTTAGTAGCACAGATGGATAACGCTAGCTTTCACACATCATCCACAATATCATCATACTTAACATAACAGTATTTTTAAAAGATTTTTATTAAAGCTACTTTCAATACTAAAAAATACCAAAACAGAAGTTTTATGAATCATTACTCTTTTGTTCAATTACTTGATCTGCAGATTAAAAAATGGGAGATCCCCCAGATTACAAATCAAAGTATTGCTACAGAACACATTCTTATGAAATTAAGAAACGTTAACCAAAATATCAAAATTTTAAAATAAGCAAAATAAAACACTCACCTGCTGCTGCTTATGATGTACGTAAGCGAATTTCCACAGTGGGATATCTTTGGCTACTGATAATATTATATTTACTGCCTTGTTTACAGCACTCTGAAAATAGTAAAACATTTACCTTGAGCACACAGAGAGATCAGGACAAGTAAGAGGGGAAAATAAAGAAAAGAAAAAGAAAACAAGGATCCTCCAAACAATACCAAAATGAAAAAGTTATACCTCCGTCTTTACCAGAAATATTCTAATAAGCATGAAGTAGAATCCTGAAAGATAAATTTTGTTAGGGGAAAGAGTACTGCTATAAAACTATACATAACTTGTTTTAACAAAATTGGCTGAGATGTGCAATTATTTGGTTACCTGAATATCTTCAAGACTTGGTCTCAAGACAACATTAGGAATAGCCATCTGAAATTCAGTTTTGAACAAAGGAAACCTCTGTGTCTCTACAGACTTGGCCATCTGATAGCGAGTGTCAACAACGTGCAATCGATGTCTCAAGGACTCTAAAGAAATCTTTGTGCCTAAATAAATACAATGTTTAAGTGAGGTTATATTTTTTACCACAACAAGCTCGGGAAAAAAATCTTAAAGTGGTATTAAAAAACTAAACAAATCTGAAAATGAAAGACTCACATCTGACTAAAGAATCTGTATTCTTCTGACAAATCTGTCCCATGAGATAATAGCAACAGCAAGACATGCATTCTTGGCAGCGTGTTTTCCGTTTTGTATCAAGATGTGCACAGGAATATGAATCCTGAGGAGTTAAAGGGAAATTCTTAGGCAAATAACCATATTGTCCACCACGTAAGTGAAATACCAAAGATGTGACTCGGTTATAACAGGTTACTTATTGGACTATAGAGGCCTTACCTCCAGAGTTCTTCCAGCATCTCCTTTCAGCCTTTGCTTAAGAGTATTCACCAGTTCATACGCAGAGCATTCCACTTGCTGACTCTGTCTACAAAAACAACCTTACAGTCACCCACAGCAAATTAAAAGGAATACTCTTTGCTTGTTTATAGACACAAACCCCGGTTCTGCTGCACTCTGAAGAGCTGCATGCATGGGGAGGTGCCCTTACACCTCCCAGTTTGTTCCCACTGCTCAGCCATACACAGAATGTAGGGCTTTAAGATATGCAGACTATCAATAAACCCATTTGTCAGACTCTGTTATATCTGATTCAACAGATCTTTATAATAGTTAAAGAAAAATAAGTCATTTTCCAGATACAGTTTGGGAAAAAAAAAAAAAAGGCAGGATTATCAAGATGATTTAGTAAGATTATCTTAGTTAACCTTTTTGATATATTTTCTGACTCTGAAATCAAAATTAGTAAAATAAAAACAAAGAAATACAAGATGAGTATCATATTTTGCAAAACATGCATAGACATCTCTTTGGAGAAGAACAGAACAATAATTCTTCTATATCCTGGAAAATAAGCATAAACTGAAAAATTTGCAGCCCTGGTTGTGAATAAGAAGTCTTACATCAGTGACCTAGCATTAAGATTCAAGCAATTAGCAAGGGGATAACATTTCAAGTTTTATTCAGCTCCATTGTCTTTGCTATTGACTAGAATGCCATAAGAAGAAATACAGAAAATGATGAATGCTATAGATGCAATGTTACATATGCTGTATTTGAGCTACCTGGGAATTTCTCTCCTGCACCCTGAGACTATCATTTTGCTTTAGACTAGTAGTCAGTAACAGTAAGAATAATTTTTTTAAAAGTACACTCTCTGTGCATAAAAAAGTAATACATAAATATTCCCTCCCAAACCAGGCCTTCAGAACTATGCAATGAATAAACCTACTGAGACAGCCTGCGAGCAGTAGAGAGAGCAAGATTTTCTGCCTGTTTCAGGAATGCAGGTGCATCTATAGGTTCATCTTCTGGCAAAATTATCAGAGCGGTGTTTGACATATCCTCCAGAACTCTTTCAATTCTGCATTCCAGGGTATCAGCAGCTTCTTTGACTACAAAGTCCAATTCCCTCATGGTACTATAAACGTTCTCAATAACTAAGCAAAGAAAACAAAATGAAAACAAATCATGCAAAATAAGGATCTCTTAAATCTCCCCTCCCATCTCCAAATCATTACAATGAAATGGGGATTTAACAATGGAACATGGAATTAAGGCCTGAAACCAAAACAGGATGGATATGCTGTACTTTGGAGTCTTTGAATGAAACCATTTTACAATAAATAGCATAATAGCCTTCAAAATACCTCTTCTGTATTAACATCGGAATGAAAAGGATCAACAAAATTCAGTGGAGAAAAAGGAAGGACACAGATGTACAGAAAAATATTTTGGTTCTCCTAAAGACCTACAAAATGAAAGTCAGTATTGCATTGTTGTAATCCACTTGGAAATTCAATGGCTGTAATTCCTCAAGCCAAGATTGCATATTGGTTAAACCGCTAGATTTTTTCTTTCATGTGTATGACCTAACACAGCGTGGAAAGAGATCAACTGAATTCTTAAGCAGATGTGTTTAGTAAACTGAGTTAAAAAATAATTGTTTCTAAATAGAGTGAATAAATTCTTTAGCTGCTTTTTATATAAAACCATTTACTCAGTTACACAGCTGTAAATTAAGTAACCTAGAGACTTCACTGTATTCTCAGCAACTGAATTTATAATACCTTACATTGACAGACTTGTCTTTGTTTAAAAAAAAATTAGGGCCAAAACCAAGCATTCTACATCACTAAAAGTTTTCCAAGAGTGAGGAGTCAGAAAACCTCCTCCTTAAAAGAAAGAAGAAAAAAAAGTATTGTTTTCTACATATTTTTCTTAGCGTCCGAACACTTATTCATTGTACTTTTCACTAAGTCTCTTCAGTATAGCGACCAATAAAGTTTAGCAGAAGTAAGAAGCTCTGACAAATTTCAAGAAAATGTAATTCTACAGTACTTTTTTCTTCCACTTCAGTACAGATTGACTGCAAAGCAATGCAGAAGCATTTGCATTCTCATCATTTTCCCTAGCAAGAATTTCCTACTCAATCCCTTATGTCAGCAGCACTGCCTGTGAAAAAATCAAGGGGATCATTTCAGCAATGTCACAGCTCTTATCACTCAAACAGCACAGCTACACAGAAAGCGTTTTCTGTGTACATCATCTCTGTCACTCCTAAGAAAATAATGTATACAGAATTATTTTGTTGCTGGAAAAGTTATTAGAACTTTACATTTCTAGACACATTTCTAAGAAACATTTGGGGGAAAAGAGGGTTCATATTGATGAGGTATGCCAACGCTTACCTCAACCTGTGGCTATGCTAACAAGACATAAAGGTAAGAAACTGCAAGATATTACAGATAGAAAAGATTAAACATGATGTACGTAGCTGGCTAACCCTAACAGTGTCTATATTTACAAGATGCCAACACGGCAGAAAGCAGAATCGACTAACATTGTTCATATATAAACAAATGGGGCTGTTTAAGAAAATTGCCAGGCATAAATCACTGAGGCAAGCATACAATAAATACCAAAACAGGTACCAAAATCAGGACCCATTGGCACAAGACTGAAAAAGGTGGGTTGCTTATGGGGGAAGACATAGAAGAGGTAAAGGTGCATAATCAGGGAAGGGGAAATAGGACGCATCTGGTAAAGCAAATGACCTAACAAAGGCTGCTCAAAGATAGCTGTCAAGCAGCTCTGGCTTGATCACCACAGTTTAGGGCAGGACATAAACACACCATTTCCACTTAACTCACACTTGACTTAGTCGGTCAGGAGGAACCTAGCATGATCTTCCCTTGTATAGATCAAGTGCTTTTTATAAAACTGACAAAGGAATATCTGGAAAGTACCACCAAACAACTTCATCAATAGCTCACCACTTCTTCTCTTCCTACATACATTTATTGATGTTTAAAGAAGTCCAGGACAGCTGTGTCATCCCTGGAGCAAGGGCATCCTCAACTTGTCCTATGAATGGCTTCATTAGTGGTTTCAGCACAACAGGAATTCCATTCAGACACTCCTTGTAATTGATCAATAGATTCTCAAGTCTGTAAGACACGGTCATGTTTAGAATGTACTTATTTCAGGTATTTGAATCACAGAGAAATTTGGTCACATTTCTGTTAATAAGAGTTGCAAGTCCTCATCCCACGTTAAAAGTAAAAGCTCTTCCCAGTTCTAATTAGGCCTCTTTCTCCTCTCAAACACTAGACCCAGACTGGAGAAATAAGTGTTTCCAGGAAGTTATCTATTTGGGGCAACTTTCTTCCAAGGAAAAAGAATTACAGTCAAAAACCAGGAAACTGAAAACACGGTGTTTTTCTTCCCTTCTTCCTATCTCAGAAGTAAAGGTATGAAAAGACACTGCTTATAAGAAAAGCTAGACTCAAAATACTCAGGACACCAAATCCCAAAGAGCCCAAATTCTGATGAGACTTACAAACATAGTTCTATGAAAATGGAGCTCCATAACAGAGCTCCATAAACAAGAACTGGAAGTCAGTGCAACTCAGAAGTCAAAGATACATAATGGATTCCTTATGAGAACTGCTGCAGAAAAATGATAGCTGTGCTCTGTGCCAGATAACAACCACAATGTTAAATGTTGTTACAGACAGTATACTGAGAGGGTCTACTCACAGTATATTGAGATAGCCTATTCACAATATGCAGAGAATTATTTTTCCAGTGTTACTTTAGGGAAAAATAGTCTTTGAATATTCCTTGCTTGGAGAGTTGGTCTGAAGTCTCTTTTATAGCAGAAAATAAGTTTGATTTTTCTCTCACTGCAAATATTTTATGTACTTTTTTGTTTCTTTTGGATAGCAAAAGTTAGGACTGTTGCCTTTTAGAAGTCTGCAGCACACAGAGTTTGGTCTGCACATCAGAAATTTTAGGTTTGTCTTGAAACGTTCCACAGATAACGAATGAAAAATGTGGTATTGTAAGAGTGAAAGCTTTAACAACAGAAAAAAAAAATGGGGGGAGGGGAGTTGGTGTTCGATTCAGTTGTTTATGTAACTCTTTGAACTTTTTGTCCACTTCTATATAAAAACTACCCAAAGAACATTCCTCACAAAAGGTGATTCTTTTGAGACCTATCATCCTTGCTTAGAGACTTAGAGAACTAATAATCAGTGCCCCTAAGAAGTGAAAACAACTCCCACAGCACAGAATTCGGCTGTCGCAACGAAAGAAAGAAACTGTTTAAAATCAGCATAGGTTATTTCAAATATTCAATACAAGAGAAAAAAACTTGAATATCTGTATATTATAACTTACGTGATGTAATACCTATACGAACGTTTGGGTTGTGCTTCAATCAAGTGGTAAATTCCAACTTACTTTTGTAACAGAAAAATGCTTTTGATGTTAACTGTGATACTTTGGAATGTGATCCCTACATTATAGTGCACAGAAGACTTAGCAGTAGCTAGATGTTCCGCTTACAGAGCAGCTCTCATAGCATCGAAGCAAAAGCAAGTAGTAGTACTTTTGTGGAGATAAAAACAATTGAGTGTTGACAGTATTACTATGGAATTACTGTGGAAAGCAATTAAATTTCAGTTAAACTCCATCAAAGAGAAAACTGCAACAAATCAGAAGTCCATACAGCAGACTCAAAGCTAGGGATTCCTATTTGCAGATGAGAATCACATCCAAAAAGTGTTCACTCACTCCATTTTATGTCTTTTAATCTGTTCTTCATCTGCACACAAGCCAAGGACAACATCTGGAACTTCCAAATGCATTTTTTTCAGGTACTTTGTTTCATAAAGTACTTCCAGGACCACTGGATCCAAGTTTACAAGTAATTCCTTCATGTAGCAGGGAGCAGGGAGGAGAAATAAAGCCATAGTTTAGTGGTTACATGCAGTGTGTTACATCTGGAAGATAAGAGAAGATGTAGAGGACCTGCCAATATTTTTAAAATTGATAACCATGTCACAATTTCTGCACAGATCTTCAGGCTCCCATACAGATTTTCCAGAAATAGGTTCCACTGATTTAATTTCCTGTGACCTCCTCACTGTGCCCTAACCACTTGGCTGCTGTGACTTCCCAAGTCTAATTCTAGGTCTGCACCTGTCTCTGCGGAACCTAATTTGCCTTCTCATCTCAGTTTCTGCATCTGTAGATCAGGGAGAAATGTTATGAAATTTAGTCTCTGTACATTTCTTAGGGCATAAAATGCTATTAAGGTGCTAAATAAACTCGAAAATTAGGTTCTAGTTTTCCATTGCGGAATCAGTAATTCAAAAAACGCCCTTTTTAAGTATAAATTCTCTGCAGTACAACAGAGAAGTCTTCTGTAAAGCAAGATTTTCTGTCTCAGCACTTCTGAAAGCAAACTAATGACTGCAATATAGTCAACACAGTGATGTCAAACACTACAGAACAGACTGTGATCTAATTAAAAATTCTTTCCTTGACTAAAATTTTGGTTAACATAGAAATCAACACATGAAACAATACACAAAAAGATGTAGATAAATATATAACAGACATGCATTTACTGGTACTGCCTCTTAGATGTCCTGAATGAGGAAAGAGGTTTACAAAAAAGAGACATGATTAAGTCTGTATTGTAGCATACACAAAAAGGAAAGAGAGTACATTTACACCAATTACAGTAGTTCATTTTCCAATCTTACTAGGATTTCTTTAATGCTGTGCTTGTCTACACGTGATACGAGTAAAGTAGCATAGGTAATATTAAACTGCAGCAGTAATACAAAATAAATCATAGTTACCTTGGTTTCTGGGCGCCTGACTAGTAAGGAAGCATACAGAGCATTTCGAGCCTGGTCAGCAAAACTGCACCAAGCTCTATGATAAATACGTTCAAATTCCAAAAGAACTGCAGCCATTTTATTGTAGTTCTTAACAACCTTTTTCATTTCCAGTGTCTGCAAATCAAAATAAATAAATAGATAGAAAAGCATTTTATCAGGTTCATGAGCCTAACATAATAAAGTGTCCTCCATTATGCTTTTCCTCACAAAACAAACAGAGCTTCAAGTTACGCTATTTAAGAGAGAAGGTAAAGCAAAGAAATATCAAAATATATTTATGAATTAAATTATTTAAAACCATTTAATTGCTCCAAACAACATTTTTCACCAGTTTTGCCTATAAAATAATGTCTATACTATGACCCACTTAAAGGCCTGATTTGCCACTAAGGAAGCTATAAAAATAGTATTCTTTCATTAAGTGAAAGAATTTCACTTGTTCTGCTCTACGCTGTTGCGCCCTCACCTTGAGCACTGTATGCAGGTTTGGGTGACACAATATGAAAAGGACACAGAACTAGAGAGTGTCCAAAGGAAGGCTACGAAGATAGTGAAAGGGCTGGAGGGCAAGATGTGTGAGGAGCAGCTGAGGTCCCTTCATTTGTTCAGCCCAGAGCAGAGGAGGCTGAGGGGAGGCCGCTACAGCTTCCTCGTGAGGGGAACAGTGGGGTGGGTGCTGATCTCTGCTCTCTGGTGACAGCGACAGGACCCAAGGGAACAGCATGGAGCTGTGTCAGGGAGGGTCAGGTTGGGTGTTAGGAAAAGATTCTTCACCAGAGGGTGGTTGGGCACTGGAACAGGCTGCCCAGGGCAGTGGTCATGACCCCAAGCTGCCAGAGTTCAAGGAGCGTTTGGACATCGCTCTCAGACACAGGGTTTGAATTTTAGGTGGTCCCATGTGAGCCAGGAGCTGGGCTTAATGATCCTCAAGGGTCTCTTCCAACTCAGAATATTCCGTGATTCTGTGAAGTATTTGAAGTTTAATATCTCAGTCCTTTGCGTTATAAAGCATAGCAGATAGAAGGCTCTAAGCATAAGTCCATGGCCAACAGTGCTGTGATGAGGAATAATACAAGTCGAGCCCCAGAACAGACAAAAGTATTTGCCCACATCATCAGCTTAACCTCTCAAAGGAAGCAACTGTTCCAAGCCACAGAATAATAATGTTGCAAAAAGAAATTCAAATCCTGGAGCAAACAATAATATGATCCTGTTAGATGAGTCTGAATAGAATTGTTAGAAAAGTGAACTTAGGAATATAAAAATAAATTCTGTCTGTTGATAATTTGCATTAGAACTTAGCATAAATCATCCTCTGCTAATTTCCAACCTTCAAAAGCGTAGTTTTCTTTCTAAAGAATCTCATTGGATGGTCAATTTTTCTGTACAACTGCTGAGCCCACATAATCTTCCCTGTTACCTAAAAGACAGAAGATAACGAACTTATATTTCCATTAACTTGAAATCAAGATGGAAAGTCCTTTTTCCCTCTCATTTATTTCATTCTTACTGGTGGCATATTTCGTGGTATAGGTGGATTTTCTTTCTGCTTCTGGTATAGGTTTTGTACAAAGTCTAAGTCTTGACTGTATTGCTGAAGGACGATGGTATACTTCTCATTAAGATCGATTTGATTTTCTCCTATTTGTTCAAGCTTCATCAGAAGTCCCAGCATCTGTTCAGTCTGAAAAGGAGGATGGAACCTTTACTGCAAAAAATGTTCATAGTTCAAGAAGTCATTGCTCATAAAATCTGGTTGTTTGTATTTATAACATAAGTTATGTACATCTGTAAAGTATTTCCTAAGAAACAGAAAATCCTTCCAGACAAGTCAGTGAACTTCTGTATTTTGTCCCATCTAGAATATAGTGACCATAATCTTAACCAAGAAGCTGCAGTAACCAAGAAACCACCACAGTATGTTGAAAAATACAGTTACAATATTTTTTTTTAAGAGAAAAGAAAACTGGATACCTAATTTTTGAGAGGAAAGATAGGGAAAGCACCACAGAAGTGAATATTACTCATGCACCGCTGCAAGTGAACATACAGAGCACAGGAGAGGAAACACTGAAAGAGAGCAGAGTAAGAAAGAAACAGCAAGTCAGTCCAAAGACAGAGAAAGAAAACAGTTATGTGAATAAACAGTCCAAACCACAGTGAGAGAAGGAAGGACTGTCCTGGTGTACCAATAGCAGGGTGGGAGAGGGATGGGGAACACTAGGATTAGGAAAAAAAACAAACGAGAAAACAAAATAGGGCTATGAAGTTGGTAAGGAAGGATGGAACTTGCAACTGGCACTATCAATGCATGTTAACTTTCAGCACTTCCGCAAGCTACATTCAGAACATTTGTAATAGGCTTGATGTCCTCCTACCTTATCTCAGGCAGCCACCAGCACAATACAAAACAATGCCAATAATGAAGGAGTACAATAGGAGTTGTGGGTACTCAGCCTTTCTGAATACCAGAATGGGTGTTTGCATTTGTGAAATTACTTACAGTTACTGTCTTCTCAAAACAGGAATCCACAAATTCTTGTATGGACTCATACAATGTTGCAATTTGGTTCTTAAATTCAAGGTAATCTTTTTCAAACTAGAAAAGTGTAAAAGAAAAAAAATCACCTATACTTGTTGCTTTCACTTTATGCAAAATTCTTTTCCTGAAGTTTCTGGAGAATTTGCTTCATCTGCCCAGTACATACGTTCAGTACTACATTAAAGAGAACAGGGACAAGACCAATAATGAAGGCATTAACATTCTAAGCACAGCAAACAAAACAAAACAAAAAATCATTAGGCTATTAAAGCCTCATCTTCATGAACACAAAGGACTGCAGATGAAAGCTAACAACCTCATCGGAGAGAACATAGCACACTCATCCAGCTACTCCCAGCACGACCACAGTTGACCACTCAGCTCGCTGTATTGATGTGAAAACCATTGAGATTAGCAAACTGGACAGGCTCTCTAGAGCACTTTACAGACTAGGGAAGGTTACTACTAGAAGAAAGCCAAAGGTCCCTTGGACTTAAATGGTTTAAGCACATTTGCAAACAACACTGCTGGACAGCAGGACAGCAAGTCAACTTTTCTATCATTTCCATTGTGAGGCTGCCAATCCAGTAAAGCAAGCAAGCTACATTTCAAAAGAGTAGCTCAAGCCCAGGATGTACAGTATGTGTTTAAATCTGAATTTGAGTCTGAAGTACTTCAGAAATCACTTTAGTTTTCATCCTGTGACTCAGTGCTGGAGGTGATGTCATTCATTTCTCCCTTTGAAATGGTCATGTAAGTATTTACACCACATTTATTGTTCCATTAAGTAACATTGAGTAACTCTTGCACTTGCTAAACTGAATTTAATGCACCTGTCTAAATTAGCTTTCAGTCTTCAGTTCAAGAGCTATGCATCTCAAAACAAACAAGTTTAGGAAATGTAGTTTGTATCACTACCTATCACACAAAACCTAGTTTATCGAAACAAAATGTATGAAATAAAAGACAATTTCAAATTGTATTAAACTATGGAAAAATATTATTACTGCAACAAAACGCTATATTCATTGTTATAAAATTTAATCTTCTCTGCATAACTTCAGTGAATAGCATAGGACTAAGGGTGTGATCATCAGACAAGAATAGAGTACACGCACCTCTTTTTTTCTGTGATCCAGAACATCATACTCTTTTGATTTTGTGTTTGCAGCAATGCTCTGGTAGTGGGTACTGATCTCTTCTATTCCTTCTATTTTTATACACTGGAACTCTAAAAGGCTTTCCATAATATTGCTCATATCTGAAATCTTCTCCAAACGTTTACAGAATGTATCAAATTTTCCAAAAATATAGTTTTCACTGATGATAAAAAGCAACCGAATTATTATATATACATTTGTATCCTTTTTTTCTATTTAACCCAGATATATTCCACCAGAACTACTACCAAGTTTTCCAATAAAACAGCTATTACAAATCAAGTAAAAAACACTTTAAAATAATGAATACAACACAGAAAATGCTTGATTCTTAAATATATCAACTAAAACCTTGTCCATATTTCACAGGAGTTACTCTTGAAACAAATATATGTGAAAAGAGATCAGAATGTGAATGTACAATACACTAAGATATGCTCCATGCTTTAAGTGCTAATACAGGTAACACTCCCCCTTGGCACTGTGATTGACAACCCAGCCCAGTGCTGACAAAATTTAACTGGAGTATTTTCATTTAAATTCGTGGCTCATTCTTTTTTAGCATTTTAGACCATACACAAACATATGCATTAATTTAACACATACATAAATTCCTTGAATTCCCTTGGACATCTGCTAAACCAAGAACAAACTGGCTAAATCTGTCATTGCTTACTTCTTGAAGAAAAAAAAATACCTCTGCAAGTTCATGTCCTGCTTATAATAAATATTACATTTTAATTAAGCATTTAACTTCTCAGGATGCCAGCAGATATTATGACATCTCATTTATAAATCTTATAAATTAATGTGATTCAATATTAGAGACATTTTTTACCTGAAATCAAATTGCCTGTCACTTGGATTTTCCTTTAGCTTCACCCTAATTCTCCGAAAGGATGTTTGGTAGTGTTCTTTGAGGGAAATGCATTGCTGTACCCTCTTTAGCAATTCTTGCCTGGGCAAAAAAAACACAGAAGACAGAAAATCATTGTAAACAGCTGCACAGAAGCATAAATAAAAATGAACATTTCAGTCAGACAGGTGGCAAAATAAGAAAACAAAACTATACATTATCTGAAAAGTAAGTACCAGATAAGCAAGTAGAGGAGAATCACAGAATCGCAGAATTGTAGGGGCTGGAAGGGACCTCAAGAGATCATCGAGTCCAACCCCCCTGCCAAAGCAGGTTCCCTACAGCAGGTCACACAGGTGGGCATCCAGATAGGTCTTGAATATCTCCAGGGAAGGAGACTCCACAACCTCCCTGGGCAGCCTGTTCCAGTGCTCCGTCAGCTGCACCGTGAGAGAATAATGTCTCAAAAAAAATCTCCCAGAATGTACAAAAAATTGTATTCTAGTTTCATTTATATTAATTCTTTAGGATTTATATAGCCAGTACTTCACTGATTGTAGGTGAGTTCTGAAAACTTCCCTTTACTCACACCAAAATACAGAAGGAATCCAAAAGTTTTCTGTCAGATTTATGTCTCCCAGCCTGTTACCTTAGTGTCATCTTTGACTTGACTGTACCTTAAGCACACACATCTTGACTATCTATGTATTGATGAAGTTTGTAACACCTTTTTCTTCTCACCTTAGTAACCATAATCTTGATCCAACTATACTGTTTTTATCTGATCATTACTTTAGAAAAGTAATGGCAACTTGATAACTTGAGACATCACGTTCATTTTTACCCTTCTCTCTCTGTGGTTTTCCCCATCTCTTTTTGCATGAAATAATTGACTTGCTCTTCTTTCACGTTTTCCCAGCCTATCTCCACTTCTCATCCTTTAGATATTTTTGTTCTGTCAGTGATGTCAGCATTCACCACCCACTTGTTGACTTTCATACAAACAATTCTGTGCTTCCACTTGTACTGCACGTAGCACTTGGGAGCAGCTCTTTGCAAGTACCCATAGAGCACCTAACTCCTTGCTCTCCTTGAAATGTCTCCATTACTTCCACTGGCAGTTATGCCTACAAAGCACCTGAAGGTATCACATAGTTTGCTGAGAACAGTCATTCCAGCTGACCAATTCTTATGACAGCTGTCTTTTTCTCCATTTCTCTTTCCTCTCCCTATCTCACCAACCACTTCTTATGTTCTTATGTAAGCTCCTTAGAGATGAGGAAAACTTTTTGTTCTTTTTCTGTGTATAGTGCCTAACATTTGCTCTAAAACAGGGACTCTATATTGCTATACTAATAGTTCTACTAAGCACAACAGAAAGGAAGAACAAAACTAGTCCTAGGACATGTCTAAGTAGCAAACTTAATGTACCTCTATCTTTTTAAATGTAAGATGCCTCTTTGGCAACATATGGCAAAAAATCTAGCAACGTGGCAACAATACTCCTCATGTATTTGTCCATATGGCATTATCCACAGTATACTCAGAAAACACAAGTCTGAGTGACATTCTATCACCCATGTACCTCGCTCCAGAGTTCAGGTGAATTCTGATTATGGTCCTAGCATATATTATCCCCGTTCTCAAACTGACTCGACTATCCACTAGCAGCAAAACATAAATCTCAGGTGGAACTTTGCCAGCCTGTCCTTGGGGTTTCTTTCTGAAGAACCTCAGCTCCCAGTTCTAACAGCTTAAGTACCTTTTGGTCCAAAAAAGCCACTGGGACAATATATTAAGTATTGTATACTAATAGACATTATATGCATTTATTGATACATATTACATGCATTTTAGCAACTATTTTTTTCACAACACATAGTAAATTTGATTTGGCAGTGTACTTCATTCTACATAAATGAGTAGACAAAATCTTGAAAGTAGCACGGAAATTAGAGCCTGGTAGGAGAACCAGATGAAAAAGAAAAGAAGATGAAATTATTAAAATTCTGTCACCTGTCCAGATCCCAGATTTTAGAAACACCCTCATGTAGATACATCTTGCACACGTTAACCATTTGATTCGTGATTTTAAGAAGAAGAGATGTCATGCACTCTGATGTGTTGTAGTATGGTGATGTACAGTAGATCATACAGACAGCGTTCATTAAACTGGGTACATGTTCCATCATTGTTACCTACAACAGGAAAAAAAAAATGGAAAAGTCAGTAATTCAAATTTCCTAAAAACATAATGTAAAATGTGACCACTCTGGTAACACGTTTATCAGTGGATAAATATCTTTCTGATTGTAACACCTTGGTTTGGTAGACGTCATTATCAACTGGAACATCTAATTCACACGCAGAGACCTAACACACCCTGTCCAAAAGGAAAGAGTGGGGAATTTGGTAGGAATAAAAGAAAAGACCTTCTTCCAGAGCAGGATTTTCCAGAGGAAAAGCAGAGACTGTACTTTTTGACCACGGCCTCCAGCATGCGAAGGTTTTGTAGTCTGCTTTGCAAAGAAATATGCTGCCTGAGTGAAAAAGGCATATGTTGGTACAAAGAAGTTGGCCTGTTCGGGGAAGAACAAGAAGAAAGCTGACCTTTGCTCATTTTGCCTAGATCTGTACAGAAAAGAAACCTGGAAGGGGGAAGAAAGGCAACAGTAATCTGTATTTTACTGAGGATACTGAATTGTAGAGTTCTCTGTTCCACAGAAAGATTCCACAGAAAAGCTAAAGTCAGATACACTGAGAATCTCACAAACGATAATGATTGCCCTAAAATAAGATAAAAGAGTGTGGAATCTAAAAGTCAAGTCCAATATGGCAGAACAGTGAATATTTGCAGAATAAAGGCAGTGGAAAACAGAAAAACAGATTCAGAGTTCAAGCTTTGAAAGCAATATTTGGAAAACTTGTAAGCACCTGGATTCTGTGTAAGTGTGCGTCACAAAGACAACTGAGTTTGACATCAGCTTTAGAAGGGGCTTGGAAAAACATGAACTACTGCTTAGCTTCCCACGCCCTTCAATTGTCTTCCCGAATGATAACAACCTCCTACACCAAAACTAATATTATCTCTGGCTCATTCAAAATTTGTAAAGTTCATTCACTAATGCCATAGAAGTTAACTTCTCTACTAATCATTAAGCATAGGAGTTAAATACAGAAAGGAGAAATATCTTTCTTTCATCAGCAAAAGCCTTTTCATTCTTTGCTGAATTTCATGTAAAGTGTTTTTGTTTAGGGTACTACTTACAGGGGAAGCTTTGGCAAGTGAACCAAAAAATTTATCCAGTGTATATAAATAGCTCACGTTGTCTTTAGCTTCATTGGCAGCAACTGTTATACTACCATCCTGAAGGGAAAACAGAAGAAAAGAATTAACACTGCTAAAAGTTACAAAAGGGATTTTTGTACTTTTACAGTGCATGCTGCTACAGGACTGAGATTACAAAACTTGATGGAAGTACAGCAGCATGGTTTTGATAATCCAATTTATTTTTTAGGATTGTTTGGAATGGCTTTAGCATGGAACTACTGCTTTTTAAATTATCAGTTCTACAGAACTGACAAGCTCCATGTCAAACATCTGTTTTTTAATAAACACCTGTTAGGGCAAATGAAAGATGACTACTTTCCTGATCTATTTTTGAAACAGTAGAATACCTTTGTAAGTGGCAGAAGATCTGCATTCTGGTTCTGGTGTTTTCAGGCATCAAATTGGCTGTACATGGTTTACAACTCATTTTCTGGCCTGTTTACAATAGTGACTGCTAAGTTTAGATAACAGATATCCGCTGATCTAAAGTAGCAGTCATGCTACAAGAAGCAGCCAGTTGTCAGCAATTCTACAAGCAATACGACAAGCTTTCAGACATCGCTACTGTTGGTCTGCATAGGGTACAGCTGGAGAGATGGAAAAATGCTGCATTGCCGCATTGCTTTACTTTTGCACAACCATTTCACCCGCTGTCTTTAAGAAAGACAGGAGCACTGACTTAGTTTCAAGTTATCTATTTAACTTCAGGAACACCGGTGTTACGTGTTTCAACAAAGGGAGAATAAACCACAGTATGACAACAACATAAACACTTGATCTATTCTTAGCATTGTGTGTTCACTTCTGTGCATACAACAAATGCCGTTTTAAACAATTTTCATTAAAACATAGTAATTACCAGATCTTTCCACTGCTTTAATGTCTTTGATCTTGCTGCCTGGAGAATACTTATAATTTTCTTTACTCTTGAACTCCTGATCTCTTCTAAAAGGCTTTGAA
Organism: Penelope pileata; assembly: GCA_013396635.1. Classification (NCBI taxonomy): domain Eukaryota; kingdom Metazoa; phylum Chordata; class Aves; order Galliformes; family Cracidae; genus Penelope; species Penelope pileata. The sequence goes on from WBMW01006374.1 coordinate 544,465, forward strand.
GAAATAAACACATTTAAATCTCCCTTTGTAATCAGTTTATGTTTATTTAAAATAAAATGACAAATAAAGCTTCTTTCTTAACCTGTTAAATGATGACATTCTTGACTTCCAGTATTCCAGCTCTGCAGACGGACCAACGTCATCAGCTTCTCTTCTCATTTGTTCACTCTCCACTAAAACTTGTCTGATCTGTTTGATCCAAATCATTAACGCTTCTTCAAGTTTCTCAGTGATCTCTGTGTTACGGCCTTCAAAGTCAAAGAACAGCATAGCCTCATGAGTACCAAAAAAATAAATACAAATTTTTAACTACAGAGGTTAAATGTCCTCTGCAAATTTACACTGAGACTCCATAGAAACTGATTATATTCAAATCACTGACCAACAAGAAGAATAGATTAAGATTGTAACAGCAAGATGCACACACGCACATCTTATATCTACCTACTCAGTTACTATTGCAAATTCTTCACAATAGGAACAACTACAAGTAGAGGGATTAACTAAGATCTGTGAACTAAAGGACAGACAAAAGATTGATCATTTTATGATTTTCAGTCATAAACCTGGCAAGAGTCAACAGAAGAATGTATGTAGCTCATGGAAGATGAATTAATTCTTCAAGGTAAATGTTTACGAATGACATAACATTTATTTTCTCAAAAAAAGCATCACCACTGTGTTTGCTTTGCTGTAGGAATTACTCACCTGCAGTAATATAATCAGATGGGTTCTGTAAATTGCTGATGTAATTATCAATATCCACTTTGGCAAGCTGAATTCCATCTTCCAGATTCTGTCTTGATGATGACAAACTATTCACAAATCTATCCACTGAATACAGAAAATCTTGTATCTGGCTGTTCTTCAAACCTTCTTCCACAGCTCCCCAGTGCTGGTTGTTTTACAGTTTGGNGGGGACGGTTAAAATAAGGATCACTCTTTCTTTTTTTTTAAAATACAAAAGGTTTTAATTATTTATTTATTAGAAAGATATTTCTTATTCATGGCAGCATATAAAGATTTATCAGTAAACCCCTTTAAATACACTCATCAATACTATGGCATAAACACTTTAAAACGTGCATCAATTGAATTATTCTGTTAGACAAGCAGGGACAAACTACCATGAGGCTCCCAAGAAATAGAAACACCTCCCTGTTCTCACATTCAATCATCTTTTTTCTTTTTTCTCCCACTCTGTTTGGCACCCTCTGAACAGAGAAAACAGATTCTAATCTCCCTTACCACTCCTGGGTTTGAGAAAATGGTATCACAAAATAATAGGATATGACACTATCATTTTCAAAAGACACTGAGCCTTATTTTTTGCTTCTGAACATGTACTTCTAGAAGCCACAGAACCAACTGTGATGCTTTGCAAGCTCCATAAAACAAGGACAACTCAAAAGACACTGGATATCCTGGCTGTGACAGTGCTTCCTGTCCACACTCCAGAATAAATTCACGGACAGATCTTCTGTTCTGCCAGAAGGACCTGGCACTTCTTTCAATTCAAGCTTAATCTGGATTTAATTAAATCATCACAGTTTTGCCTTCGTGTGACTGTTACATCACTTCCTTTGTCACAAGCATTGCAACTGCTGCTGTTGCTTGAAAATAAGCAACAACTATATGAATTTCAAACACTTAAACACAAATTGCATAGCTCTCATAAAGGCTATATTAGACTTGTATATATTTGTGTCCAGTTTTATGTTCACCTGATGCACAAAGTGCAGTAGTCACCTGCCTTAATTCCAAAAGCTTTTGAGAAAAAAAAAAAATAGCTATTTGATTACCTGTTGGGATTTAAGTGCTGGTACCATGATTTGGGACAAGAAAAATTCCAAGCCCTGAAGGATATTTCCATTTGAACAATCAAACATGCCAAAATTCACCTCCTTTGGGAAGAAACAAAAGGTAGCAAAGTGTATGTAAACTTTTACATTATACTATTTAAGTTCAATTCAATATAGATACAGCCCATAGCTCCCTACATTCCATGAGGACATCACCCTCCAGATACTGAATTTGGTTTTGGTACAGACTAAATTTCAATTGGAGATGCCAAGACTCACCATAGTCACCAGAAAATTGTGTCCCATATTGCAACAACACTCCAGCAACCAGTTAAGACTGACCACTTGATATCAATACATTAACTAATTGTAAGACAATTTTATGTCTACCCTGCTCTTGTAGAGGAACAGCATCTGTCTATCCTAAGCATCTAAAAATCACGTTTTTCCACTGCTACTCATTTAAAGGCTGGTTGGCTGTTCTGTTACTGCCATTTGCCTACCAATGCACATACATTCTCAACATGGGCCATGAGCTCTTTATCACCCATACTGGCTAGCTGTTATGCCTCTGGGCATATCTCTCACTAGAGGCAGAGTTCCATTCACAACTTCTGAACTGCACAAATATGCAATGATTTTTTGCCTTCAGCATAATGAAGTCTTTACTGATACAGAGAAAAGCAAATTCAATTCTACCCTGGAAGCTTCTACTCCCAACTTTTTTCTGTGCAAAGACAGCAGTTCTTTAGTGTTTTAGGAAAGGCAACTACTCTTGCATCCCTGAACCTCACATCCCTGAATCTCTAGGTGGGGGCTGGGGGAGAAAAATCCCTGGCAGTGTAAGAGCAGAGCAAGTCTGAGACCGCCTCATGAGACTGAATGCATGTAAGTGTATGGGGCCCAATGACATGAATCCCAGGGTCCTGAAGGAGCTGGCTGATTTTGTTGCCAAGCCACTCTCCATCATATTTGAAAAGTCATGGCTGTAAGGTGAAGTCCCTGGTGATTAGAAAAAGGGAAACATCACTCCCATTTTTAGGAAAGGGAGAAAGGAAGATCTGGGGAATGACAGGCCAGTGAGCCTCACCGCTGTGCCTGGGAAGATCATGGAACAGATCTTCCTGGAAGACATGTTAAGGCACATGAGGGATGAGCAGGTGATACAAGACAGCCAGCACGGCTTCATCACGGGCAGATTGTGCCTGACCAAGCTGGTGGGCTTCTATGGTGGAGTGAAGACATTGGCGGACATGAGCCAGCGCTGTGCGCTTGCAGCCTGGAAGGCCAACAGTATCCTGGGCTGCGTGAAAAGTGGAGGGGCCAGCAGGGTGAGGGATGGGATTGTCCGTCTCTACTCTGCCCTCGTGAGGCCCCATCTGGAGTACTGTGTCCAGGTCTGGGGCCCCCAATACAGGAATGATGTGGAGCTGTTGGAGAAGGTCCAAAGAAGGGCCACAAAGATGATCAGAGGGCTGGAGTACCTCTCCTACAAAGGCAGGCTGATGGAGCTGGGCTTGTTCAGCCTGGAGAAAAGAAGGCTCTCGGAAGACTTCATTGTGGCATTTCAGCACTCGAAGGGAGATTATAAACAGGAGGGAAATCAACTTTTACATGGGTAGAGTGATAGGATGGGAGAACGGTTTTAAACTGAAAGCGAGGAGATTCAGATTAGGTATCACTGGGAAAATTTTCACTGAGAGGGTGGTGAGATGCTGGAACAGGTTGCCTGGAGAAGATGTGCATGCCCCATCTCTGGAGGTGTTCAAGGCCAGGTTGGATGGGGCCATGGGCAGCCTGATGTAGTGTCTGATCTAGAGGTTGGCAACCCTGCCTACAGCAGGGGGGGTGGAACTTGATGATCCTTGTGGTCCCTTCCAACCCAAGACATTCTGTGATTCTATGAAATGAATTTCTGGAGAGGATTTCATATTCTTGGCTATCTCGATTATCAGATTTGTTACTGTTTTTCTTGCTAGTTTCACACTTGCCTGCAGAAAGAAGACTGTTTAGGACAATCAGTTGTCATACATGAGTGGAATACTATTTCCTAACAACGTTACAGTATTATAATCCCACTAAAGTACATAAGGGTAGAAAGCTCTTTGTCAAATTAGTGACAAATTATGGATGACAGTCAAGGCATCATTCTTAACTTGTTCCATATGGAGTCTGAGCACCTCTTCATGGAAGCGCAAGACGCCCTAGACTGAAAGCCATAGAGAAACACAGATCCCATTACACAGTGCTTAAAGAAGTGCTTACAAGGAAGAACGGGTTTCTTTGCATGCCTGAACACGCTCCCTGGCAGGCAATGCCCAAAAGGTTGTTACACAAGCAAAACCCACAATACTACTTTCTTCTGCAAAAGGAGAAGAACAGGAGGGCAACTAAAGAAAGGAACTGACCCAAGTTCCACCCTTCAAATGCTTTTAACAGCGTCAGTTTATCCCATACGTCAGTTGTCTGCATTTGTTACAGGGAGGAGGAAGGCAGGGAAAATTCTCTTTCAAGGATTCTGTCTGAACATGAGAATCTCTAGGACAAGGTCAATGGGCAAGCCAACCCATTTCTTTCCAGAGAGAACCAAAGATTCAGCTATTCCTCTTGAGAAATAGGGGCACGGAAAATCCTTGTATTTCTAGGATTCTTGGATTCTCTTTCCAAATGTTTCTATACAGCTCAACAGGATAAACCAAAATTTGCCAAACCAGCTTTAGCCCCAAGCCTCATCAGTGTGAAGACTGGCTGACTTAAAAGTAGGATTGATTTTACCTTCTACAGCATCTAAAAATACTGTCTCAAATAATGAAATTTTATGGCAGTTACATGACAGCCCCTGACAAAAGAAGGTGACCACAAGAGAACCACAGAGAGAAAGCACCAAGACAGTTAATTGAAGTGTTTGGACAACCATTCGGACAGGTACCCTGAAGCAGTGAAGCAGGATTGACAGGGCACAAGAACAGAAACTCTAGAAACTACTTTTGCACCTCTGGATCAGGTATTTGTAAAAATACTGTTACAAAGCACTTGACTGGCATGAACTGAAGTCCTAATTTCCACGGCCAATAAGTGAAGAACACACTTATTACAACTCTGTCTTGCTTAAATGGAACACATTAACTATTAGCGATGAATAAAAAGAAAATGGCTATATTATTTAAAAGAGTGCATTAATATTCTTGACAAAATCATTTCAGGCTTGTTACATTTTTCTCTTTAGTGTCTACTCTTTCAATGTTAGTATCTGGATGTTCTGTGTGAAAAACTATGACGAGTATTTCCCATGCAAACATGGCTATTTCTGAAAGCTAGAAAAAGTTGTTGTGGTACTTCCCTTATATCCTACTAAAGCTATTAGGGGGTGAAATCTTGTTTTAGTTTCAAAGATGAACATTATTTTAAAAGATTTTAGAAGACAGAGTTACTTAAGTGCAGCATGTCCAAAATTGAGGTTCATTCATTACCAGGAAATCTCTCAGCTTAGGTGTATTCCCTATCTCCATTAAAATTCATTTTTCACGGTCAATTAATAATGCATTTTTTTATTTTAAATTTTGTTTTTAATAATATTGTATACTTTCCTAATTATTTGAACATTACTTAATCGCAAACACTTATTGTGATGAAAATAAACTTTTGTTAAAAACACAACTAAACATTTTCACAAAAACACTCCCCACTTCTTTTTCTGCTCCCATTATAGCTAGTTGTGTAAATAAGGGTTTAAGAATTTTAAGTGCACTGTAAACACTGCGTGACTTTTTACTGACCTGGCAAATATTTGATGCAGTTATAACTTTATCTGATGTCCTTAGGAAAAATGCACAGATTCCCGTAAAGTTCTGTAAAAAGCACAAAATACATGCAGATAAAAGGAATACACATGTACAGAAAAAGTAATTTACTTAACAACTTGATAACATGCTGAAAACAAAATTGTAAAGAAAAATTACTCAGGTAATAAATGGTTTGCAAGATATTCAAGCATATGAGAAACACCCTTCTGGACAGACAGTCCAGTATTGCATCTCTGACATGAAAATGCAGTTTAGGGAGAGCCTGTGAGTCAGGCTACTTCCTGTGTTCCATTCCTCTCACATTCCCTCACCACCTGCAACAGCTGTCTGAGAGCTGCCAGATGACACGTTCCTGTCTAGTCATTTTAGTACCCATTTAGTACCTATCCACCTTGCTGTCGAATCCTTTTCTGATTCCGCTGACATAAAATCAGTGAAGAAAACTAAATATATACTCAGCTTTCAAACATCTAAAGTTCTTGTCATCGATTTTTAGACGAGAATGGATCCTCTTAAAATGATATCTACGTCATTTTTTAAAAAATGAACTAAAGGATTAACCAAAACTTCTGATCCAAATACTATTAAACATGCATTTTCATCTTTTTTACGGATTGAAGTAAGTTTCAAATCAGCTATGCAAAAAATGCTTATTTTTTATCTATTGAATAATAACTAAAACAAATTTGAAAAGCCTATCCAATTGATTCAGCTGGCAAATTGTTCAAAAGAACTAATAGTCCAGTTTACAGTAAGTAAGATTCAATTGCACAATTTGTGTTATTCTTTGTTATACATGGAGCTGATTTTACACGATACCATCATGCTGGACAGTACCAGCACGTGCAAGCAAACGTGTTCTACTGGAAAAGGAAAGCTCATGAAAATACAATGCTCCGCAGAAAAATATCAACTTTGACCAAATGTTCTATTTTTCAGTAAAAAAGCTCAAACGTAAACTTGGTGCCACTGAAGTTTAAAATCTAGTCTTCTTTAGGCTATTCAGGAATCTAAAAGAAGCAAACAGTTCTTCATTTTTTAATGACTTTTATTAGCATTTTGATGGTTAACAAATGAAAACTCTTTAGGCTTCCAGTGTACAGTCTTGATCTAGTCCACCTTTGGTGAAAGTATGCTCCAAAGTCAGAAAAATTCACACACATTTTATGACTGCTTTTTGATTCTTCACTTTCTGTGAAGAATGGTGAAGAAGGCTTCGCATGGCAATATCAGAGAGCAATGCTTTCATACTCTCCCATTCTTCAGACAATTCCCTCACTTCTCCTCTCAAAGCAGGAACGGATTCTGCAGTTATGTCTTTTCTAGCATAACAATATTAATATAAGCTCATTGGGAAAACAAAACAAAAAAACATTCCCATGCCTTATTCAAAGATAACTGTAGATAGTATACTTGATTCCCCACAAAAGAAATGAAAAGAAATAAAATAAATTGGAAATCTTAATGACATTACTGAATAATTCTTAAACATTACAGTAAGGAGGCTAGTATAAGAACTAGAATGGAATAAAAGAATTAATATTTTTGGAGTAATGTGCAGCACTACTATGTTCTATTAAGATAAAGGGATAATAACATTGTTAGAGAGAACTACTACTATAGCACAAATACAAACAAATACAAAAACACTGAAGAACTACAATTTTAAACTAGAAGTATACAAGCATAGGAAAATACTTAGGCATGCCAACCAAAACATTGAGATCTGCAATTCATAACAAGGGTTTATTTGACTTGTTCTCTTATCAGAAAGCAAAACCCATCAATCCCCACTTCCTTCCAGATCAGCTTCGCTCCTGGTGAATTCCAATCTCAGCTCAAGAAAAGCAGAGAGAATGTGGACTAAGTTCTTAAATACTAAACAAGAATTATGAGAAGCTTCTTTTACACTGTACAACAGTTACGGTTGTCTCTTTTTTCCAATATTTTACTTTGCAAACATCACGTAAGGAATTTTTCAACCATACCTCTGCAGAACCCACGGTAAGAAATAACTTCTTCTGAAGCAAACTGTTGGTTGACCCATCTGGCCTCAATGTAGCATTTGACTTTTGCTAGCAATTGAATTATAAATAAGAGGTTAATAATATAAAAAACAAACCTTACAGAGATACATTATCGCATTTGAATATGTGAATTATAACAAAACTCATTCTGAATCAGCTGGTAATACCCAGGTAGAAATTGTAAAGTTAGCTTTATCTGGGGAACAAGCTTTGCATGAATTTGACAATCCCCATTAAATAGTTTCATAGCCCTGCTATTTCAGAAAAAAAATAAAAGATTAATGAAAAAATCTCAGAAAATATAATGAAAGTGAATCTGAAGTGCTTCATGAAGCAATTTCCTTCATGGAAACAAATTAGATATCTCACAGAAAGATTCACACGACTGATCTACAAAGCCCTAAATCTAACTGTGAGCAAGATCCTAAAGGAACTCTGTCAGGAAGATCCTGCCAACAACACTGAAAATTTTGTTTTACAGGCATGTCTCAAATTATATACCACTCTGAAAAGCTTCCCATCTGAGAAGCCTTGCTGTCTCTCATTCCTCTCCATTGAGATATCCCTCTCCACTACAATCTCTTCTCTTTGAAACAACAAAAACGTGTAAACCTGATTAAACCTGATCAACATCTACTTCCATCTATTTTCTGTCACACATAAATAGGAAATAATCTGTGGAAACTTTGAAGAATATAAGAGAAAATTATGTGGAAATGGCCTGTGGATGTCTCTCTCTCAAGTTTGAGGAGAGGCGCCTTCCTAAAAAGTCAAATCTTCAGCTCCTGCTGGACCAAATATGTGATGTATGACATACACCTCCCACCTAGATCACATCTTCTTATCCCTATGCACAGTCTCAAGTGAACATCATGAACCCAAGCTGGTGAAGAAGACGGAAGAGCAGCAGTGAAGGAAGGATCTTTGAGAAATGTTGGTAACAACACACCAACTATCTCATGCTAAGAATCAGCCCAGGCCAGCACTTGTCTCCAAGAATGGCCAAAAATGGATAAAAACAGAGAAAGCGCATGAAACACCGGGCCTGAGTAATCTCCAGTTCTTCAATACATTTCAAATCAAACGTTGACAGAAGAGTCAGTTTAATGAGATCTCTTGACTCATCAGAACGGGTTGGAAGATGCTAAAGATGGCATCCATAATTTCCATCAGAAACATTTATTTTTATGCTGTGCTGCTTTTGTAATAAAATTTTCAAAAATTCGTGTTTTAATGGTTAAGAAGATCAAAGTAAAGCAAAATCAAATGCAGAAATGAAATGTTTTATTTAAGCCAAGCTGGGCATTTATTTCTGGCTTGTCAGTTAAAGAAACCACTTTCAAAACTTTAGTTTCATCTGGATTCAAGTCAGAAGAACATGTTCACCCCAGAAATGTGCATACTCAGTCCCAGTGAAAGGAAAAACAGATTGAATTGTTTTGACAGCTGAGCTGATTCTGTGCTTTGCAAAGTCTCTAAGCAATTCCAGTAATACTCAAAAGTACAGCTTACAATGAAGATGTAATTCATCCTTGTACTTAACAGAGAATCAAGCGTTATCCATCAGTTTTTCTCTCCAACAAGTCTAAAATACCATCTTTGCCCATTAGCTCATCCTACCACGGTTCCTCAATGGCATAACCAGAAAGAACTGTGGCAAGACTTCTCCAGTCCAGGTACCCCACAACAGTCACAATAGGCAACTGCAAGGTCACTTGGCACCTTCTGATATTGCACGGTCAGTGGAAGCTGAACAAAATGATTTTGCTTTTTATGAAGAAAAGCTTTGTGAAAACAAGAACAGTATCAAACAATGCCATAGGGTATTCTCCTGTTTCCATATAAGTCAAGATAGCAGTGTCTAAACAATGAGATGCGGGTTCTTTTCTATTTTTTTCAGCATAAAGGCAAAAAAATCTTTACTAAGATTTTCTGAATTTTGGAACAGTTATGTGATTTTAAAAAAATACATCATTTTTGCATAAGTAATAATAGAAACATACCTGCAACACATCTTGGTAAAAGAACAGCAACTTTTTAAGTCCATTAGGAGCAAAGAATTGTTCTATAAGTTGAAACTAAAAACAAAATTGCAATGGCAGTTAATTGTGAAGTAGTTTCAAAGGACTGGAAAATTTGGAAAGGTATTTAGTAACAATAATTTAATTATAATTAATATTTACCTTGTCATCAGAAATAATGGCCTCCTCCACTTGCTGCTCACTTAAGCCTATTCCATCTGCTAACCTTGATATCAAATACTTGTGTCTTTCATCTATCTGAGCTCTTCTCTCCTCTTTGGTGACTTTGGCTTGCTTGGCTAGTTCTTTCCTAGTTTCACTGGAAAGTACTAGACTTTTCTTACCAGTTGTCTAGAAAACAAAAGTTTGTTACGGAGAGATCATTTTTCCCCATAGCTATTTTATATTGCACTCAAGGATTGTATTTTTTATTATTTTTAAGGTGTTTTCTTAACTACTTCAAGTGGGAATGTAAAAAGTTTACATCAAAGGAACTGGAAAGGAAAAAATAAAAATCACTAACAATTAACTTGTTAGTCCAAAATTACTTTTCAGTATAAAGCTGTTAGCACAGAAACTTCAGATCAGGACATCTGAATCAGATATGGATCCTGGCACTGTAATGGCTCTAATTCAAATCTCAGCCTTATGCATCTAGCTTCCAAACTTCTAAATGGCCATATACTGGATTTGTGAACACACCCACCTCAACACTGACAGCCTTTTAACATACAGTATCAAGTGATTATCTCAATGGAAAAGAAAACAAAACAAATCCACTACAGAATCAGTCACCACTGGAACAAATACACAACTGATGTTGAATATGCAGGTCATACACAGGTAGTCACAAAGTGATAAAGAAGGAAATTTATGTAGGCAAAAGATTTTGTAAAGTCTTTATAACAGTGTGAACAGACTAAATATGTTAACTAATATTTTTAAGTCAACGGTTAATCCTCAGAAACTGTACAGAGAAGTTAAGATTTGCATTCCCCTCTGTACGCAGCTCCCCATAATGTGGATGGCTGGGATGTCTGGAGTGTCCCTGTAACTCACAGTTTTAAGTGGAGAAAAACAACGATAAACTACATCATCTTTCCAGTACTCTAAACTAGGAATTGTAACTGAGCAACCCGGGTTTACCCTTGGATTAAAAGGAAAAAAAAAAAAGTCCAAATATCAGTAGCTGTCGGTCAGTACCATTCTGATGTTTCTAAAAGACACGTATTTTGTGACTCAGTCTTCATTCCTCTCCCATGCAGGTCTCTGTCATAAGTGCCAGTCTTTTACCATCTCTGAGCCCTATGCTAACAGCCAGACCTCTCATGTGTGCCTTTCCTGATGCAGCATTCAGTTTTCCTTTCAATGCAAATGTCATTCAGCAAAAGCCAAAAAATTCCCACATTACTGAATGTGACATTGTTAGAGATAACAAGGAGCTGTAAGATATATATGTTTACAGTTGTTAAGTCTCTAAAAACATTACAGCAATAAAGCTTCTACTCTCTCTGGTGGCAATTTCTTTCTTATTTATGTCTTAGTAAGGACACAAGAGGGCAAATACTAGATGTCATTTCTTCTGTGCTGTTTCACCAAGAGTACGAGACGACCACACATGATTTAATAAATGTCACATTAGTGTCTGGGGTGGAGGGGAACAGGGGAAGGAAAATACAGTATTCTGACAGTGTTGCAAGGAAAAAACAAAAACAAACTACTGCTTTTTAAAATACATTTTACCTCTGATTCACAGCCTAAAGGAGAAGAACATTTTTGATATAGCATAAACTAAACTACCATTTGTGCCCAGACCATGACTGGACCCAGAAAGAATTATCGTAATCTGAATTATTTTAGTTAAATAAGCCTGCTCAGAGCTCTGGATATATTGGACTTAACAAATTAAGTCAACTCATTTCAAGTGACATGAGATATTCCCCTGAGGTGCTGCAGATATGACATTATGCAAGTCTTCTTAACTAATAATTTTTTTCTTGGAAAAGGGAATGATCAAAAACTGCACGAAACAAAACTCCAATACACACTGTGAGCATAGAAAGTAAATGGTCTAACACCATATATGCTTTTGAGTGTTTCACTGTTTTTTTTTTCCTTGCAGTTAACAGATTAAAGGAGCTTGGCACCCTCCATGATTAGGCCAAATTTTGTCAATGTCAACTTCAGGAACAACCTGTACAGAAGAAAATTTAACAGACAAAAGGCAGCTCAGTCATCACCTATTTTAGAATGAAAACACTTGCCGGAAGAACAGCAGTCAAAGGTGATCCTGTGACAGCAGATTCTAGCTCAGAGCTCCTTGTCTTCAGCACCCCTCCAAGTCTACGATACTTACTTACTTTGCCTAAGAAAAAAAGAAGTGACAAGTTATACTTAACCTCTTCTCAGACTGGAGAAAACGAGACATGAAAGGAATATTAGAAAACCTGCACTTTAGCAGAAATCCTCAGAAACTGGTAGAAGGAAAAGACATCTTTCCATGGCATTTATCTCAAGTTCACTTGCAAAGAATCCCTACTGACAGGGGCATAGGTTATAACAACAACCAACAATCAAAAACAACAATTTAAAGCACTAGCTTGAAGTCTGCTATGGAAAGATCACAGACTGAAATATTATCACTTTTCCGTCATGCCTGCTGTTCTCACCCAGTTGTTCTTCCTCTGTCACTTCTCTATCTAAATTCACATTGTTGGACTCACGCATCTCTGTCAAACTTGCTACCTGCAGACACTTCAACAGCTTGTGCACGTGAATATCTGAAGGATAAAGACTGCTAACATTTGCAACAAAAGCAGGACATACAATATTAATGTAAACATCTTTTGCTGATATATCTAAGCCTCCTGAAGAGCTTTTGAAGATCTTTAAGTTGTTTAATCAAAAACTTTGCACAGACATTGGTACTTCCTAGAAATGATGGTCGGCATATTTAAAGCTGTTTCAGTGACAAGTAAGGGTATTAATGCTTTAATGATAGTAAGTAAAATAACCTATATCTGCAGCCAGTCACCTTATTTATTGTCGAGTTCTCTATTTTAAATTGTTTCTTCATACAAAGGAAAAGGGAAGATTTAGATTGGATGTCAGGGGGAAGTTCTTTACTGAGAGAGTGGTGAGGTGCTGGCACAGGCTGCCCAGAGAGGCTGTGGATGCCCCGTCCCTGGAGGTGTTCAAGGCCAGGCTGAATGGAGCCCTGGGCAGCCTGATCTGGTACCTGATCCGGAGGCTGGCAGCCCTGCCCGTGGCAGGGGGGTTGGAAGTTGATGATCCTTGGGGTCCATTCCAACCCAGACCATTCTGTGATTCTGTGATTCTATGATTCTATGAAAATGCACTGCGCTCTCCTCAGCTAACAAGGCAGTCATTTCATTGTAGGTTATCAGGTTGGTCAGGCATGTCTTTCCCTTGGTGAATCCATGTCGGACACCAGCCAGCTCCCTCAGCGCTTGTGAATACATCTCACCAGGGCCCATGGGCTCATTTTTGTCCATTTTGCTCAAGCATTCCCTGGTCTGCTTTAAGAGGATGAGGTTAGAGTTCTTAAGCTTAAGTCTTAAGCAGTTCAGAGAGTTCTTAGACTGGACGTGCATAAGACCATGGGCTACACCCAGGAACGCTGAAGGAGTTGGCTGATGCCCTTGGGGGGCCATGCTCAACAATCTTTGAAACAACTCTTCAATCTATTATCACTGCTAATAGCACTGTTAGTGTATTGCATTTCATACTATATAGCTATAGGGATACCACATATCTCTCAAAAAGATATCGTGCTATATGCCATACTGGGTACTACACTAAAGAGTACTACTCATTTTAATTCCAGAAAAATAGTTCTAATCGCATTCCTACGATTCAGCACTAAGAAGTGTGTTATGGGATCAGAGTTGGCACTACGCCTGGCCCTGTAAATACGAACATACGTGTATGCATGTATTTACATGTGTATATACATATAAATGTACAGCATTTATAAAGCTGAACATGGCACACTGCGGTACCCACACCAACACACTCAGAGCAGCACGCATCCACCCAGCATACAGGACACCTGATACAGATTTAGACACTCTACTTCAAAAATAATTAGTTTCTCATATTGGATTTTTTCCCTGTGCAGTCGATAGGAAGTACAAGTCATTGCCTTCTGCCTTACCCTTTTTTATAGCAATGAGAGGCGGAGAGAGACCGGCGTCGGCTTTGGACGAGAGCTGCGTTCCCCTCTGCTGCTCCGGCTCCGGCTGAGCGGGGCCGCCGGGAGCGGGCTGAAGCCCGGCTCTGCCCCGGAGCTCAGCCTCACCTCCCGCAGCCTCCTCCATCCCCACCGCCACTCGGAAACGGGCCTCAACCACCAGAACAGCACACAACGTCCCCACACGCAGCCGCCGGGCGCTGCCCGATCCCGGGGGCTCCCGCCCGCAGCCTCCCGGGCACCGCCGCTGCCACGGCAACCCCTACACAAACGGAGCTGAGCGCTGCGCTTGTCCCTGTCTCCCGCTGCAGCCGCCAACGAACTCCTTCCTCATTTCGCTGCTCCTGTGTCTCTTCTAACGGCGCTGCCAGACGCCGATCCCCAGGCACGCAGCAGCCCCGCACCCCTCACCCCGTTCGGTGCTCCCCAGGGCCGCCCTCCCTCAGCGCAGTACCCGGTGGGGGGGGGATTCGAGCACCCACGGCAAAGAAAACCGACTCGTCCTACTGGCTGCCACATTTATTTTATTTCTATTTACTGGTTTCCGTGGCCTTTAATTCAGCCCTGAAATACTGACAGCCACCTCGAAACAGAGATGCCGCGAAACACCACCACGGCGATACTACAGAACACAGACGGACGGCCGCGGCGCCGCGCATGCGCAACCCGCTCTTGCTAGCAGGTGAGGCAGGGCCGCGCGCATGCGCGCCTCCCGACCACAGTGGGAGCGGCGGCCTTCCCTCTGCGCCTGCGCGTTCGGCCTTCGTCCTGCGTGCATGCGCACTCCCCGCTGTCACCGCCGTCCCGAGGGGTGCTGCGGCGCCCGGTGAGTGTTCTGCGGGACCGGGCCCGGCGCTGGCTCCCGGGGCCCGGCAGCGGGAGGCGGAGGGGCCGGTCCGGGAGCTGCTCGGGACGACGGGGCTGAGGGCGGTGCCGAGGGCTCAGGAGCCCCCCGGGGGCCCGCGCGGGGCTAGCGGAGCCCGGCGGGAGGAGGCAGCGGGCTCGGAGGGGAGGGGGCCGGGCGCGGTTCCGGGCCGCTTTGCTTTGGGGTGCTCTGGGGCCTGATCTGGTGGGGGGCACTGCCCACGGCGGGGGGTAGGACTGGCTGGGCTCTGAGGTCCCTTCCAGCCCAACCAGTCGGTGATTCTGTGCATCCAGAGCTGCTCATAAAGGCAGTGACTCATCCTGAAGCTGTTTGCTTCAGGTACATTTGCTGTAGTAAACTCATATTTACAAAAATGTGCTTTTTAATTTGTAGGTGAGGTCTGCATAGCCTGGAAATGAATTGATCTAAACAGAAGAGGTATTAATTCTGAAGTGTGAGTGGTAGGAATAGATCCTGCACCTTGAGATGCAGAGTGGGAGCTGAAACATCGTTCCATGGAAACAGACCCTTAGCAGAGAAGTGGTGGGTCGAGAAGTGGTGGGAGTGGTAGCACAGCTGAAGAGATAAAGTAGGGTATGAGGTAAAGCTGCAGAACTAATTCTGGAATAAGTACATGCTTATACATGCAATTTTTGAAGATGCTTGAGATAGAAATTTAGGATCCTGAGATGGAAAAATCTGTTGAGCTTAAGGGATACATTGGATGCAGGCTGGAATACCTGAAAATTAAAAGGAATAGAATCACAGAATATCCTGAGTTGGAAAGGAACCATAAAGATCACCGATTGCAACTCCTGGCTCCACGTGGGACCATCCAACATTCAATCCCTATGTCTGAGAGCGGTGTGCAAATGCTCCTTGCACTCCAGCAGCTTGAGGCCCTGACCACTGCCCTGGGCAGCCTGTGCCAGGGCCCAATGACCTCTGGTGAAAAACCTCTTCCTGATATACAGCGTGAATGATATGGACACCAGAGAGGATAATCTGTAGTCACGACCTCAGAACTTGAAAACTTTCTGTTTAATTCCAAGACTCAAGACGTGTTCCTTCCCATTTGGAAGGAATAAGCAGTTCCAGATGCATTTCTTGGAGTTGTGTGGACGCCACGTCCTTACATCTTTGGTGACTGGGATCCTTCCTGCCTCCTGTTCATAGCTTGAGAGAACAGGCCTGCTTGATAGCCAGCTCATTTTGCCTTTTCTGCTTTTGAAGTGTAATGCTGGTTTGCATACGTCTTGACTTTGCTAGAAATTTTTCTGCAGACTTAGGGAAAAATTAATCAAATATTTTACCTGCACTTCTGATGGATAGATACCGTGAGAAGAATGGAAAATAGAGTGAGGGGGGAAATCTTCCATCAAAAATCTAAATGAAGGCACTTCATAATTGCGTCTTCAGGTGTAGAGCTTCCAGAGCTATGTTTCTCTCCGCTATTGGTACCAAATTTGAGCTACTGCGGAAACTGTGGATGTCTCAGTTCCACCAGGTTTGAGTTCAGGGAAGGTTTGTGTTTGGACCAGCCAAAAGATTGCCATATGCATCTCTCATTCCCTTTCTACTAGGTAAACCTACTCTAGGCTAGATAGCATCTGGTTTATAAATGAAGGTTTGCTGTTCTTATTTAGTTGGTTTTCTCTTTTTTTTTTTTGATACATACACGGGGCAAGGTAAATACAAAAATGCTAGCCAGAAAACACTTCAGGTAATGAAGCAGAGTTAAGTAACTTCAGATGTGATTCCTGTGTAACTGCAGTTCCTGCTGCTTGTAGTGCTTTCTAATGATGCATCGTCTATCAAGTTGCACCGCTTTTATTGCCAAATCTTCTCGTCTAGTTGGTAAATTTAAAACGGCGCAGCGCCGTCAAATGGAAGTGTGTGCTCTAAAAATGTCGTGTTCCTTTTCAGTGCCGTTCAGTTATGAAGGCATACTGAGGTCCTCGTCAGCAATGGAGGAAACAGACAGGGAAGCCGTCGCGACAGCTGTTCAGAGGGTGGCAGGAATGCTTCAGCGTCCCGATCAGCTGGATAAAGTGGAGCAGTATCGCAGGAGGGAAGCTCGTAAGAAGGCTTCAGTGGAAGCTCGACTCAAGGTACACAGTACACAATGAGTCTTCTTTCTTTTCTTTTTTTCTTTTCTACAGAGCAAAAATTTAAGTCCATGATTTAAATCTATGTGCAAAGAGAAGCTTTGCATCCTGAAACTAACGCAAGCAATTGTTCCGTACCTTGCTGAAATTCTGTTCAAGCATTTCAGATGTTCTTATGGACCTGTATCTTGCACAGTTTATCCGTAGACAAGTTCCCTCCCGCTGTGTAGCCTGTCAGCCAACAAACGTTTGTTATAATGGCTGATGATTGAACTTGTGATGAAACTTGATGTACACCGAAAAGAAGATCGGTGCTGAAAATATGTTCAGTCTCTGGCTTTTATTTGGGTTTATGGAGGATAGCTAAATCTTCTGAATAGTGTGTGGTGATGTGACTGGAGGAGAAAAGGCTTTTTGAGTCCTTGCTGAAGGTCAGGAGGAGAAAAAAGTTGGAAGATTTTTTTGAATATTTCTGTCCACAGTACAGGCTTGAAAATAGCCTGCATTCCTTCTTGGCATAATAATAATAACTGTATTTACAATAAACAAAGAAGTTTAGAGTAAGCAGTTAAATTCAGGGTGCCAGCAGGCTTTTTAGATGAAGAATAGCTTTAAAAATAATTCTTGTGTATCCATCTAAGGATTGCAAAACAAAAACCTATTTGAAAGGAACATGGGAGGAATTGAAGACTTTGAAACAATAAGGAGAGTGGATCCCGGTGAACATGGGCAAGGGCAGGTAGTACCCATGTTAGAAATTTTTTTGGCTGTTTGAGTCAGTGACTAAGATTAGCGATGGTTTCTGTTGAACATAATCAACTTTCTGCAGAAGTTAAATAGGTGAAAATTTGAATATGTAACATTTGGAAGATCTGCCTCAAAATAAATTGAAAAACTGGGTCAGAAGTACTGGATGTTAAATGGTCATATGATTCATCAAATGTGGTCATCATCAGAAGATTGTGTCTTCCCTCAGTGCCTGTGTACTGCATTGCATTGCATTTCAGTTCCCTAGCTGCCTCAGTTACTGCAGAGGAAATTTGTTAATGCAGCAGTTCTTTAGGGGGATGCTGTCTAAAAATACCTTAGCACTGCTTAATTTTACTGGCTTGGACAGGAAAATGCATTTTTATCAGTAAACTCAGCATATCGTATTTTGAAAGTACATAAACAATTGTGACTTAAGAGTCAATGCATTTTTCTGGGACTTTCCCAGTACGTGTAGAACACAGTAACTGTTGTTCATAGCTACCAGGATTTCCTCTTTGGCTTCTAGTATCAGACAAAAGCTCAGGCTTTTTGACCTTACAAGTGTTGCAAAAATTACGTCTAGAGCTTCACTAAACTGTGCGTGCCTCATTTCTTTACGTGTTACTTCAGCTCCTTAGGATCAGCAATGGAGTTTTCACCCGTCTGGCTTTTGGCTTGTCTTTTGAACTCTGTTATTTCCAGTTTTATTTTCACTTGCCTGATTTCATCTTAGCTGCATATTTAAAAAAACCACATATATAAGAAAGATGGATGTGATCTGATTTCTTTCATGAAGATATGCTTTATAATGCACATTTGTAACGTGTCAAGGCTGTGAAATTACATTCTGAACTAATGGCCCATTTGAAGTCATTATTTCACGTGCTACCTGTCACAAGAGATATCTATATCAATAACCTCGCTTTATCCCATAATAATCAAGTGATTGTCTTGTCTGTCTGCTTGATTTACTTTGACCAAACTTTATTCAGCTTGGTGAGGGGTTTTTTTTGGGTTTTTTTTTTTTTGGTGCTGTGTTGTTTGTTTGTTGGCTGAATTACTTTTGATTTTTCTGCAATTTTGGCACCAAGGCAGGAAAGTGTTTTTAAGACACTTAATTTTTTTAGAACATTTTCAGTTGCAAATCAAAAATAGTAATTGCTTTAATGAAATGCTTTGAGAATCTGTGGTTTGCATAAGCATCCTGGTAGAAACTCTGGATCAGCTTTTTCTGATATCTCCCTTAGAAGTGAACTCACGAAGGAAACAGGAGGAAGCTTCGTTCTCCCTTCCTATGTTCCTGGTGTAAGATAGACTTAGGAAGGTGATGAGCTGTCTACCCAAGTTCCTATTGTAGTTTGTGGGTGAATTGGTTATACCTAGCTCCTTTATTCAAGTAAAGCATGTGCACATACACACAAAGTTACGCATTTGTAGTATGCTGAATTATTACCTTTCCAGTTACTTTTTATATGGTGATAGTAGTTACTGATATCTAGATAAAAATTCCTGAGAAGTATTGAAAGACAGTAATTACAATAGCTAGTGATTAACGTAAGATCTCTTTCTTTGTCCTTTTGTTTGCGTTCAAGGCAGCAATCCAGTCACAGCTAGATGGAGTACGGACAGGTTTAAGTCAACTGCACAATGCACTGAACGATGTAAAGGACATCCAGCAGTCTTTGATAGACGTCAATAAAGACTGGAGGCAGAGCATCAACACCACTGAAAACCTCAAGGATGTTAAGGATGCTGTAGTGCAACACAGCCAACTGGCAGCTGCTGTGGAAAACCTCAAAAACATCTTTTCAGGTAATCTACTATTCTTTGTATAATCCGTCACAATCTGAAAGCACTTCAGGGTGGTACAAACAGAATGGTTACTGGGTGATGTGGGAAACTTTAAACCTTGCTGAGCATGAAGAATTAAGGAAAAATCACCTAGATATCACGTTCACAGAAGTAACTTCTAACTGGTTAATATATATTTAATCTAAATTTCTCGGTAAGAACTTCCAGTCTGGCCTGTCTTTATCAAACAGAAGTCACAAAGAAGCTACTTGTTTTTAATCTGTAGCTGGAATAACATTTTTGGTATAAAAATCTAAACTATGTAAGCAGTGCCTACAGGGAGAAAATTGAGACAAATGTGAAATGTTGCCAGTGTGCTGGGTACCTGCAGCAAAGCTTTGGTAAAAATAGTCCCAAATGATTTTCGGAGGTGAATAATCTGGCAAGCAAATGCAGAATAGAATGTCAAGCAGCAAGACCTCCAGTGAGGAAATTCCCTAGCTGTCTTGCTCACACAACACTTAAGAACCTCAAGGATTCTCTGTTAATGTTACAGAAGCATGTATGAGCTGCACAGCTAGCAAAGGTTTGCAAAATTAAGTGATGTGATATAATGGAATTCTGTAAAGGAAGTGGGATTAGCTCTGTCCTTCCGTGCAGCCCTTCTGGTGTGCATTCCATGCCACCTTGATCTGAAGTGAATTCCTTCCCAGAGCTTTCCTACTTTTAAGTAATTTAAGGAGTTTTACCCCTATAATGATAGGGGGTAAATTAATCATTCACCTTCAATTTTATGGGGGGAATAAAAATGTCCTTCCCCTCCCTTTCTCCCCAGACAGTAACCTGCAAAATGTACTTGTAAGGAACAGCTGCTTCCCATTCATTCCCAGATAGTTTAATCTCTGCAAAAGCACATCTAGCTGCTACACTGCAAAGCTGGGATACGGCGTGCAATTTAAAGAAGATTTGTATTTCTACTTAGATGTCACATCTAGCAAAGAACAACAAATCTGTGTGTGTCCCAGTGCTAATTTATTTAGGGGGCGTTGTTACAGTTCTCACTGGTGCATGCAGTTGAGACAATAAGCCTTTTCTTCGCTGCTATCCTGAGAGGCTTTGAGTGTGAAGCATTTCCCGGGAGACTGTTGCACAGTATAGTTGATGGTAACTTCACACTGAGAAAAACAAGTGTTTTTATGATAAATCAAATGTTTTTCACCATAATTAATGAATATAACTGTCTTATTGAACTGTTTTTGAATGTCTGTTTTTGTCACTATCTGCCTTTCTTTTAGTAATATTTCAGGGAAGAACTTTTTGTCCTTCTTGCCACAGAATCCTAATCCTCTTCTGTATTATTCCTTAAATTCTGAATACGGTAATTAAATTCTGAATATAGTAATTAAGAAAAAAAAATCATGCAAAAACTGTCCTTCAAGAAGAAGCTAAAAGTCAGTATTGATTGTGTATATGCAGCCTCAGACTCGACAATGTAAATAACTTTCAGATGAGTTAAAAGCCTTTCAGGTAAGGTATGAGAAAGCTAGTATTTTGTTTTGTAGTAGGCTTTCATAGTATTTTTTTTTTTAAAGGAGAGAGAGGAAATGGTGTTCTGTGGGCACTGTGATCTCTGTTTAGCCACTGTTCAAAATGAAGCATTGTAGTTAATAAAGACACATAGCAGTTTCTGAGTACTTCAATATCATGTCCTTTAAATTATTCCATAGAATTGGTAAAACCGTTTTCCAATTTGTTTCCTAGTGCTCATATTGTCTTGAGTTTATTTTTTGAATTTTGATTTTTACGCCTTTTTCTTCTTTTTTGCCTTTGTTTCAGTTCCAGAGATAGTGAGGGAGACCCAAGATCTGATAGAGCGAGGGGAACTTCTGCAAGCTCATCGCAAACTGATGGACCTGGAGTGTTCTCGCGATAACCTGATGTATGAGCAGTATCGCATGGACAGCAAAAACACGCACGACATGAACCTCATCCACACGTACTTTGGGGATATGCAGAAACTTTCTGAGGAGTTGGCCAAGCAGCTTTGGATGGTGGTTCAGAGATCTCTTGTTACAGTCCGTCGAGATCCAACCTTGCTTGTTTCTGTCGTTAGGATAATTGAAAGGGAGGAGAAAATTGACAGGCGCATGTTAGACCGGAAAAAACAAACCGGGTTCATACCTCCTGGCAGACCAAAGAAGTGGAAGGAAAAAATGTTCAACATTTTGGAACGAACTGTGAGCACACGAATTGAAGGCACTCAAGCAGATACTAGAGAATCTGACAAAATGTGGCTTGTGCGCCATCTAGAAATCATACGTAAATACGTCCTTGATGACCTGCTTGTGGCTAAAACCCTCCTGGAGCAGTGTTTTCCCCCCCATTATGACATTTTCAAGAAGTTGCTGAACATGTACCATCAGGCTCTGTCCACCCGCATGCAAGAGCTTGCTGCAGAGGATCTGGAAGCAAATGAGATTGTTAGCCTTCTAACGTGGGTTTTAAATACTTACAAAAGGTAAGGTCCCATTGATCCTTCTGTTAGGAAAGGCTGAGAATAAGCATTCAAAACACAGGCTGTGTACTAATAATTGCACGTCTGTTAACAGAAGACAAAGAGGATAAGAAGATAACCATTTAGAAAATGACAGAAGAGGAATAACAGTACAAAAACTTGCTGTGTTGATAGTTGTTAATGCCTTTTGCTTTCTGGAAATCACTCCTTAAAACTTCTTCACATCTAGTTTCTGGTTTTGAGTTGCTTTTTTTTGAGTTGCTGTGTAAGCTTGAGCTTTGAATGCAGTTACAGAGCTGCGTGAAGCTAGCGTCAGCCTAAAAAACTGTGTGTGCGCACCAGTTTGGTGAAGTAGCAGGAGGAACAGAGGAGACTAAGAGCTCATTTATGTGAAGCAAAATGGTTTTTGTTGGCCGTAGCCCCAGTAAATTAGTATGGTTAGTAACTTTCTATTGTTCTCCTTCCCAGGGCTGGGGACTGTTTGAGTGTTGCTTCATGGCTGTTAAATGGAAAGAATGTAGTAACTTCCTGCAGGTTTTATCTTGGAACCATGTGACAATTTGTTTATTTAGAAGAATTTCTGCCAATAAGTTGTCTTCTGTGGTAGTGTTAAACTCTTACTTTCTTTGAGTGCCCTGATTTGTTGGGATAACTTAAGCCTTGAGTCTGTTCTATCTTTCTCCTGGTAGAAACAGCTCAAATGGCAACTGTTTGATTTTTGCTGACACATAGTTACTAGGGCAACTGATTTATTTGGGAAAAAGTAATGCTGCCTGCTTTGTGAGTGATGCTGTTCTCAATAGCTGGCATTGACCCAGAGTTTGCACTGGGTGTGATTTTTTTTGCTGTCTTCAGTTGTTTGATCTCACTGTTTCAACAGAGGGAACTCGGTAAGTATAGAGTGTTACCATATGGGAAATTGGCTGGAGATAATACTGTTCCAAAAGAGTTATTTGTAACCAGCTTTAAGATATGTTTTGTTTTCAGTCTGTCCTTTGCTCTAGGCTGTGATGTTCTGCTTTTCTTCCCTGCAGGAAGCATTCAGGAGCACCCCCTAAAGCATGTTTATATTCACAGGCAGGGAGGGTGTGTGAGGGATGCAGCTGTTGGTGAGGGTATAGCTACTGAGGAGCTACAGAGGAGCTGAGTTCATTGGCCTTTTCTTCGTTGTTAATAGAAGGCCAGAGGAATGAAACAGTGAATGAAGATGAGAAATATGGGACTCCCTCTACCTCTGGGGCACGGCCTGGGCAGAAATCCTGCTCGCAGGTTCTCCATTAGTGCCCTGGGGCTGATGTTTCAAAAAGGCAGTGCTTGGTCTAGAAACCACCCGTCTTCCCTTTCCCCAGGAAGTGCAACAAATTGCTATTGAGATAGACAACGAAAAGCTACCATCTCTTAATCCACGTGTTCTGTAGTAGGAAGGACAAAGAGGTGCATTTGCTTACCAGGTAACAAGTGCCTGGAAACCAGGGGAAATACCTCATGAAAAACGTAAGGCTTGGAGCGTCTCTCTTTGGTAGTTGTATTCTTTTAGGTTACAATAGAGTATTATAAAGGTGATAATTAGCTCTTTTGTATGTTTGTAGTGGGTGGTGGAAGCTGTGAGTGGGAAAGCTGAAGTGCTCAAGTGGGACACTTGGAGAGCTTACTCGCCCTCAGTCACTGGACATCCCTTAACAGTACAACAAACAATTCTCTGTAGGGATAGGAATATAATAAACTGTGGTGGCCTGTGTGACATCACAAAAACTTCCGTGAATTCATGAAAAATCCCGTGAATTCTGTTTAGCCCCCTTTTCCCCGTGTGAAAAATAGGTTCTAAATTCATGGAACATTGTACGGTGGAAAATGGTTTTGTCCTTCCTAATCTTTCTTTACTTTTTAATAAATGTAGTTGAATGTTAGAGGGGGCATACAAACTTGTATTAGTATATGCTTGTTACAGCTGCATTTCAAAACCAGCTGACAAAATACTAGCCAATAAAAAGATGCACTGAGGGCTCTTTTCCATGTAATAAATCAAAAGAAAACCAAGAATAACTTCTGTTTACAATTTTTGAAGGATAAAAATTTCAAATAATCATGTTCTGCTACACCAGAGCGTATCTTGTGAGCTGGTTTTAGAGCTGTATTTCGCTCGTGGGGTAATAGCCACTAATGTTTGAGTGGGATGCGGTTTTTCTGTGCTGGGTGTATTTGTCTCTCATGTTTAAGTCAATGAGAGCTTTGGAAACAGACTACAGTTACTAAACCTGCACTGGGTTGGGATCGGGGCTCTGATCTGTTCTTGGGGAAGAGGTGAAGTTGTGTAAGTTCCTAACGATGCTCATATTCATTACGTTGTTGTACTGAATACTCATCAAGTGGTGACAGAACTGCTGAGAAGAGAGTGCACCACATTGCTGCAGACAGTGCCAGCAGCCATCACGCTAACGAATGGAAGGAGTGGTGCTCTCTGTTCCTGGGGGAGGTCCAGCTTTGTGCTGGTTTTTCAGTAGTTAGCTATAGAGTGTCTTTAGGACTTCGATGCTTTTCATGACGTGGAAGCAGCACTGTGCTGACTCGCTGCGTATCTCCAAAGAACAACTTGAATTTGCAGAAATTTGCAGAGTAAACACTTGGAGGGGGGAAACTTACTCCCCCCCACTCACTGTTTCTTATAGCTGCCACTGCAAGTGTAAAATTGTGGCAATTTTACACAATTTATATTATGATGATTTGGTATATTTGCATCAGTTATTAAAGGACTCTGAGGAGCGCAGTTTTACATTAACTGATTTACTTAGCTGTTCTAGTAGCTCAAACAATTAGGAGTTCTTGCTTTTTTGTGCTTTGGCAAAGAATTGAGTTATGCGAGTACTTTATTGTATCTTGTAATATTTAGATGAAAAATCTAAATGTAAAGTATTAGTTTCATGTTATCCTTGTCAAAATATTCTTGAAGGTTGCTCTAATTTTTCTAGTCCCAGGAAACCAAGCATGTACAGCCAGTGGAGCTGTTGCAGTACCGTACCCATGATGTGTGCTTTCAAGTTAGCGTGTAAGATGTCTCCTCTTCTTGGGGTGGGTGCATTCCCTATGGCTGCAAGAAGAATTGGTAGCTTTTAGTTGAATTTAGCTTTGAGGTGATTGTAAGCAGCACACCAGAGGGTCTGTAGAGAAACTCTACTCAGAGCATTTCACAGTTTTAACTGGTCTTTCCCATTCTGAAATTGAGAATGTGCGAGTTGTCCGTCATCACCTCTGAAATTTAAGACATCCGTTGGTAAGAGCCCACAGGTTGTCCAAGTTGGCTTTTATTCAATCTGAAGCAATCACTTCATTCTCCTACGTAGTTAAGTTAGGAATACATGAAAGGACTGAATATTTAAAATTTCCATCACATTTTTTTCTTCACATATGCTGGGCTAAAGCTCTTTACATCCTTTTCATTTATGTAGTTTTATTTACGTTCCTCGTAAATGCACTTTTTGTCATTATTAAGAATTCTTTGAAATGTATAAATATTGGAAAATTCCCCCTTACAGTGATCATACCAAAAAGCTGCATGGTTTTGAACTTTTTCGTCTCGTTTTCCTTTACTAATCTGTAACATTGTGGTGTTTTTGGTTTGGTTTTTGAACTCAGCACAGAGATGATGGGAAATTCAGAGCTCTCTCCTGAAGTGGACGTAAATTCTCTGAATCTTCTGCTTTCACAAAGTGTGGTCGATCAGCTTCTCAGCAAGTACATGTCAACGCTCACTGTAAGTGGTCATAATTCAAAGACACCTTCCTCTGAATGCACAGCTACACCAGTGCCTTAGTGCTGTACCTCCATCAGCGGAAACTGCAGTGGCAAATGTCAGCTCCGTGTCATTACTTCTATAAATTTTCGTATGCCACATGCAGGTTGGTTTGTAAAGTTTTAATCAGAAGATTCTGTAGGCATAAATCATGAAATTTCAAGGAATAATTATACTTTACAGACCATATTATCATAGAATGGTTCAGGTTGGAAGGGATTTTAGAGATCATCTTGTTCCAACCCCCCTGCCATGGGCAAGGACCCCTCCCACCAGACCAGGTTGCCCAAAGCCCCATCCAGCCTGGCTTTGAATACTTCCAGGGAGGGGGCATCAACGACTTCTCTGGGCAACCTGTTCCAGTGTCTCACCACCCTCACAGTGAAAAATTTCTTCCTTATATCCAGTCTAAATCTACCCTCTGCCAGTTTATAACCGTTATCCCTTGTCCTGTCATTATCTATCCTTGTAAAAAGCCCCTCCCCAGCTTTCCTGTAGGGCCCTTCAGGTACTGGAAGGCTGCTGTCAGGTCCCCCCCGCAGCCATATTAACCGTGTTTTATTACAAAGGAAGGAATGCCAGTGTTTATCCTTGGCACTTGTGAGTTCACAGAGCTGGTAGTGAAGATATTACCAGACGTGGATGCTGCTGAATGGTGCTTGGTTCCTGTAGTAACTCTGTCAACATTTGATACCAATCTGATCGCTTCAATGTAATCAGGATGTTCACGGGGTGTATTTGCCAGTCTTGTTCTTTTCATGCCTGCCAGCTGCCTGAGCTTAGTTTCCTTTTGTGCATGCCTTTTCAAGTGCATCTTAAATATGAAGACACTGCATCCTGTTTGGAGCAGGTGACGCTGCATGTTTTTTAACCTAGAAGTCACCAGGAATGGGTCAGCTGCGTGGCAAAGAATCAGAATGTGGCTGTCAGGCTTTTAAATGTATTTTTCCTTAAAGATGGAGTGTTGCTTGCCTCTCAGGCTGGATATAGTGGCAGATGGAACTTCAGGGTGGCCGTTCTTGTATTGTTCAGTTGAATTCCTCCTAAGTCCGGGAGCTCTGCCGAGCAGAGGTTATTATAGCTGCTGTAATGTGTTAGCTTCTGAAACGTGCCTAGCAACAGCAGCCAGCTGGGCTTGATACCCATCACGTCTTGCTATCTGGTACTGGGCTGCTCTTCTCTGTGGCTGCTCTTCCAAATATTGTAGCGTTGTGGTGTTGTGCTAGATGAAAAAAATCTCTGCTTTTTCTCGGTTCCTTTATTTAATGTAGTCTAACATCATTGGCTGGCTGCGAAAAGCACTGGAGACAGACAAAAAAGACTGGGTGAAAGAAACTGAGCCAGAAGCGGATCAAGATGGGTACTACCAGACCACGCTCCCAGCTATTGTTTTCCAGGTACAAGAGAACTTGTTTGTTCTAGAAAAAACGACAGAAGAGGAACATGGATTGGTGTGGAGGCAGGGAACAGAAAGCCAAACTGTTTGGAATGCCACTGTTTTTAAGGCTTAATGAAACACAGTTGGTTGGGGATTTTCTTGGTGTTTTAGTTTTTTTTTCCCCTGTAGAGTTGTTAAGTAGAGGGATTTTATCTTTTGAGGTATTTTTCTTTTTAACTTCAACACTTAGAGGATTAGTTCTTTTTTTTTTCATATAGATTAGGACAGCCTATTCAGCTGTTACTTGTATTTGAGTAACTGCTTTTACTTAGTTCCCTTCATGTAAATTTGTAATAGAAATCTACCATATCAGGTGTTACTGGAATTGGAAAAAAGTTACTGGAATATCACTTGTTAATAAGGCGTTGAGATATTTAGGCAAGTATTTATTCCTATAAATGATACAAGCACCTTAATACTGAGAAGATAAGTTTTGCTGAAGGTCAAAAATGCTGCTATTTAAACACTCCTTCAGTTAGTGCCCATCCAAATTGTTAGTGGTCTTTGAAACAGAAAAGAAATCACTTCCTAAGTTCTTAAAAACAAACAAAAACAGAAAAAAAAACCTGCACCACCCGGTTGGTGGTAGAAGTGGGAGGTTTTTAAATTGATCTCTATCAACCAGAAAAACAACAGTTTGATGTTCTCATTTTCTGGCATTTTTTCTTTACAAATATTACAGTGTGCACCTTCCGTGAAAGGAGCGTGGTCTCTTCTTGCATTTGTTTCCCACTTTGTATTTTTTCTGTCTTTGTACTTGAATTTTTGCTACATTCTTTCCTGTTTTTATTAGCACTGTAATCTTTTTCAGAAAGTGGGTGATGTCAAAGGAACTTGTGGCTGATCAGCTCTGGCGTAACATACCAGCGCTGTCAAACGGTGCAGAGTTGAGATTCACGTGACGGTGAACGTTTCAGAGTTGGTGCTAGGGCCTGTTCTGTCTTTTACTTGCCACTGAGATAGATAGGCCTTTCTTTACAACTAAACTTTTCTTTTAATGTAGATGTTTGAGCAGAATCTTCAGGTAGCTGCTCAGATAAGTGAAGATTTGAAAACAAAGGTACTCCTTCTGTGTCTTCAACAAATGAGTTCATTTCTAACCAGGTAAAAAGGATTTTTAAAGTATCCGTACCTTCCTGCCTTTATTTCTTTGTTGCTTGGTTTTTCTGTGGAAGTTGCTTTATTTCCTTGTCTCTACATGACAACCAAGTGTTTCTTCCCTTTCCTTTTCTTGCTTTCTTCCTCGCTTCCCCAGAGAAGTTATTTTGAGCTGATGAGTGGCACTTTCAGCTCCTCTTTGGCTCTGGTTTTTGGAGTCCGTTCCTCTTTCTTTCATGTTTGAAATCGGTAATCCTTTCTCGTAACAAAGAGAGAAAGCCCCTCCTTGGTTGTGCTCCACCCAGAACAGACAGACCAAATATCCCATGAGCAACAAGCCTTATAAAATACCTCTAAATACCCATCCGGCCCTTACGGAGCTTTTGAACCTACGCTGTGTATTTAGTTATTGCAGATGTTGTGTCTGTTCAATGCCATTCCTTGGGTCTGTTGCAGGTACAAAGATGAAGCGCAGTTATACAAAGAGGAACATCTTAAAAACCGTCAGTATCCGCAGTGCTATGTCCAGTACATGATTGCAGTCATCAACAACTGTCAGACGTTTAAGTAAGTCTGCGTTTTCTTGCTGTATTGTGAAAAAATAAATATTGAAAATTAATTCGTAATACTACACATTCCTAGGGCTTTCTCTGATTTTTATATACAAAGAGAGTTTCTTTTAAGATAGTTTAGCTGTCTAAAAGACAATAGGCTTAAAAACATTTCATGTTTTAGAAGGCAACTATCGTTATGCTTGTTGGCAAGCCAAACCACCTCCACCTCTGAAAAGCCACTCAGCTTTCAGAATTTCAGAAATTTGTTTCAATTTGTCTGGGACCTATGATCTTTTCTTACGTTTGTCCTCTCACAGTTTGCCTTCAAGCAGTGTGATCAAGATGGACTGAAATGGAGGAAATTAAGGGCTATAGTTGACTGCGTTTAGAATATTAAAGTTGAAAAAAGAAATCCTCATTGCTCATGTTTCAAAGCAAGAAAAATCCTTAATGCGTTTCAGAGTTCAGCAGTCCAGTCTCGTGTTCATCTCTTTTTCTTCTGCCATTCTCAAGTCTACAGATGAGCAGTACTTTTTATATTTTTAACCAACAGAGAAGTAG
This sequence comes from Penelope pileata, assembly GCA_013396635.1. NCBI lineage: Eukaryota > Metazoa > Chordata > Aves > Galliformes > Cracidae > Penelope > Penelope pileata. The sequence continues at coordinate 573,798 of WBMW01006374.1, forward strand.
TTTAGTGCAGTCACCTGAGAATCATGCTGAAGAGTCATTTAAGGCTTCCAAGCAGGAAACATTATTTCTCCTCACAAAAATAAGAGCAGTATGTCTGTTTCTGTTCGTGCACTCAGAAAAGTTAGTAGCAATGCAGTTGTGCATCTTCTTCAGTGGATGATGAAAGGCCTTGTTATTTGTCACAGAGAATCTATTGTCAGTCTGAAAAGAAAATACTTGAAAGTTGAAATGGAAGAGACATTGTCAAGCAGTCATGCGAGCATGGATGCGATTTTAGACATCATTGCCAAAGAAGGATGCTCTAGCCTGCTAGATGAAGTCTTCATGGATTTAGAGGTTGGAACTTTTTTCCTCAAAAAACAAAAACAAAAAAAACCCACAAAACAAAATCATTATTTTACAGGAAAAATAATTCAGGAATGATCTAGTCGTGAAGCCACTTGATTGCTAAACATACTCTGTATGGTTGGTGTGCTAGCAAATGCAAGGAAACTTCATTGGTACAGTTTGAGTGTCAGAGACTGAAAGGTTTAAGTTTCACAAGATGGTTTCAGACAGGCACTTTGTAATGGTGAATATATAGATACATACATTTAGCAGAGCATAATTAGTCATACTCGCACAGCTGTGTTGTAAGAATTACTTGCTGCTGATACTAAGTTGCTGTCTTTGTACAGGTGCAATAAGGACAAGAATTAAGATTGTTAATTGACACTAAAGATTGGCAGTTTGACTGATACATTCCGTATAGGAGTTCTGGCTTCTTATATAGAATTCCCCTCTCAAAAGGGGAGGAGGGGGAAAAAACTTGTATAGTTAAAAAGGAATTGGGAGTGTGGGCATGAAGGCAGGGAAATAAGAGAAAAGGGGGAGGAAGAAAGGTGCTCTGAGTATTTTAGCTGTGTAATAATGTTTGGAAAGGTAGATACCTTCAGTGATTCATAGTAAGGAAGATGTGAGAGCCGTGTTTAAAATAAACTCAGAGCTGTTCAGCAGGACCTTTATTTCATGTTAACTGTGTTAATTGATGATGAAGAGACTCAATCCGCTCAAGCGACCATTCCTTGAAATTATTTAACCTCGAACTTCATGTCACTGTTAGCATTTATACAGGGCTTTAATACACAGAGTATTGTCACTGGGAAAACAAAACAGGATAGCCATGTCCATGTTGAGAGTGCTGGAATTGTGTTGTGGAGCTCTGGGGAGGGCATAAGGCACATAAAGCACACAGGAATTTTGTGGCACCGTCAGAGAGGAGCAACTGAGTAGCTGGTAGCAGCTGAAGAGAATGAGCACAAAATTTCATTATTGCAGCAATTTAAAGGTGCCTCATTTAAAATTGGAATTTGCCTCTCTTAGGCCAGTTTTGTTCTTGGACCTTAAATATTTTTATTCAGTGTAGACATTTAAATCAAGAAAATCCTAAAAGACTTTGGAGAAATGAATGTTTAGGTTAGTGCAGTTGGTTTACATACACAGCTGTCTGTCAAGGTAGCACTCTAGGGCAACTACAATGCTGACAGCCTGTCACATCATTTTTCTACATTAATTGATTATTCCTGTTGAAGAAATGTGATTCAGAAATATGCAACACTTTAAATTGTCTCCTTATTTTTTTTCATACTTGGACTAAGGTGATGAAAAGTGTCAAAAATTTCTTCTCACCAATTATAACTGTTATCTTCTCAGCCCCATCTCAATGAGCTGATGACAAAGAAGTGGCTGATGGGGTCTAATGCTGTGGGAACTATCTGTGTCACTGTAGAGGATTATTTCAATGACTTTGCAAAAATAAAAAAGCCTTATAAAAAGGTAGGTGCAAAATTTTCTACGGTACTTTGCTAATATCCTCTGAATATCCTCTTGGTTTGGAATTCATAAATACTGCGTGGACGGTAGAATTGGAACACAGAAACTGGAATTCTGAATTGATTCATCGCTGGGAAAAAATGTTCACGATCGTATTGCTAGGTCTGAATCTAGCACTTCTCATCTATTTTGTTCACAGCCATCATTGATTTTCAGAGAGAGATGAGAGATGCAGGACCTAGTGCACAAAATGTATTGCAATATAGATTGTATTGTGACCAGCTTGAGTTTTATTTCCTCACATCAGAAATTTGTAGACAGATAAAATGAGCTGCTCTGAAACTAGCTTTGCTTGCCTGTAATTTTTGTTGTAAATGTGCACACTTGATATCTAATCGTAATATATACAGTAAAGCATAGTTGCATTGGCAACGTAAGGTTTAACAAATGCATAACTCATGTTTAAAATGCTGTTACAGCAGCATCCCAGGGTAGGTGGTCTTAAGGTTTTTTTTTTGTTTTGTTTTTCAGTACACTGTCAGGGTTTTTTTTTTTTTTTCATTTGCCTTTAATCTTTGCGTGTTATCCTACTTAGTTTTATCCCTTCTTGAATTAAAGTTGATTTCTGTATAGTTAAGATAGCTTATGTTAAAATGATTCCCAGCGATTTAGGAAATACTTGAAAGGAGCAAGATCAGGATTTAGGTAAGGTCTTTAAAGAAACTCTTAGGAGAATTTGTAAGACTCAAAATCATGCAGTTATTCTTTCTTGTCTGAGTTCTTACAGAGCTAGAAGGGAATTCTCAAAGTTCCTCTGACCTTTTGTCCTCTTAATCTTCAGTATCTGTGGATACCAGAGGCCTACGTGTATGTGAACTAGATGGATTTTCAGTCCAGAAGAAGTACACAAAAGCAGTTAGATTGGTCACAGAACTAGTGTATATTCAGGGAGCAGTTGTCTTTTTCCAGGACTGATTTGTTCTTTGAGATAAAAGTGCTTGACATGGGTTTCTTCCATCATTTAATACCGATCTCATGTGTGTTTATTGCCACCTGATGGAGAAGGAAATGGCAAACACAGCTTCTGGCATTCATTGTACCCATTGTATGCCAGCCCAAGAAAAGCTTCCCACACAGGACACCGTATGTTTGAGTGCTGGGTGGGACACACTTGTGTTTCCCTGGTACTGGGTCGGCTTTTCTTCTGGCTTTAAAACATTCTTGGTTAACCCTGTTCCAAAAGTCCCGTTTTTAAGCCATGCAAACAGAGCAGATTTTCACTTCTGTTAGCATCATGAAAATCTAAAGCTATTCAGAGTACGTAGTATTAGTGAAAGCCACGTACTGGTGATAAAGTGCACATACAGGTTTCAAAGCCTCATCGTTGCTCAGGGGCTAAAAACAGTGGGTCCTTCTGCGGGCATGACGAGCATTAGGCACCGCCTTTTTCTTTCAGACGATGACTCTGGAGGCGCACCGCAGGGTGGTTGTGGAGTACATCCGAGCAATCATGTTAAAACGCATATCTTTCAAGAACGCAGAAGAGAGAAAAGAGGGTGCGGAGAAAATGATCAAAGAGGCAGAACAGTTCAGATTCCTGTTCAAGAAGCTTGCGTCTGTGAGTATTCGCTTTGGATAATGCTGTTAACTGGATAATTCAGAATAAAACGCATTTATTGCTTGAGAAGAACCGCTGGAGTTAGATCTCCATGTCCCCAACATGGGGGTGAATAACGAAAATGCCAGCATGGGCGCATGGACAGAGTTTCTGAAGAAACACAGGCCTGCTGCTAAAGTTCCTGAGCACCAGTTTCTGCTTCTGTGTGTTCCAACAGCTCCCTGGAGCTGCAATACTTGAAGGGCCTCACAGAGGGGCGAATTTTTACTTAAAGTTTCAGGAGAGACCCGGCTTTCACATCAGTTATTCCTAATGTTTGTGCTGGCAACTTGGCAAAAGTTGAAGACTAGAATGCAGAGTTGCATAGATAAATACAACCTATGATTTGTAAGACGTGACCTTGTTTACTGACACTCTGAAGGTAGGTCTCTGGGTGAGGAAGAACAGGGAAACAGGAGGAGGCTTAATGTGACAATTCACAGTTTTTTCTTAATGGCTAAAATTTCAGCTGCTTATGGAATTTAACAGTATTGTCAGACATGATTTTTTTCATTTTGTCTTATTTTTTTACTTTTCAGGGGTCTGGAGAGGACACCGAAGGACTTTGTGATATCATCGAAGCTATCGCAGAGGTTATCAAGCTAACTGATCCTTCACTGCTCTATCTGGAAGTTTCAACTTTAGTCAGTAAATACCCAGATATCAGGTAATTCTGTGCCTTCAAAGTCAAAAATAGATAGATGACATCATTGTCATCATTGAGCCTTGGGATAATTTTAAAACAAGGTGTTAACATGTTCGTATTAATTATATTTTGGAAGGTAGCTGCTGCTTTTAGGTAATGCTAATGGAGAGTCTGCGCATCTTGGACTAGGAGGTGCATGTATTTAAGTACTCATTGGTACAGCAAAGGAATAAGGAGGACACTTCAGTTGTGTTTTGGGAGGATAAAATGCATCTTAGAGTCCTAAGGGAAGCCAAAATAGTGCCTTACACATAGCTGAAAAAGCCGGTCCTTTGTAACTAGAGATCTGTTGAAGAATCAGAGGTCCGTGCTGAAACTGAATGAGAGGATTAACTGTAGTATTTCTGACAAAATCTTAACTTCTGCAAAAACTAAAGGCAGCCTTACCTCCTTCCTTTGGCAGGGACGACCATATTGCGGCTTTGCTGACAGTGAGAGGAGATGCCAGCAGAGATATGAAGCAGACGATCATTGAGACTTTGGATCAAGGTCCAAGCCAACCAAATCCAAACTACGTGCCAATCTTTAAAGAAATCACAGTTCCCACTCTGACTGTGCCAAAACTTCTTAAGTAACTGACAGCCCTGTGCAGGTGTCATTACTGCTCTGGGATCGACAGGTTTGAGTATTTGAGGGCGAGTCGGGCGGTGCCATTTTGAGTAACGTTCCATACACACTGATACTTGCTAGGTGTGCTTCTTTCTGAAGACTTGGATGCGGGACATGAAATCAGATCTCAGATATTTTCACGATGTTGTTTGGAGAACGAAGCTTTGATTGACCAGAGGGTTCTTCCTGACCCATTTGTTTCAGCTGTTTTCTGCCAGCAGATTCATTTCAAGTCATGAAATACATTTGCAATGCCGCATGAAGACATTTGTAGCAGAAAGAACAGAGCTGGGGTAGTGCTGGGTGTCCTAATGCTGTACATTGCTCACAAAACTGAAGGCCGCTCTTTTAGAACCACCTTCCTAGGGCACTGCTCCGGGTGTATATTAACATCCCCCCCCCTCATGTTCTATTTGTGTATGTAATTACTTCGGTGTAAAATAGTTTATTGCAGAAAGCTTAGTGATGAAGTCAGCTCCCTGGCCCGGGGACTGAACAGAACTGCCACAGAGGGAATAAACAAATAGCTAAAATAGGCATGAGGTACAAAATGCTTGTTGATTCACTAAAGGGAGCACATAAAGCACCACTTGTTCAATAAAATGTTAAACCACGCCTACGTTCTGCTATGGATTTTTTACTGAAATGCTCTATAAGGACGTAAAGTTGGGATTTAGCCGCGGGCTCCCGGCCAGGCCCCGGCGCGGTCTGGCCGGGAGCCCGCGGCTTCCCGTTGCCTTGGCAACAAGCGACCGTCACGTGGCTCGCCCTCGTGCTTCCGTGGGCGGGGCCTCATGACGCCACGCGCCGCGCCCAGCTCGGCCCGCGCCCGGAAGCGGCAGGACGGGGAGGCTCGCGCTGCCCCGGGGCGGCGGCGGATCCGTGGCGGAATGGCGCTGCCCGACCCCTCCTTCCTGTGGAACGTCTTCCAGAGGTGAGGCTGGGGGGCGCGGGGCGGGAGCCGCGCCGGGAAGCGGCTCGCGGGCGCTGGGCCTCGGCCGGGCTCTGCGGCTGTTTCAGGGCCGCCCGAAGGTAACCCCGAGCGCGCTGAAGGTTGGGTGTAAGGAGGAAATTTTTCAGTGTGAGGGCGGTGAGGCTCTGGCCCAGCTGCCCAGAGAGCTGTGGGTGCCCCATCCCTGCAGGTGCTCAGGGCCAGGTTGGATGGGCCCTGGGCAGCCTGAGCTGGTGGGGGGCACTGCCCACGGCAGGGGGTGGGGCTGGGGGGGCTGTAAGGTCCCTGCCAGGACCCAGCCCATCCTGTGATTCACGCGTGCTCCGCAGCCAGCAGCAGTGACTCAGGGAGGCGACACTTGCCCACCGGGGCTGGTTGTGTAAGAGACCTGTGTCCGGGAACCTGGAGGAGGAGGTGCCGCCGCTTGTCCCAGGGGGTGCGGGAAGCCAGGCCGACCAGCAGGGACTGCTTTAAATAACGCGGCTGGGGAGGCTGCGTGGGGTTTGCTAAAGGCATTCCTGTACCTGGCAAACTACTGCGTAGGTGTTGGAATACATTGGCGAGGACGTGGGTGTGGATATGGATAAAGCTGCTGCAGTTGGTGTAGCCTGGAGATTTTCCATGGAGGTTCTCAGCACACGTAAGCATCAAGAAGCCTTAAAGGAAGGCAGTGGGCACGGGGTGAAGGGGAAGGTCCCTCGCTGGGTGGATAACGCTGGAAGGGAAAGTGTTCAGCTTTCCATCACACCGAGGGGTGCAGCGGTGCTGGGGTCTTTATGCAGTGTGTCCAGGAGCGGCTGGGGGACAGAGGATGTGATCGGGGAAGGGGCCGTGTCACCGTCACGGTCAGATCAGGACTGCGGTGCCGTGGTTGGATGAAGTCCAGAGTAGGTGCCTGATGGCTGTGAGGGAGATTGGTGTTGTTTTGTGTCCAGAATGAGCATGCTCTGAGCTGCCCGGTGGGCAGGAGCGAGGTCAGCAGGTGGTGGCTGCGTTGGGCCCGTGTTTTGGTAGTGGGGCCGCAGGGGTGGCCGCTGTCAGCAGAGCCCAGCACTGCCCCTGGCAGCTCAGAGCCAGCTCCAGGGGGACCCACCGCTGCCTGAGCTGAGCACAAAGCCACCACACCAACACGTTTTCGTGAACACGTCAGCTTCGCGTTCGGTAGCAGCTCCTAAGAGGTAAATTCAATGCTGGAATACCTAGCAAAGAAACGGTGAATACAAAGGGAATATCTTTTTGTTGTTATGCTCTGTGTGGTGTCTGTCTGTGCTGAATGTTGTCTGTGGTCGGTGCCGTTTTTGAGATGGGGAGGGATCCAGTAGGACAAAAAGCTTCAGAAAAAGACAGCATGGACTGCAGGAATGAAGCACTTCTGCAGAGAGATGCGCTGAGCAGGACTTTGCTTTGGAATGGTGGAACTGAGGGGAAGGAAATGGTCAGGTGCGAGGGGAAGGCCCTAGCGTGAAATGGAGGCAGCCCCCACCTCCAGATATCCGTCCGCAGAGGGTGTGGTCGTGCTTTATTCGGGCAGAAATTACTCAGTTCATTAATTCTGGGACAGAACTCCATTCCCTAAGGCAACAGACTGTGAAGGCTCGAGGGAAGCTGATACCTGCCCATGCTTTTTCACTCTTTCAGCCCTAGGCAGCAGTCAGGGAGTTGCAGTGGATTCTTCTCAGTACTTTGCAGTGCTGGGGGCTTTCTCAGCGTTGCCAGCATCGTGCTGAGAGAAACCGGATGCCAGGCTACTCAGTCTTGTCACGTCGGGCAGCTTGTGGGTTTAACCAGCATCGTGTGCTCCGCTCTTCTTTTTTTAAATTAAGAACCAAACCAGCCAACCCTAAACCCCTTCTTGAAGGGGTTGTGCCATTTGTGGCTCTGCAGTGTCCTTCCCAACTGGTACCGTGTTCCAGAACGTCCCGTCGGTCTGCGTGAAGCAGTACTTGTCAGTGGTTTCCCAAACAGAGACTTGGGGGGGGAAAGATTAACGCCATTTGCATATTATTTGGTGAGGGAGAATGCTGGGGTCTGCAACTGAATCCTGTTAATTTCAGCTGTTTAAAGCTTGCCACTTTTTCCCCCCCCTGCAGGGTTGACAAGGACAGGAGTGGAGTGATATCAGACACGGAGCTTCAGCAGGCGCTGTCCAACGGTGAGCCTGGCAGGGAGCAGGGAGGTGCCTCCTTGTAAACTTCACGCTAAACTTCACGTCAGACGGCTCGCTTGGCACCAGAGTTCTTTGTAATGGTGGGGGGACGTTGCTAGCACTGCTTGATACCATTTCATCGACAGCAAAAGGCTCCAGGGGACGAATGAAATGGACAATACTGAGTTTATTTTATTGATTTTTCCTGAGCTTTTCTTGGGCTTGATGCCCGTTAATGCGTTACAAACCAAGTACCCATTGCGAACATTGCTCATTTGTACTCTTGGGATTAAAGGCATGGGCATCCCTTCATTTTTTTTCCAGTTACATTTCCTGGAAAACATGAATGCAGACTGTGATTTCTGTTCCTTGCTCGTCACTGCTGTGCCTTTTCCCTTTAACCAGGAGCAAAGGTCAGATGTTTACAGCCAGCGTTTTTGCTGCACATAACATCGTTCCATTCAAAATCGTGCAGGAAGTGAAGGTGGTTATTTTTTTTTCTTTTAAATGAGGCTTTTTTTTTTTCTTCTTTTTCCCTAACAAAGTCGAAAGGTGCACTCCAAATCCAGCACTGAAGCTTTTGCATTGTCTGTCCCTTCTCTGTCGTAGTGCTTGAGTAGGAACGAGGGCACAGTCAAATAACTCATGGAAGCAGAATAAAAACAAGAATTTTTCCAGCAGTCTGCTTTTCCTTCCCCTGGTGACTCAGGGTGGCTGGGTTGGATTTTTCTTTCCCCTCAGTAGTCTGAAAAAGTGCATTTTGGAGCTGCTTGGGCACACTGGAGTCTGTCTCGAGTCCCCCTCTCCCCAGGTTTCAATCCTTCATCCTCCTGAGCAGTGTGACTGAGGGAGGCTTAAGCTGCTCGTGAACTGCAGTGCAGGCGGCCTGAAAGGCTCCTTCTGTTGGGAGTCACCTGACTCGCAGTGAGGTTGGGTGGCTCCGCTTGGTAAACACGTAGTCCTGGGACTAAGTGAGGCTTACTAGAATAGTTGTTTAGTAATATCCCTGACAGATTGATAGCAATATATCGTAGCTGTTGCACCTGATCCGTAACTAAAATACTATTTTGAACAAATGCTTCAGCAAAAAACAAATGAAATGGATTAAGTCACATTAAAATCTTAAAACACATTTAAGATTTCAGTGCCATTCACGAGGGTGGGAACCTGGTTTCACCTGCCATTTCATGTTTTAGATATTTTAAAATTTTCTCATCCAATCGAATCGAAGGGCGTAGGCAGTGATGAGTAACTGAACTTTTTCTTCCCTTATTTACGAAGTGGATTAGCAGTTCAGTGCTTTGCAGTTACAACAAATCCCCACCCAACGAACTTGTTGTTAGATGAAACGTTCATTGGGCTGCTGGCTTCCTTCACTCCGAGAGCTTCCAGGTCTTGTACGCTAAAGCTTCCAACAATTCACTGCGCTCTCTCCGAAACACATCTTCTAGTGGATGGCTGTGTGTAGCTGTCCTGCAGCCCAACAGGGGCTAAAAGAATGTAGCGTGTCTCTTTCTAAAGCATTAAAAAAGTATGCATAATCCCCTCCACAAATGGAAGTTCAGCGTGTTCCTGGCCATCAGCTTTTCAACAAATTATGCAAATAATGGTTTACGTATCTGGGAAGGACTGATGGTCACTTGGTACCGTTGTTTGCACAATAAAATCCTCTACTTCCTTATTACCTTTTTTTTTCTTTTTTTTTTTGTCCTTTCCTGTGCTGACACATTCACGGGCTATTGGTGTCAGGGAGGAGGAATCAGTCTGTCACTATCTATTGAAATAAGCTGAAGCCACTGCAGTTCTTCAGCGCTGGAGTTGCTGTGGTTTCTCTGTGTGGAATCCGTATTAGTCGATCAGCGATTTTCAACGTGAAACAAGTTAACTTCCAAACTGTGTTTTTTCCTCTATTTTTTTCCTTTTTCCTCTGTTCTATTCAGAATTAAATGCTGGCACCCTATAATAATTCCATTATTTTAGAGTTGTCTCTCTCCTTGCAAAAAATCAAAGGTATTGTTCTCTAAAACACTGTTTTCTTAAGCATTTTCAGAGCCATTTTCACTCTGTTCCTTCTCTGTGTGTGCAAATAGCCGTATGGCCTGTCTGCAGTGCAGGTTTTTTTCCCCGTTGCTCCATCTGTAGATTTACACTGATGTGGTTTCTCCTTTTTCTCAGCCTTTCAAAACTCAGTAGCAGGTGTTCAGAGAGGTCCAGAGCTCCTCTTCAGGTGGCTGTGCTCGGGCCTGTTTAAGCAGTAGCATTTCTTGGCCTGAAAACTGAAAAACCAACACTTTTACTTCAGTGTGGAGAGGGGTTTTACACAGAACTCAACTTGAAATTGTGTTGTGTGGCTCTGTGAAGTTAAGTACCTGTTCTTTCCACTGAATGTCGTAGTAGCAGTGCATCTGTAAAGGAGGAAATAATCAGATGTTTAGTTTTTTTAATGAGGAATAGGTGCAAGACTGCTTAATTTATAAATTAAAACTCTTCTGCTCCCTTCAGTAGAAAAAGCAGTGCTTCAGTTTCAGTCTTGCCTTTTGGCCAACACCTCTTGACAACCTGGGAGGAAAAAAAATTATTCTTGGTTCTTGCAAGGCTTTGGTTCTTGGGTGGTTTTCAGTTTGTTTGGGTTGTTGTGCTGTTTTTTTTCTTTCTGGTGCAGCCTGAATACTGTTGGGTTTCTCTGCAATATCAGGAAAGCATCTGTCAGAAGTCACCTCCGAATGGTCGAGAACAATGACTTCAAAGCAGCGTAGTTCTAATGCGCCTGCTCCTTGTCCTTCAGCTCTGAATTCACCGTTTACGTTTCTTATGGTTTTTTTTTGTTCCTGTGTTGTTCAGTTGCATTTTTGGAATGTTACTTAGTCTTGAGGAACTAAAAGTAATTCTTTCCGTTTCAGGCACGTGGACTCCCTTCAACCCAGCAACAGTCAGGTCAATTCTTGGTGAGTGCGGTTGTACGGTGTGAAGCAGACAAGGCACTGCTGGTTTTTCAGCTGGTCGTTGGGAATGCCATCATGGCTGAATTGTTCCAGGGAAATAAGTGTATGCAAGCATTACAGGACACGGACAGTACGCATTTCTGCTGTAGTGTTGACTGCGTGGTTGAAGGGCTCATGAACTCTTTGGTCACAGTGCCATTGAGTTGGTCTTTGGAAGATGCCATGTTTTTGTAAGTCTTCACTCTTTTTTTCCTCAGTGGTTGTCAGAGAAGCTGAAATATTGTCCCCTTTGAATAATAAATGAATGCTTGTTGTGTGCAACAACTACATGCTGCACTTAGTTAGCAAAGTCATTCACCTGTGAGGAAACTGTTAGCTTGCATATTTAAAGACCTGACACAGCTTGTCGTCATAATCAGTTTTTCCTTATTTGCGTTTCAATCCCGTATTCTGCCCCAAAAGGACCAACTGGGCTTGACAGCACTTGAGTTCTTTATAGAGCCTAAGCCAATTGCCAGTAATATGGAAGTATGGACAGTGGGAGGAGGGTGAGAATTCAGGCACAGCAAATATTTTGTTGTATAGTTCATAAATCCAAGGCCCAGGTTTTCTGCTGTGTTTATAACTTGTTCAGCAGCAGTCAGAACTCCATCGCAGTGCAGCATGCTCCTTGTACACTGTATCTGTAAGTTAACAGCTGGTGAATATTCTGAGGCTTTTGGCCATCCATAGATGTCGTAGGCTTTTTCATGAGTCCTTGAAAAGAGCGAACCCCGCTTCCTCATTTTGTCACTGGATTATTAGTTAAGCACTAACTACTTTCCAACTGGCAATGAAGATCCAGGAATATTCTGTAATTCACAGCTTCTTTTATCTTGCTTTATCCTTTCTTCCTTTGGTAGACAACTTCTTGAACTTTTTTTTTGGCAGAACTTTCCAAAACATCACTTGTATTTTAGTAATTTCTTACCTGTTTTCAGTACTTCCCAAGGCACTCCCACTTCTTCCTTAAAATACGAGTAGATCTTACTGAAGAGGAGCAGAATTGAGGTTTTCTATGGGTTTCTCCTTTTTATTTCAGGCATGTTCGACAGAGAAAACAAGGGCGGCGTGAACTTCAATGAATTCACGGGAGTCTGGAAGTACATCTCGGATTGGCAGAATGTCTTTCGAACGTACGATAGAGACAATTCTGGAATGATTGACAAAAATGAACTAAAGCAAGCACTAACAGGTTTTGGTAATTCATTTGTAATTACAGTTTTTATGATCACCTTATGTCATCAGACCACCTCATAATTGTTAGGGCTGCGCTGCTGTGATGTGTGACTGAACAGAGGGAATGCAGAAGGGACCTTTTACAGACGTGCTGCCAGAAGCAGCTTGCTTGCCTGTTTTTTAACAGTATTTCCTTTATGGAAAAAACAAAGGTGCATGTGTTAGTAGGTGTGTGTGAAGCGTTCTCTGTTCTGTCAGTGAAGCATTAGTCGCTTCAATCCGCAGTGATGGTTACTGCACTGTGTGTGGTTACCCTTGAGCGTGGTTTTTATTGCATGCCTTTTGTTTGAGCACCTGTGGTGTTCCGTAGAGATACTTAGCAGGAAAAACCAAGTCTCTGGTAACCTCTGTTCTTGGTTCTGCTATGCGTGCCCGCTACACAGGCTGGCTCTTTGCATAGGAAGGCTGCAGTAGTTGAAGCATCTTAAAGGGTTTCTCTTGTCCAAGGTTACCGGCTGTCTGATCAATTCTACGATACCCTCATTCGCAAGTTCGACAGACAAGGAAGAGGCCAAGTTGCTTTCGATGACTTTATTCAGTGCTGCGTTGTTTTGCAGGTAAGAAAGGAGATGCACTTTTAATGTCAACTGAAAAAATCAGCTTTTCCCAGACTTTTATCGTCTAAGTATAATACTGGATCTAGAACGTGCTTATAAACAGCCATCCATCTGAATAAAGTATACAAGAGATGCTGGAAACATCTTCATTTCTAGGTCTTTGCTTGTTATCCATTTGCATCACAAACAAGTAAATCTGAAACTATTTCTTTTTACCTTTTAAATATTTTTAAGGGGGTGAAAAAATGAAAAATAGTCTCAGGAAAACATGTAATGCTGTTTTCATCAGCTGTAATACACACATTTTCTTTGGGTCTTGGGTGTGTTAAAAGTGGAGTGTGCTGTGTCCCATGTTGCCCTCTTTGAGTGCACTCCGGAAAAGGTCTCACGATCCGAGTTGTATGGATTTTGTACCTCTATCAAAGGCTTTGATTAAAAAGATTTTTTTACCTCATAGGTGAATTATTTGGTCTGTCGTCTCTGCTGTTCCTGCAGGGGCAATGGTAGTAAAAGGCATTTATAACAAAATGGAACAAAACCAACAAAACAGCAAACAAAAAACAATGACAAAACAAATGAAGAAAAACAGCCCACCCTGTCAGTAATAGGAATGTTTACGGGGAGAGAGGCAGAGAGAAGTGTATTCTGATTAGAAATAAAGCACTGAATGATTTCTCGCCTCAGTGCATAAGGTTTCTCTAAGTATCTCTGGCTTTTCTGAACTTTTCGTAGCAAGACTGAGGAAAAGCTGGGAGACTGTAGCAGTGGACAAGCTGAATGGAAGAGGGATTTTTCTTTTTTTTCTTGCAGTGTCTAGTGTTTCCACACTATCTTAGCCATCATCCAATATGCACCATGAAGAGAAGGGAGTCCCCAGGGTTGGACTAGATGATCTCCAAAGGCCCCTTCCAACCCACTTCTGTGTGATTAGTATCTTCACCATTTGCCTAAGGGTTTTGGTCTTCTCCTTTAGCTTTACATTTTTCAATTTCACTTTGTTATAAACTTTAAATTCTAGTGAAGAGGGGTTCATTCAGCTGGTGTAAGTGAAACCATACCGGTAGTTATTTTGGTGCACTACAAGCACTGCCGGTTCTCTGTGGGATTCTTTAGAGACAACTGAGATATTAATGATACATTGAGCAGATCTGGCTAGAAAGTGAGAAATGAACAGGGTACTCTTTAGATTCTGTCTCCAGATGACTCTCAAATGTCATACAAATTTGCATTGTTCCCACCTCTCCAAGAGCCAGTTAGAAAAAGCGGTCTGGTCTATAAAGAAGTGCTTAGGTAGGCTTAGGTACTGTGTCCTAAGGTGGATCATAAAGGCAGATCTGCTGCACAGCTCAAGCATGAGACACAGCAAAGAGCTCCCTGTGTGTGTGACACCATGCAGCATCTCAGAGGACATGAACAGGAAGCGTTTGTACAGCTGTAGAAAACTTGGTGGCAAGTGGAAATGTGACAATCTGATCTTCCTCTGTGTACAAAAATATGTTGTTGTTTTTTTTTTCCTCTCTTTAGAGGCTGACTGATGTATTCCGACGTTACGATACTGATCAGGATGGCTGGATTCAGGTGTCCTACGAGCAGTACCTTTGTATGGTCTTCAGCATCGTATGACATTGACATCGACATCTAGGAATTCCACACTGGCATTACACAAACTGGAGTTGCCAAACCATCATGTACTGAATAAGATTACTGATGTATTGTAATGGATATAATTTCACATTCTTAAATTTCGTATGTCGATCGTCACATTCAGAATCTGTACCTGGCTTTTGTTTTGTGACTCTAAGATCCGCCCATATCATGCTTACTGCAGTACAGAAAGCACAGAGGCTAGAGGTAACTGGTGCCGTGTCAAACCTAACTTTCTTCCACATATCCTGCATGGGGAAAAATGACACTTTAGAAATGCCAATTTAAAATAATGCTTGTTTGTTTGTTAGTTTTATTATGAGAGTCAAAACTGAGAAGTTGCACAACATGTTTTGCATGTGCCTTACTTTTATAAGAGTATAATGTATTAATTTTTAATACAGAACTTAAAATTAAGTAAAAATGTTAGATGAACTTTTATCGTCTACGTTGGTACAGTTTTTTTGAAGGGGAGGGTGGCTGTTGGGTTTCTGTGTTCTGGCTTTCCATGGTTTCCCTCCCAGGTCACATGGGTGGCCTTTTCTTCTCTGCTTTGTATCTATTTTATGGCTACATCTTGCTCAAGGAGTTCCCTACAAAAACAAACTTTATCTAAACTCCTCTGGATATACAGTTCCCTCACTTAACACAAGTACTCCTTTTCTCATGGTGAACCACTCCTTCTGAAGTCGCCTTGAGTTGACAGTCACTCATTCTCAAAACCTTACCCTCAATCTCATCAATTAGGGATGGAAAATAAGAAGAAAAAAAAAAAGGCAATTAGATTATTAGATTCCTGTTACACAGAAAGAAGCAACTTGGAGGAAGCAGAAGTTGAAAAGCTCCCTTGGATTACTCCAGAAGAGACTCTTAAACTTGCCCTCCCCTAAGCAGCCAGAGCTGTTATTCTCCAACACAGAGAGATACAATATCTGGTGTCAAGGCGAGGAGCCAAGTGCCAGCTGTGGAGCAGAGATGCATCATCACCAGACAGCCAGTAGCAATAAGGGGCCTTTCGAACCACTTCGGTAAGGTCTCCTAAACATCTTTCCTTGTGAAATACCCAGGGAGTGAGAGAAGGTCACAGCACAAGCACACAAAAACAAAAGAGTTCTCCTAAAGCACGTGGGGCTTCTAGAGGGGGCACTTAGCCTCCAGAGGGCAACGGGGTGCTCCTCTGAGATGCTGGGGGAACAGGAATAATGACCAACAGGTATCGGAGACTGCTTGATCAGCGCTGGATAAAATGAAAGTTAACTAAGCAGACAAGGGAGAAAGCTTTCCAGTGGTTACTGCTTGAACCTGCCTTCCCCAGAATGCTCAGATTGCTGCGTACATTCCCTTCAGAAATAAATAAATACACGAGCTCCCCAGTTCTGGGCTCAGAAGCGCTTCCCCAGTAGGATGTTCCATTAGGAAGAGCTTCCCCATTCGCTTCCCACTAAGAAATCTCTCCCTTTGGATAATTTGGTCTCTGACCAAATGAAACCCAATAAATCCATGATCATTAATAGGTCCAAGGCAGCAAAATTAAACCTGAAAAAGCTGGCACCTGACAAGTTACCCAGGCTGTGGCCCATGAAGGAGTCATTCTTTTTCAGCCAATGTCATCGTACTTTGCTGTCTGCCACAGAACAGCTGGAGCCAGCACTTTCCGAAGGAGCCGTACTGGTGTGGAAAATCACCCGAGGGACTCTGACTGGAACGACTCCTGTCAGCGGGAAAGCGCTGCTTCCGGAGGTGGGAAAGCAAACACACCACACCAAGAAACTGGTTGGAAAGCAGACAACTTATCCCTCAAAGCATGGTCTGTCCTGGATTTTTATCAACGGCTTTTTAAGGTAAAGCAAAATTGGTTCAAAAGGCTCTGGTACAGCCTCAGAAATGTTGCCTCGGTGCCAAAGCTCGTGGTGTAGCTGTACTGCTGCAGGATGGCAAGCATTTGAAGTGCAGTGTGCAGCCTATCAATGCCTACCCTGTAACGCTTCTTTCCCACAGACAGCCCAGAGTCTAGAGAAACACGCACAGGACTTCTGCTCGGGTGCGGTACTGCACGGGGGCAAGGCAGGGCAAAGACCTTTCTTGGGAGCACGTAGCCAGAAGCTGACTGAAGGAAATTGGCCAAGAAAGGAAAACAGAAAGGGGAAGTCTCATCTTACACAATTCTATTGAAGAAGTAACTGATAGGATGACAGAACTTCAGAGGCACATTTAACCTCCTTCTCCTCGCCCCTTCCTCCCCCAAGTCTTCTTACCTGGCCCTACAGAGGAAGGGAAGATGTCATAGCAAACCTCTGCGTGAAGCAATGATGTCTGTTTCTTCTTGCACTTCATTTGACTCATGGGAAATCATCATTGCTCCGCCGATAAGGACGCTACTTGTTTGACACAAGTCAGCTATCCCTGTCTGCTGATGGAGAGCGCAGAAAGAAAAATCTCTGAAATCAACTCTGGAGATGACAGCTACAGACCAAGAGCCCATCAAATCTGGGGGTGCCAAGCGGCAGAGCCCAGGCCGGTATCAGTACAGACACTACTGCATGCTGAAGCTCTTCATTTTCAATGCTAGGAAGAGCTTCGGAAAGAGGAAAGATAAAAAGAGAACGCAGGAGAAAGCAGTGACACAGCTGACGGCTCAGTCAAGTGATCAGAAGAAACTGAGAAGATGCTGCTGGTAGAAAACGCACGTAAGGGACAAGGCAGGCTTGGAGCACGTACTCCAAGACACCGCCAGCTTAAAAAAGATCCCTAGCGTGTACAAGAGCCAACAGACAAGCATGTCAAGAAGCTCACTGATTTTGGTAAAAACTGAAGACTGAAATAGAGAAGGAAGGGGCATTTACAAGACTCTAAATGCAGCCTTTACTCAATCAGTAAAATCCCAAAAGGAGGTAGAAAAAAAGAACTCTCTACAAAGACCTCAGCTGAAACAGCCTTAACATAATTCACAGCGTTTTTCTACATTTTCAGAAATCCCCTTGCACTATGCTTTCTGGAGGAAAGGAAGCAGTGAACAGGAATGAAAAAGGAAAGCAGCTCTTTTCTGATGCACAGGCCAAACAATAACAGAAGGAGAATTTTAGAGAATCAAGTTTATATGCTCTAAAATCAGTTGCTTTGTTGCTTTTGTATTAAAATTTACGTGATGAGATCCAAAACGTTATTTTTTGTGAATGCAAAAATATAGTATGACAGCTCACAAAGACTAACCCTGGTTCAGTACAAGTACCGAATGCGCAGAGACAGAAATATTCCAGGTGTGGGTGAAAAGCAAAATGACAGTCCATAACAGAGCAGTGAAAAGGAAAAGTGACGTTCTGGAGTAAACAGTCTCACTCAAGTCCTTCCTTTAGCCCCACGCGAGCTACATTTGGTTATATAAAGCAGACATCTAAAGCTGGGTGCTTGAGAACTTACGGCTCAGAAGTGCAGGGAGAAGAAGCACAAGCATGGGCCACTGGTAAACACCGTGATCATTTCTGTTAGCACGTCACTCTGACTGTTTCATTTCCCCTGTTATTTTATCTAATTGCCCTATCGGTTCTGCTACTTCTTACTGTGCTTTTGTCAGTAGAAAGAATGAAAAATTTTCTATTTTAGTATGGATCCACTGAGCTTTTAAGCCGATCTGCAGCAGTTTCATTCTCGACAGGATAAAAGTCTGCAGATATCACACGTCTCTACGCTGCAAAAACAAAACGTGCTCCATTACATAAAAATCCCCCAGCACCAATTACATTTCTCATACAGCATGACATTATGCCAGAGAATATCTCTGATCTCCGATGTGACGTTCTCCTTTCCTTTTGTTACACAGAAATGTAGTGTGTCTATTTCTAAAAACATCCCAATTGTAATGCCTTAAATTAACGGAACCGACCTTGAATTTGTGCAAAGAAAAAGCACGTCTGTATTTTCATACGACAGACCTGTATTTTCAGTGAGTATTCTTCCCCAGAAAATTAACATAAAAGTAAACTTTCCTTTTTTGAGTGGGGAAGGATGTTAAAAGGGAGATTAGCTTTTTGCTGACAGAATAACATTAACATATTTTCAAAAAAATAAGAAAAGATTTTTCTGCAATATACCAAGATATAACAAATACATTAAAAAAAGTCTAAAAAAAATAGTGTTCACCTTCATTATGTGCAAGTTTGTGTTGCAGCTACATTTAACATGTTAAAAGATTAATCTCTACCTCCCTTTCCCCTTCCCAAAACAGTGAAGCACACGCTTAAATGCGGTCTCTTTCCTGAAAGCCAAGAGATGGAGATTCTTGAGTCTGTTCATCTGTTTCCAGTTCAGCTCCTGTCGTTCCTCAGTCTTTCCCTCTCATTTCTACTAGCACGCTGGCTAATGTCTGAATATTTAGTTCTGGAAAGGGGAGATCAAAAAGAAAATGAAGTTACTTCTTTTTCACATTATTTCACAGAATACAGCAGAGATTGTTTAAATGAAAGTTTCACTGTAAGTGACTTCCCCAGGTCCAGCACCACCCGCACAGTTCACATTTGTCCAAACTCACACCCAAAGGCAGCGGTACAGTACTGTGTGTCCAACTCCCTTGAAATGTTTTACAACCTGTTTTCAAAGCAGAATCTTTTCTAACATAAAAGAATATTTTTGCAATAACTGGGAAAAAAAATCATGTAACAAATCAGCTCTTTGGTAACATTTGTGTTGTGTTATCCCAACGTGTTAGACCCATTTTGCATACTTCCATCTATTACAATGCCATCCAAGTTTGGTTCTGCATGCATTCCAATATTTTTTTTTTTATTTATGCCAATGCGTCCCCTCCCCACAGCTGCCACCCCAACAGTACAAACTCAGGTCATGATATAAGACGCTGGATAGATACCAAGATGACCCAGAACAAACCTTTCAGGTCAGGAAATCACAGAATCATGAAGGTTGGAAAAGATCTCCGAGATCATTCATTCCAACTGTCCACCCACCACCAATATTGCCTGCTGACCATGTCGTCCCTCACTGCCACATCTCCATGTTTCTTGAACACCTCCAGGGACAGTGACTCCACCACCTCCCTGGGCAGCCAGTGCCAGAGCCTGACCACTCTTTCAAAAACATTTTTCCTAATATCCAACCTGAACATCCCCTGGCACAGCTTGGGGCTGTTCCCTCTCTTCCTATCGCTGTCACCCAGCAGAAGAGGCCGACCCCCACCTCACCACAACCTCCTTTCAGGCAGTTGTGGAGAGGAATAAGGTCTCCCCTGAGCCTCCTCTTCTCCAGAGTGAACAACCCCAGTTCCCTCAGCCTTCCCTCAGAACCTCACTTCACTAATCACAATCTTACTTTGAAGTGCTGGGTAATATGACGCCAGCTGTCTGAGCACCCTGGTCATCGTAGGTACATCCTTTCCTTCTAGTCTGTTCAAAACGTTGGGAGCAGGACCAAGAGTGTCTTCATCAAACATCTTATCCGAGCTTCTGAATCGCTCGTTATCTCTGTATGAGCCACTGCCAGAGAAGGAATAGTGATGTGAACCCCAATCGCTTCTGTAGCCTGATTTCTGATGCCTATATTCTTGACACCTAGATTCCCGGTTCCAGTTAGATTCCTTATTCCAGCTAGAGTTCTGGTTCCAGTTAGATTCCCGGTTCCAGTTAGAGTCCTGGTTCCAGTTAGAGCTGTGGTTCCACCTAGAGTCCTGGTTCCACCTGGAGCTACCTCTTCCTGAAAAAGCAGAATCTGCAGATGTACAAGAATTCATAGACCCCTCACTCCTGTAAGAGAAATAGCTTTGCGAAGGGTAGTTTGTTGAGTATCTTCCAGATGAAGGATATGAAGAATTGGGATAGGGCAATCTCTGATTGCTTATACTCCTTGCTTTTGTACATGTTTGTTGATTCTTCCAACTTGTACCTTCCTTGCCATAAGGCATTCTGTTCTCAGGGAGCTTATTTCCTTGCACATTTTCGGACATACACTCTGCTGAGTACTCACTCGCTGAATCCGTCTCATAGGAAGAAGCCCCATGGGCTGGACTGCTGCTAGAAGCAGATCGGCTGAACTGCCTCAGCCACTCACTGACACCACCGGAAGAACCTCCAGTCTGAAGAGTGAGGGAGTCCCTGAGTGCTGACATCACTGCAAAGTCAGTAGGCCTCAGTCCACAGGAAGATGATTCATCATCAGTTTGGTAACTGCGTGAGTTGGCAGGAGTAAACGAATCATCTGCAGGACTCTGTTCATACTGAGACAAAAAGCCTTGATTCCAGTTAGAATTTCCTAAATAAAGAAATAAATATATAATGTAAGGAAGGGCACTAGAGAAGCGTAAAATATGAAAATGCCAACTGAAAAGAAATTACTTTGAGGGTTTCCGAAGTGCTCTTCTCTTGTTCTTCCCACATTTCCCATCTTTGTGCCTCACCTGAGCCCCTCCATCTTTTCACTCCAAAATCCTCGTGTTAGACTGGGTAGACAGGGTTTTCAGTGGCATGCTCTTCTGAATTATTTTCACATTGACCCATATGGCATTAGACTGAATGTAACCAGAAGAGTTTGGGTGTGGGTTTTTTTCTTTGATTTCCTTCTAATTCATTAAATACAACTGGGGCGATTGTTTGCAAAAGAAACTCAGTTCTTTTTGTCTGACTATTTACTGGGTTAGCAAACATCAGCCTTCTTTGAATGTGTTTGCAAAGCTGAATAAAATTAAATAACAGAAGGGAAATAACTGACTGAATCTAATTAATCACTCTAACTAATAAATAATCTGAATTCAACTACACTTTGCTTTACTGTCAAAGCATGTTAAAGCTCAACTAGTGGAATTATCATTTCAATGGTCTCAGCTAAGATGTACCTAAGGGAGCCCAGAGAGGTCAGGAAACACCAACTTTATATAAGAACAATTAGAAATAATGAAGCCAGTCTGTCTCAACACTTTTGATAGTAGCACATGTGCTCTTCATCTACTGTGGATGTGAAACAAAACGGGTTAGCTTAAATCACATTATTTCTTTTCAGTGTTTGCTTTCTTAAATATATCACTTCTACAGTTAAGAGGAAAAACAAAAAAGACATACAGCAGTTAAAGTCTGTCTATCCTCTACAGTCAACCAAAAATTGGCCAAAGCTCGACTTTTGCAGCTCACTCTTACATCCTTTCTTACTGAGCTTCTTTGCAGCCTAAGATGTGTGGGAAACAGAGAGGGGCAACTAACTAGCAGGCCAGCAGCCTAAAGAAATGAGGTAGAAGTCTCTTTCATTGCATCCCTTAGCAGTATCAGCAGAGGTGTTCCATGTAAGAACAGCAAATACCTCTTTGAAGATACCTTGACACACCAGCCTTCATGCTGACACTAGGCAGATGCTACTGCTTGGGTTTCCAACAACCTCTCTTTCTGTAGTACTATGCAGTGAGACAGAGTGTTCTGAGACAGACAGACAGGGTTAAGTCATGAAGGCTTTAGAGAATGATAGCCTGAACTGACTCAGAGGACAAAGACACGTGCTAAAAAAGCACTGTGGCTGGACATGGAAATAAACTAAGGCTGAAGCTAGTAGAACAAAGTGCCAACATTACCTTTGGATTTTCCATATGGTTTATACGGTTTTGGGATGCTTTTTCTTGCTGGAAACTCATCTCGAGAAATCGACATCAGTGGCCTGAGACTGTTAGTATAATTTACCTAGATAAAGCAAAAGGTCAGAACGTCTGTTTCTAAAGTAAAATCTTCAGCGCTCAAAAAAACAGTTTCCTCACAGAAAGTTAGCAGAGAACAATTTTAGGTGGCAGCAAACTCCATATGTAGGATGTTTTGCTCTGCTGGTCACAATTACCACATTGAACTACGATTAAAAAAACGATTTTTGTAAGAGATGTGCATCTGGAGAACAGAATGAGGTGTCTGGGGATGACAGCATCATCTGTTTCAAATTTCTTTACCACCCCACATCCCTCAACTCCACCTGGCTCTAATATAAAACTGGAAGGCTCAACTACTGCCTGACATTAAATTACAATTTTTAGCCAGTGCATAAGAACTGCGTTTTATTCACATGTCAAAACGTGGCATATATAGGAAATATAAAAACAAAATACTGCAAAGGCGGCATGTCAGACACTGTTAATTCAAACTGGTTTAAGTCAGTCTCCAGCCCCTTCCTCTTCGCGAATCTTTTTCAAGGCCCTCCCCTATTTTCAATTCCAGCACAATTTCTCAGGCTTTCAAGAGAATCCAAATTGGGCACTTTCTTGCTTCCTTTGTTGCTTTCAAAATAGCCCAGTCTGTATTTTAAAAGGTCTTTAAAATTCCCCTGAAACATTTTGTACTTGTCAGCAAATATCATGATATGAACAGCAAAGACAGAAGTATTTTTCCTATCTAAGCATCAACTTCAAACTGCTAATTGCCTAGCAGGAAGTTGGAAATGTTAAGTTCCAAGCTGATATAACCGAGCAAGTCAGCAGACTCTTGACCTATTGCTATGCTTCAGTGAGGAGCAAACGCATGACAATTTGAAAATGTAGCTTTCCAAATGGTGGTGGCATACATTGGAGCCTGGGTGCATAAAGACAGCTACCATAATTCAGCTGACGTGGAGTACACTGTTAATGCCTAAGAATCCATTCTGAAACATCTTTCAGAAAAACACATGCTGAATTTTACAAACCAGTAGGTGCCAGAGGTGGTTAGTCATTTGTTGTACAGATTCTGGTCCATCTTCAGACTCCTTTGCTTCTACAGGTATTCAGATTACGCAAAGAAGCTATGAAGGTTTGTAAGGGCCAACGGAAAAGGCAGGAACACCTTGCCTACCTTAATCTTAAGAGATTAAAGCTCTCAACTGGGAGCAGAGCTACAACTCACGAGTAAAAAAAAGTCATCCAGATGCTCATGAAAGAAAGAAGCGACACACTCAGGTAGCAGATAAATGTTTTGTTAATCTTAGAAGAAAAGCTATCAAACAAGGAACTGAATGCAAAGGAAGGATCACAACTGGAAAACATGAATTAAAATGGAGCCCAAAACAGGGAAACACATGCAGAAGGAAAACAAAATAGATGGAAGGTAATGAAGAACTAATAGAAATGTGCCAAATAATTAATGCATTTGGTACTCAGAAACTCTAAAATAATTTTAAGTATATTTAATTGGAGGGAGTTGGCCTATGTCTGAACTGTTGCAGTTTGGCAGGGTGTTAACGTAATTAGTTCAACCACTTCTTCCCTCCCAATGGTAGCATCACAACTCTGGTCAAGATTAAGTTACTTACTGCTGCTTTCTTTTCACAAAAGGACTTTAAAGCTTCTGTGAGTTCCTGTGTAAGGTGAACAACCAGTGTTGCTTCCGAGTCCGAGGTGATGCGAAAAGTCTTCTGCTAAGAAACACGGTAAGAATTGCTACCTTGTTAGGATGCCAAAGGGTCATCTACACAAATAGATCAGTTATACTTTGATTTGGAATAATCAAGGTTATACTGTTTATTTATACAGAAGACACATATAATATAAATACATACACACATATTTGAAAAAAATATAATTTTAAATATAATTCTGTCCTGGTAAGAGGCAAAACATAACCCTTGGTGCTTGTGGCAATCCCATACTATCAACCGTGAACATCCTGTTGCAGATAGGGATAAGCACAAGTCTTAAATTAATGCTGTTTTGGTAGAAAACTGAATAAAAAGTAAACTTTCGCAGCTTCATCAAATCCCTTTGATTCTCTCATTTTGCTAATAAAAAGATGAAAGATTCTACTATAATTTTCCCATGTATAATTTTGGGAACCAGAGTTACAAAAGATATTGATATAACTACACAAAGCACAGAATAGGCATGTTTATCTCACTTTTCAACATACTATCAGAATGATTAGTAATTATATGAAGTCGTAAGTGATTACAGAAAGTTAAAAGAATAGAGGTAGTCTTATGCCACATGGAATAGGTGTGACACCTCTTCATTAGATCTGTCTTAGTTTCTAACTGAAACTTTCTCTCTTAGTGCTTGCTACAAAGCTGTGTTTTGGTTCTAGAAGGAAAACAAGGCTGATAGCACCTGGCAGCGTTGAACAGAAGCAAGGACATTTGCATGTCTCTGCCAGGAGAGCGAAGAGGCTGGGGGGGNGGCTGTGTGGTGTTTTCGGGCCTGCCAGCTCAAACCACAACAAGATCTAAGCCAATATCTGTCTACGAAGCATTTTTGGTAGCTTACTGATTATCTCCAGTCTTGTTTTTTCTACACGTCTTCCTAAAGTCATAAATAACCATAGACTAAAAGAAAAAAAAGGAAGACTGAAAGAGAAAAAAACACTCTTCAGATGGTAATGAAGCACACATCTCAGAACAGTCTACTTATGATTTCAGAGTAGAAACAAAACATTCAGGCTCAAATGAAATGCTATAAATGCCATAGGTGTAGTATTGAACAAAACAAGACTTTCAAGGAATAAAATGGCAAAGATCAGGTATGGTCAGGTATTTGCACAGCATAAACTTAAAAGATAAAGCGAGGCTTATTACAGCACTGCTAACAGCAACTGAACAGATGAAATTTCTCCACTTCAACAGCTACAACTTTGCTCCAGGACCTTCCAGTTTCACTTGACTATCCAGTCCTGCAGCAGCAGCAGCCACAGCACTGCAGACAGCAGGACCAGACTGGCTCCTATCACTCAGCATATCAACAACCTTAGCAGGCACAGGCAGGCAGCAGCACCTGAGCAACATCAGTGCTGCTAATGCTGCTGGTCAGGGTGGCTCCTCAGCAAACAGAAGAATGATCCAGGGAATAGGCAGACTGCTCCCATTGAATCCAGCAGGCTGTTCTGAGCCAATGTTAATCTACAGATGCAACTAGCTTTTCAAATGGCAAAGCCCATAAAAATGTACCTTAGAAATTAATGTTGTAGTCAAATGAGTTTGAGCAGTAATCAATGGCTCCTTCACAGTATTCATTGCTTACACTGGTGAAACTCTACAACTGTTTAGACATACCAAATTCTTATCACAATTATTTGACATACGTACCAGGAAATCTAAAGCTTTCTGCTTCCAAACAGGATCATTCTGTGGGATTGGGGAAGGAAAATTAAAAGAATGAACACTACAGCATTTGTTTTATCATCTTGTACAAAATCAGACTACTTAATCTTTTATCCGACAACAAAAGTCAATGCCGATGAAAGACAGCATTTTTATGTCACAGCTGTAAACATGTAACACTAGGCCCTCAATAGCACAGTGCTGCTCAGGACAGAGTCAGAGAGATCACTTGGGACTTCACCTTTGAATTTGACAGTGGAGATTGTAGCATAGTTTGGGAGACTTGGCTTGTAGACACTCCATCTCAGACTCAATGATTTTGAACAGAAATTATGTGAGCTAAATGGGTCAACATCCTGGTGTTCAGTATTGATTTCACTTGTGCTGTGATGAATATAAAACTCTGGTCATTAGGTCAGTTATTTTGTTTCTGGAATAATATCAATAAAATGGCAAAAGAAGCCCAAAAGCAAAAGTTTCTCAGAAAAAAGCAAAGCAAGCATAAGGAAACTGCTAAAACCTTTGCAGAATTACTACCTCTACATACCTCATGCTTATGATCAACTTCCCACCTTAAAAAGAAAGAAAAAGATATTAAGATGCATTTGAAAGATTGTAACACTTTAGGTTTACTTTTGGTATCGATCAAAATATTTCAATATTTCCAAATTTATGTAACTTATCAATACAGGACATTTTTCTATACAGATCTAAAATACTGTATTTCTTAACGATCTTTACTCTGACTCTCAAAAAACAACAGTAGTATTTATCAACTCCACAGACCAGCTAAAGGAGATGACTAAATAATGATGGTTTTTTTCCTTCCTAAACGAACATGGGTGCCTTTTCAACAACTTAGGGCAATGGCATCCCAAAGAAAGTGGTAACACCTTGACATTTGAATTGCAATGTCTTTGTGCATGAGAACACCAGATTGCTATTGAACCGCACAACCAGTGCAACATTTCAAAAAGCACTGCTACTTCTAAACTGAATAGCAAGTTTTATTTCAGGTTACTTCCTCACAGACAGAAAGCAACAGTTTCCACAAGATGCAGAAGTACAGCAGAAAGACAATACATTTTCCCCATATGTGATGTTTCTTACAGAAAAGATCTACTTAATAAGTAAAGTGATCTTACAAAAAAAAACCCTCTTCTGATTCCCCTACGGAGGTTGTATTCTTACCTTGCTTTCTTCTTTGATGGGGCTAGAAAATGAAAAAATAATTATTAGCATCCTCATAGGGTTTCCACCATATTACCGCAATAGAAGCATTACACAAACCCAACTGTTACTGGCCCTAAAGTAACTGCGGTGTTTTACAGGACTAATAATCTCTCTAGCCAGTACAATCTGTAAGGATTGGAAAGGAGGGAAAACTCAGTAAAATAAGGTATTCTGTTTAAGACAGTAGCTGTACTTCAGGGAATCAGCTACTGCATCATACCTAACTCAACATTTCTAAGTTCCAGGATAAGCAACAGGACAAGTAATGATTCTCAGGACAAATGACATATTTGCCCCTGTAATATGCTGATGAAAAGACCTGTGTTACTGGGGTTTTTTTAACCATTGTTAAACAAATGCTGATGAGTTGCAACAAGAAGTTGCACTGTAGGTCCCAAAGTTTTCCAAGTGTCAGGAGAAAGAAAGATTGCCACCATTTCAGAGAAGATATCCAATGGAACAAGAATCATGGAAAAAGGATGGGAAGGACCTATGCAGGTAGAACCACAGAATCATATAAAAGTTCAGGTTGGAAGGGACCTCTGGATGTTGTCTAGTCCAGCCTCAGTGGCACGAGAAAAGTACCATAGAGGCAGTAAGTAGAACACTCAATGAAAAACTACGTGAAAGATGAGGACACCGAACGTTAGAATCATTTTCCTTGATATATTGAATTTATCCAACACATTCTCCCTATTGGAAAAGAAGATGGAGACAAAGAGTGCTAAACACAGGCTGGAAGCTTTGCCCCACTCAAGCTAAAAACTGAGGTTCCACTAACTCTGACAAATACTAGCCTCAAGATCAGATCAGGATGCTCAGGCCAAAGTCCGCTTGAATTTTATAAGTCTCCAGGAACAGCAATTTCCGACCTCTTCAGGCTGGCAGTTTCAGTGCTTGACCTCTCACTGCGTAGAACTTTCCATTGTTCAATCAGTATTTCCTTCACTGCAACGTGTGAGGAGTGTGACCACGTGTTGCTTCCCTGTGCACCTTCAATAAGTCTGGCTCCTTCTCTGTAACTCCATTTTAGGTATTTTAGATCACATTCTTAGCTGCTGCCTTAATCAAACCCAGTTCCCTGAAGCTGTCCTCCACATCGTATAAGCCTGTCCCTTCATGATCTTTGTAGCTAAGTCCTCTGCTGACTCTTCCATGAAAATTTGTTATGTATGCAGGAAACTGTTCCAGAAGCAGTTTAACGAGTCCTGAGAATGAAGGGAATAAACACTTCCTTCAACCTGCTGTCTACATTCTTGCTAATACAATCCAGAATGTTGTCCACCTTCAGACATTCAGAGCACACTGCTGATCCATGTTCATACTGTTGTACATCAAAATCTGAATGCTCTTAAGATTTGTTCCCTAGCCCAACAGTATTCAGTTTGTATCCAGCAGGGTGTGCTCCATCCCAGATGTAAGACTTCACATTTACTTTTGCCAAACTTCAGGAGGTTTATGACAGCCCATTTCTCTAGCTTGTTGAGATCCCTCTGAATGGCAGCTTTGCTTTAACACATGCCAGACATTCCTCCCAAGTTTCATGTCATCTACAGACTTGACAATGGTGTATCCTATCCCATCATCCAGGTTGATAATGAACATGTTAAGCACTGCTGGTACCAGTATCAACCACTGAGGAATGCCACTAGTAACCGGCCAGAACATTTAAAATCACTGACAACTGCTTTTTGAGTCTAAACATTCAGCCACCTTTTATCCAACCCGTAGGCTTATTGCATCTCCTCAGTTTGGCTATGACTGAAGTTTTCTAAAGAAGATGAAGTCTGTTCTCTCAAAGCCCAGGGTCATTAGTCTTGGCTTCCCCATTCCACCACGGATTTTAAATTGTATCACCACATGATCATCTCAACAAAGGCTGCCATGGAATCACATATCTCACTCTTCTCCATTTCTTGTGGGTAGCGGAATGTGCAAAACACTTTCCCTTGTTGACTCATCCAGTACCTACAAGAAAAACTACTCTCAACTCACTTTTTGACTGTTTATAACTTGCCATGCTTTTTTTTCTAGCAAAAGCCAGTCAAGAGGGGCAAACACCTACCATGACAATGTTCTTGTTGGCCTACACCTTAGTTCTGACCCATGAGATCTCAACAACCACTAGCCATGACTGGTGGTTGCATCCAGCACAACTTCTACTATCATCTTCTGTGCCATTTTTGATAAGGAGCCTCTGTCTATCCATAAGAGCACTCCAGTCACGCAAGCTATTGTTATATTTCTGCAGTTCTGATGACATTACAGCTTTGTGACCACACAGAGACTTCCAGTTCCACCACCCAGTCCAACCTCCCACTTCAAGGAGGATTCCTGCTAGCTTCGTTCAGCCAGATCTTGAAAACCTCTGAGGATGAGGAATTCCCTACCAATGGAAAACCTGTTCCAGTGCTGTTCTGCCCTCTAGGAAGGTTTTCCTGAGTTCAGTTTCTCATGCTGCTGTCTGTGACTGTAATCTCTTATTACATTTGCTGCAGTTACCAACAACTTCGGCTTCATCATCTTTGTAGCAGTCTACAGATACTCAAAGGGCAGTTATCAGATCATCTCTCCTCTTCCCCATCTAAACAAGCCTGACATGCTCTTGATCCTTGAGTATCCCCATACTCCTCTGCTAGATCCTCTCCAATTTCTCCATCTTCCTCTTGAATTAGAAGCAATAAAACTAGATACAGTATTTCAAGTTTCGTCTTACGAGTACCAAATAGTGAGGGATAAGAACATTCATCAATCTACTTGCTGTCTATGCCCCACTTAAGTGTTATGATATATGCTTTATGTGAAATGAGAGCATTCTGTTGGTTTATAGTCAGCTTGGCATCAACCATAGCCATCAAGTCCATTTTAGCGAGACCGATCAGTCTGTCATTTCCCATCCTGTACTGACACATGGAGTTACCAATTCCCCACTGAAGATCCAGACAAGCTTCTCCAGTTATCTGCTCTAATTTTAATAAGCAGTAACTCAATCTGAAGACGGTTGTCCAAAATAGCAAAGTAAATCTTTGGATCTGTTCTCAGTTTCCAGCTGTACTCTGTAGTAGCATTGACAGTAGTTTTTAGAACAAAAAAAAAAAACTGATGCAGGCAGAACTCAGAGACTAAATTAGACCAGAACTTCATATTGCTGTAGTACCAAATTGTGTTTATACATGCCCTCACACTTTCTAAGAGCGTCACAGGGCCTTCAAGCTCATTAGCTCTCTATTTTGAGCAACTGGTTACTGGAATTATCTTAATAAGGTAGCATCTTTAACTTGAAGCCCAAGACAAAATACAGATGATCTTTCCCTAGAGAACAAAGACATATTCTAATTTTTCCTTTAAGAAAAGCAACAAATCAATCCCTCCAAAGCTTCTCAAATGTATATAAAGATACATAACCATATGTTGGTTTTGCATATGATCTCTGCAGCAGCTGAAACTTGGTGTTAATGCCTGTTTTGTCACTTACAAAGTACATGCCACCAGATGGCATTTCTTAATTATATCCTCAAACTCACTCTTACTGTCAGAAGGAACCTTTGAAGCTGAAAGTCGTTCTCTAACAATATGATCAACTCTAAACACACAGAGTTGTTAAATCAGTAAGCATGAATTTCTTCTAATTAAGTAGAGTTTTTATTTTGGAATAAATTTGATGTTGCCCTTACCACCTAATCAAAGCAGAACAACACTTTTGTCAGTTAACTTTATTCTTGTCTGTTTCCTCCAGTTTTTCATAGCCTCTGGCACTGTGTGGGATTTTTTTTTTTTTTTGATGTTCTAGTTTGATACCTGAATACGTTTTTCAGTTCTACAGAAGTCAGAAAGCACTGAAGTCAAATACTATCATGTCCATACAATTTTCTTCATGTTAGCATTACACAATGCTGCCTATCTGAAAGCTGATTATCACTTACTTTGCCCCTCACTTACTAGCAATCTAGATAATCTCTCTGAAATATTTAAAATCTTTTTAGATTCTTAAAGAAGATGAACTTTCAGTACCAAACAGATAAAAAAGCCTAAGAAACACAGCAAGTATGATAATTTCTTTCTTCCCTCATTTCAAATTCACAAAAACTGGAAAACGTCTGAAAAGAAAACATTTTGTGCTACTACTTACAATTTTAATGTTTTAAATCAGTCAAACCCTTTGAGTTCAAGAAGTAATTCAAACTAGGCTGGTTTTGGCTGTCAAATGTATTATATTCAAATAATTCATAAACTTACGTGAGGTACTTGGTCTTATGTAACCTTCAATCTAGGAAACAGACATAGTTTTATATTAGATTTTCTGATTAAAATTTCATTACAACAGTCCCTATAGCAACAGCCAGTAGAGACAGCAGAAGTACTTTTATTTGTCCTACCACAGTCTAGCTGACAGTTTTACAGATTAGATACAATCAGCATAAATTAAATTTGAAAGAAAAATTGCATACATTTGAGTAAAGTTAAACTGCGTAAGTTAAGAATCATTGAAACAAAGCACTAAAATCTCTGATTGGACATTTTCCATTTTTAAAAAACTAACTTCTTAAAAATGAACAACTTTGCTTTTTTCACAGGAATTTCAAGACTACTTTTCCCCACATTTTTTAGGGTAATATTAACTTAAGTCTTAGTTCTACTTAACGCTACACTTCCTAGACCCACATTGGAATTTAACACAATTTGTCAGCAGAACTTTTAAAACTTACTAGGACAAACATACACATACTGATAAAAGACACATTACTGGACACTTTACTTCCAATTACCTTATACATTTTTAGTCCTTCAGTCTTCTCTAGCTCTCCTGCTATTCTTCTGAGAAATGAGACTTTGCATTCTTTTACATCTGTTGTCTTTCTCTTCATTTTATCTGGAAATTCTTTAGACTGTTGACCAAGACAGTTTTAGATGAGCAACATCCCAATTAATATATTAAAAAATAGGCACATTTCAATTTTTAGACAAGCTTCCAGAAGACTAGTTTTGAATATTAGTAGGTAGGTTCTTCTCTGCAACACAAGTAGCTAAATGTTAATGTTAAAATTGTACAGGCAGTCTTCACAACAGAATTTGCAGACTACACAAAGTTTGCAATTGAAAGGTAACATGCTGTATCCAACAATACCATGGGCATGCTGAGGAATGAGAGAGAACCAAGGCCTGAGAACCTGGTCTTCGATGAGATTCAAATACTCAGGAACAGACTCTGAGCAGATCCTCAGTAGCTCACAGCTTTATAGCTACTCACGTTGGTCAGACTCATCAAGACTCAATCATGCAATTACTAGCGGTATCACACGGGGGTTTAAACTTCAAACATGATGTAAGTATTTACAGGAAAAAAAGAGAAGGATAATAACTTAAATTGTGATCAAAAACTACTCACTATGTATGCTCTTCTGTGTTTATACCCACTGAGATGTTCTATCATGGGTGCCATCTCTGTATTAAACCCACACAGCTTGCATTCATAATGAGGCTCTTTTCTTCCTTCAAATCTGATTTCAACCACATGTTCCAAACCTGTAAAAGCAAGAGTTACAAACATCTCTATTTACAACAGACTACTATAAACAAAAGTATTCTCTTCAAAGTTGCTCACTAAAAGCCAAAATTAACAATTTCAACATTTGTTCAGGATCACAAAGATCAGACTTACTACCCACATAAATAAAACTTTTCTCTTTACGATGCTTTATTAAAAATGGGAAAAAAAACTGTCTATGGTAGATTTGCAAGCTCAATAAAATAAAATATTTCATTTAGCTACTTTCCTGCCCAGGATATTTTTAAGGAACAAAAAAAGAACATTCTGCTCAATACAGCCACGTAAGATAATGGAGGAGTGACAGTCAAACAGAGAATGAGGATAGGAAATATCACAGAAACTTCTGTATCAAAAAATTTCATTTAAACTACTTAGTCAAATATAATTTGGACAGTGTTTGAGTAGCAAAAAGCACTTGCAGGAATAACTATAATTCCTTTACAGAATCAAGTCCCTCATTAAATAATATCTTCCATAACTTTTTAAGTATTAACAGGAGAGAAAATGGATTTTTTTTTAGCTTCCTTCCTAGAAATCACTGAAAGACAGATGTCTTGGAAGTACTCAAAAATCTCTAAATCTGATGCTTATACCTAACATAAAAAAGCTTACTTAAACGTACTAAGTTTATAAGCAGCTTAAAACAAACAGGGGGGAAAACCTGCAGCTGTTCCCTATTACCATTTCCAACACTCCCCGTTTGTGATGGGTTGACCTCAGACAGCAGCCAAGCATTACACAACTACCAGCTTGCTCCCCTCCACTGCTCCTCAGTGTGATGGAGGAGAAAATAGAAGCAAAAGCAAGAAAACGTATGGGTCACGATTAAGACAGTTTCTTAGGTGAAGAAAAAGAGGGTGTGGGAGAAAGCAAAAAAAAACAACAAACATGTCAAGCAAAACCAGTCACTCAAGACTTTCCCACAAGCAGGCCAGTGCCCACCCAGTCTCTAAATACTGGTCACCTTGGAACAAAAGAAAAAAAAATCTTCCTCCTTTACTCCAATTTTTATTGCTGAACATGGCAGTGAATGGCCAGTTTGGGTCCATTGTTCCACCTGTGTCCCCTCCCAGTCTCTTGCTCACTCTCAGCCAAATCAAGCTGGGGGCAAGGGACATGGAAAAAGAGAAAGCCTGAACACTGTCCGCTGCTCAGCATCAGCCAAAACACTGGTGTGTCAACACTGTTTTAGTCACAAATCCAAACCAGCAACACACAGGATGCTATGAAGAAAGTTACCTCCATCTCAGACCCTCCACAGTATTACACTCATTAATCTTGACTCCAAAAACAAATTATCAACAAATGAACTGTGTATCCAGTAAAGCAACAAGACTACACAATTCAACTTTATCTTTTACTAACAATCAATTGCTAAGCTTCTTTCTAATGTTAACACCGTATGTAGAGTAATAGCAAAACAATTCACTAAACAAAGAAATTATTTGCTACAACTAGGACATTTCCTACTTAGCTCTTCATCAGGAAACATTTCTCTAGGCCACCAGCACACACTAGCAACACTAAGGCCAGTGACAGTCACTATTGTTTATTCTCCCCTAAGGATTGCCTAATCTAGCCATCAGAAAGAAAACCTTGAAATCAGTCTTGCTACTTTCAGTATTTCCAAAGAGAATGAGGAAAAATATCTCACTGGACAGACTTTGGTATATCCCAACTAATGGAAAGCCACAACAAATCACCAGATGACAAGTCACCAGCAGCACAAAGTCTACCTGGAAGCCAATAGCTAGCAATGTAGCCCCCAGTGACCCCAGGGGTCAATATGGGGTCCAGATGTTCCTTCCAACCTCAACTATTTTGTGTTCTGTGAAAAGCATCTTTATTGAGATGGTTCCTTCAGGAAGAAATTATCTATAAACAATTAAGATGTAAAGAATAGGTGGTCTTTACAGTGGCTGTGTAACAAGCTAAACTCTAAAATGTATAATATCTAACATATATCCCATTAATTACCCAACGTCAATTACAGAAAATGAAACAATATCAAAACATCACCTATCATTTCAAAACAAAGAAAAGCTATTTGGTCACAAATACAAAGACATACCATTTAGAAAATAAAAACACATACCAACTAGAGGTTCTTCTCTTCTGGGATCATTCATAAAATCCTTCAGACAGGTTATGTCCTTTGTGAGTCCTCTCTTCGCTGAAGTAAAAAAATATACAAAGAATTATTACACTAAAATGAACAAATACATTGGACAGCTTGCACATAATTTCTGTGATGTTAAAGGAGTTTCTAATGGAGACTTACAGGGGGACAAAATTAACTTTCATCCTGAAACGTGTAAGGAAAATGGGTAGGATCTCAATCACTCACAAAAAATTCCAACACTATATTTTCCATAACATTTTTACACACAAGAAATAAATGACTTCAAGAGGTCCAAAAAAGCAAGAGAGATCTAACAGAATCCAATTAACTGACAAAACTCTCAAGTTCATACCCATAGCATGTCCCAGACCACATTAGTTCTTATTAAAAAGGAAAAAAAAAAAAAAAAACCAAAATAAACAAAACAAAATAAACCAACTCACCAACTCACCTACCTCTTTTTTTCCTCTAAAAGTCTAATGCTCATATTGCACCCTCATACTGCTTGTTTGGAATCTGAAGTTCAAGACTTGTATTGCCTTAAATCTAATAAAGAGACATGAACTTCACGAGTACAGCAAACTGAAACTCCTCCTGCTCTCTGGGCAGACCAGAAGCTGCACAATCACCTTTATTATGTTCCTGAGCATGAACTGGCAGTGTTTTGACCAGGGGTGTCTCTCACTCCTCACTGGGTTTTATTAGCTTTGTTTTGCACTGTCCTAAAACACTTGAAGTATTACTGGTCAACTCAGAGCACCAGTCACATTTATCTGAAAAACAATCTCAAGGCAGCATTAAGTGTATTCAAATGTTAGCCATTATAAAAGAGTATGCAGAAGTTTTAAAACATGTATTTTTAATCTGAGAAAAATGTGTAGAAATTGAACTTATCTTCCTAATTACACATAGTTGTATTTCAGCCTAGAGTCATAATTCCCTACGAGTCATCATCATCACTAACTTCTTCAAGTCTGAGCAAAAACAAGTGGCAATCCAGGCACTGAACAATGTGTTACTGTTTTCTGTCCTTCTGGAAACCAGGTTGCATTTAAAGAAAAACATTTTCAGGACAGTGAATACCAGGCTT
Source organism: Penelope pileata (assembly GCA_013396635.1). Lineage (NCBI taxonomy): Eukaryota > Metazoa > Chordata > Aves > Galliformes > Cracidae > Penelope > Penelope pileata. Next base: position 609,122 of record WBMW01006374.1, read on the forward strand.
ATTCTTAAATATTAATTCCATTAGGGGTATGTTTTTGCTGCCATTGAGTCAAATGTCAGGGCTGCACGTATTTAAAAAAAGGGAAAAAAAAAAAAACCTTCACAAAGTGCCAACACTTAATTTGTAAGAATTATCTGTTGTAACTTAACTATGGTAGAAGATAGCTGGTAGCACACCACCTGGCATTGGACAGTGAGGCCCAAACGCACCAAAACCTTACATATCTTTTTAATTTTATTTATTTGGAAGTGCAGCAGTAGCACAGCCAAGTAAGAAGTTAGTGTCACGTAATGGGTCTCCATAGACAAGTTTTTACCAACACTTCAATGCACTACAGAGTTCTAGCGCATTCGTACGCCTGTGCAGTGCCTCTCAGTGATGGATGTGTGATCTTTGGGCTGAATGTGGAAAGATGCGGGTAGAAAAAAAGCTAAAGGCCTCTAGAAGGTAACAGCTGTTTTCTTCTTGCTTCCCAACACCCAATGTGATATTACTATCTTAGTATTACCTTGCTAAGAAATAGCCCATACTGTTCTTGTTTTATATACTTTTGTTCTGTTCACTTGCACTACACTGTAATTGTATATCATGTATGCTACAAAATGTTCAGTTGAAAACTTCATGAGCTAAAAAAAAATAAAATAAATTATTAGGTTCTTACTTCCTGATTATCTGTCATCTCAGGTGTGGAATTCTTACAGTGAAAATAACCACAGCTTCATATTCTCCTAAGAACTTCCTTTAAATTTAAATAAACAAACCAATGCAAAAAAGAAAAGCAATGGTTCAAACCTTTAGTGACTTGCTTTGCTTCTGACTAAACCAATCAAGAAAAAGCTTTGATGGTTTTATTTTAATGGTAATCAGAGTTGTATTTCAAAAGGAGGTCAGCTCACTTATATTCAGCTACCTGGTCTCTGTGTTTCATAATTCAGCGTAGTTCGGACAGGAGCTGGAGGACCTAAGATGACAGTTTGAGTCAGACCATTTCTTCTCACATGCTTTTATTAAGTACACAGTAGATCATCCAAGCACTTTCAAGATTTAAACAGTTATCTTCATTGTGCCTGTTTAATATAAGCTCAGTAATAACAGTGCTTCATCTTGGTACGCTTTCCTTCTGTAATTTTATTCCTCTGAGAAAGAAGAAAAGTCTTCATCTCCGCTCACCTTCCCCATTAACACCATACACCAGACACATAGATGAGTATCACAGAAGCAGAGTACTCACTTATTTGATTTTTTGATTGTTTTTCATATTGTCTAGTTATTTATTTCAGCTATTCAGCATTGCGTCTGACAGCAGATCCAGCAGTTCAGGTGCCTGATAGACAACTCTTATCTAACTGTTTAGAGTCTAGACAGGCTCAAGTTGTGAAAATGAATGCAGAGCAGTACTTCTACACAGGCACCTTTATATAAACAATCAATTTCAGAGTGAATGTCTAAACATGCTTTTTTAAACCACAACCCCACTCCCTTCATTGGAAAGTTCTTTCCCTTGCTCCATCCTCCCTTAAATCCATATACACATACACAGACGAGCTTTAAAAAAATGCTCTCGGCATTCTGTAAATTACGACATCCAAGATTAAAACCAATTGATATGCCAGTATTCATCTATTGGAAAACCATTTGCTCAATTTTGCAATATTTCAATATTGCAATTATGGAAAATGGGAATTTTCCATACTCAGAGCAGATACAACATGTTGCATACAGCACTGGTATCCTCCGTTTTCTGCACATGATCAGCAGCTAAGAGATGCATATCAAAATAGTACATCAGATCAAAGCTGCAAACATTCTGCAAACAAATATATTATTAACATAAGGGAGGGGTACAGATAATCACATCCTCCTTGATTCCTCACAAGTTAACCACCTTTTTCAGTAAAAAGCTGTAAAGTCTCTGGTAGCATAAACAAAAGATGATCTCCAGGTACTTTCCAAGTATGAAAGCTACCTAACTCCAGAGGCATTCATTTAGTGCATGCAGCCTGAGTGAGACTCCAGGTCCAGCAGGTCCTGACAGCACGGTCAAAAGCTAAATAATACTAACAGGTACCTGTGAAAGACAATTTCTCATGCTTTATTTTCTGTTTACTTCCAGGAACATACTGTGTTTGCAGAGAATTGTGCCAAAAGCAGCTCACAGTGCAGTTTGCTGTAATATGGCTGAGGTTTACAAATACAAGTTAAAAAAAAAAAATCAATAGTTACAAATCCTGCTATCACCAAAGATACCCAGTGTGGATTTTTTTCTTTCCTTGCTTTCCAACATTGGCAGCTAACTATAACAATCTCTGCTAACAGTTTAACAAAAGCGGTTATGATCCTGAAGACACTCTCATGCAGTGATGCTGGTTTTGCGCACCAGTGTTTAAGCCTGACATTTAGGATCCCCACTGCTTTGTAACTAGCCTACTAATAATTTCAGTTATATTTAAGTACATCAGAGCCAGAACACAGCAGTATTTTCACTTAAAGCATATCAGAATGATAAACGAGCTGAAAATCAGCTGAACTGCCAGGCTCAAAGAGCCATGAGCAACAGGCCAGTCCCTCACTGGTGTTCAGGAGCAGCAGTGTACACAAAGGATCAGTTCCAGGGCGCACAGCAATTACCCTCTTCATCAGTAATGTGACTGAGGATGCACAGAACAGCCTCAGCAAATTCACAGAACATGAATGGAGATACACAACTGATGTCAAAGCATTAGTTGAGCAGGGCCTTGGGAACACTGAGTGTTAAAGAAACTGTAAGAAATGTTAAGTGCAGAGTTCTGCAGCTGAAGGAATTCCATTTACGAGCACAAGCTGAGCAGCTGCGCTGTTAAGAAGAACCTGATAGTTCCAGTTGATGCTAAGTTGAACACTGGCCAAAAGCAAGTTTGCTACAAACAGGGCAAACCCCCTATTGGGAGTCTGTACAGGCAGCAGACTTCAGGATAACTTGTCCTTCTGTATCTGGCACTTGTAAGGCCATCTAGTTCAGTTTCACACCTCAGTTTAAAGCATGATGTGGAGAAACCAGAAGGTTCACAGGAAGGGCTAGCAGGACAAACAACCCAGGGCAAGTAACACATGACGACAGGTTTGGGAGCTGGCATTGTTTAGTCCAGTGAAGTACAGGCTAAGGGGAGATTTAATAGCACTGATACCCAAAAAGCAGTTACAAACGCTCGTCAAACCCTTTGGAGAGGTGGCAAAAGCATTATAAAGAGAAAACAAACAGCTACTTAAGAGTCACAGGTTTACTTTGTTAGGATAAAATTCTTTAAGGCAGGGCAGCAACTATGGACTGATTAAACAGAGGGAGCAGACTCTGCCCTTGGAGATGCTCAAGGCTTCAATAAGCAAGTCATGATCCAGCACTGGCAGTAGCCCTAATTCAAGCAGGAAATCCCTTCTGAATAGCGATTTTATATAGTAAGGAATAATTTCCAGATACTAGTACTCCCTATGAACAAAACAACCAAAACACCTTTCCTTTCAGTATTCAATCACACGATCCTAAACACACAAACATGGCCATTGAATTGGGGAACTCTAAGAGAGGTGATAAACCTGAACCAGTATTCAACCTTAGCACTTGTTTTGATGACTTCTGAATTCAAACTAAAATAGAAAACACTTTAGAAGAGAACTTCCATGTTTGCTTTTTTCTTTGAAAATGTAGCAGTAGTTTTTGACTGCAAAACCTTACACATCCTAGTCCATGCTTGACAGATACTGAGCATGGAGAGGCATATTAAAATCTCATCTCATAATCACAAAGCTAAAATGCTGATGAGGATCAGCTTTTCATTGCTGAAACCAAGGCAGAACACAATGATTGTACTTTTACTGGAAGAAGGACTTGCAGTCAGTGCTGTTAAAAAACAAATAATTAAAAAAATAAAAGCATCTTCAGATCCGATTCTTTCCCTTGGTCTCACGTTTCAGAGAATGATCCTAATGAAGCTTTCTTTACTCACGGTGCTGCGTAAAAGTTCAAAGTTTAAGAATGCAGAGATAAGTTGCTTGATCCAGCAACTAACCACCTCCAAAATTCCTCATTACATTTTTCAGCGCCTTCTAAGCATCTATTTGAGAAAGTACTGCAAACTAGCTCTGCATCTTTCCGTAATGCAAGAATACCACTGTTTGTGCAAAAGTTTCAGTACTCCCTTCTCCTTTTTGTCAAATTAATTTTACCAATACAGACAGGCAGCCCAGAAACAGCTTCAAAAGGGCTTGTCCTCAATACTAGCTCTTCCACCTTGTTTTAGTAGTAAGCCACTGGAATTTGCAATTGCCCAGGGAACACTGCGTAACATGCACATTAGCATTCCCCCGCTGTTAAACACCTCTCAGACAAAGCAAGAACAGTTCTCCAAACTTCTGTCTGCTTTGGCCAAAAGGTCATAGGAAAGAAATGCTCAGTCTCCTCCCTTCCGTATCTCTGAACACAGATGTGACTGCCTCAACTAGAGCTGAATGAATTATCATTGTACAAAGAAATCACATGACTGAAATTCATATACTTACTACATTAAACCAAAGCTCAGTGAAATCCTAAGACTTCAGTATCTTCTCTTCCCACATCATCCACTAAGGTTCTCTCTTCTAAACTGCTTGAGAGCAGGCAGAAAACAAAAACAACCAGATATCCAATTCTGTCACTACCACAAAAATAACTTGTTGGTAGTTACCCCCTACAGAAATTCGAATGGTATCCAGATGTCTTTCCTACAGAAAGTTGTACTCTTCCAAACACAGTCATCTGTAAGCAGACTTATTTCCTGGCTTGACTTGAAAGGCTACAAGATTGCACTGTTAAACAGTCAAGTTCATCACACTCATCACTTTTTGAAACACTCAGCAACCAAACAACTGGGGGAGATTTTCTTTTTGTCATTTTGGTTTATGAATGATAGCAGCATTGGTGTTGCTCTTTCCACTGAGAAAGGAATTCTTTATTATTAATTCTGCAGCAATGAAGACATTGCTGATGTTAGTGTAAAACACTTTCAATGTCAAACTTCATCTTCTGGAGTACTTGTTCTTCTTCAGACTGCACACCTCAGATACCCATCAGATTTTGTCTCAAGTGATTTCCAAAAGAACTTATCCTTCACTTTGACGACATCCACACACTTTTGCTCCTGGTTCTTTCAACTCCACTGTGAGTACGCTGCCACACTGCACTGTCACTGGAGCATTTGATAACAATCATTAGAACAGCACCCAAAAGCAGTAAGAGCTTCCCATGAAATGACATCCTGAAATGACACTGGACTCATACTTCACATAATGCATGACATTTACAAACATCCATGCTCATTTGAAAGACTTCACTACATAACTCCACAAATGCACAATCTTTTGTTCATCCATACTACATCCGCAAAGTGTAGAATTCATCAGCTGTTTAAAATGAAAAAACAAAAGACAAGCATAGCCAGACTTTATTCTTGTACCTCAGTGACAGTATATCAACCATTTTCCTGGATCTTCAGTCTCTCAAGGGATAATTATTTGTGTAACTGGTAACGTGCTTGTAGAAGAGTTCAAGAAGTTCTATATGTATTTTAAATAAATAATTCTGCAATTCACTTCCCTCCTCCCCCAAAACATACAAGCAAACAGAAAACCACATGTACCCTTAAGACAAAAAAAAAAACCCAACAACCTACATTAGGACATTTTTTGGCCTTGTCTGGACAAGTCAACCATAACAATGGCTTACAAGTCAGCCTCCCATGTCCAGGTCTTCAGTGAAGTACAGTTCAGGATAGATAAAGCAGAATAAAGGAGACATCAATAGTAGGCACGCTCATTTCACGTTAGAAGTAAAAGGATGTTTATTGCTTCAACATAGATTACTGCGGTTCAGAATCTTCTGGATTAAACAAAGCACACTTTGTAGAGTTTCTGCATTGTTACAGTATCCTGTGACGCTGTGATCCCTCCAAAAATTACCTCTAGCTTGTCTCCCAAAGTTGCACGTGAAGATTATTCTCTTTAATAATCAGGGGCATTATTCTCTCTCTTCTGGTTCCTTGGGATCTACAGTCTTGATGCCACAATTCCTTCTGTCCTCTTAAGTCTCCATTTCTGTACTATGTATCTTTTACATTTCTCCTCCAAAACAAAAATTTTACAGTCCTGAAGCAGGAACCTCTTCAGTAATCAAGTTTACAAGACTACATTCATCATCAGTACTATTTTTAATGGCCTCTTCCAATAAGAAATACAAAGAATGGTATAGGAACCTGTTTTCCACTGAAAACATTTGCCCACAGCCAAATCGTGTTGATGTATCAATAAAATTCTAGAGTGCTCAAATCCACTGGACGCTGCAGAGACATGTATGTTTTCAGAACTTTTGCAGAAATTCTGTCAAAAAGCTGCCATTACTAATATTTCTAAAAAGAGAAGATCTGCACGCAGCACTCACGTCTGCTGATGCAGAACGACTCCAAATTGTTCACACACATGAATGACGTGTCTTGCACTGACGTTCTGTTTTCAGACCCAAACCACCAGACCAGCTAACAAAGCCTAGTCTCCTAGAAAATAGATTCTGACCAGTGCTTTTTCTGCATCTTTCTCCTGTGCTGATTCTTCAGGGTGCAGTAAGCAATGAGCTGAGCCTGTGGCACTTCCCTCAGCAGAGACTGACATCATTCTTTTCTGTGCAGATAGGTACTCTGTATCCATTTTGATTAACCTGGTTCAAAAGATACTGGGGAACAGATAAAGCCAGAACATGTTTCGGTAAGCTGTGCTTCAGGAGAAGAAGCTGAAAAGATCGACTAGAAATGAAAGGCTTATTCCTTGTGATGACTACTGTACGTCCATTTTGCTCTATGATCTTCAGACTGGTTTTTAATCGCTGCTCCATACATGCCAATGTTCTCTGCTTGTGGTACTTTCAAAATCTTGTACATCAGTGCACAACGTTCCATTTCCACTACGAGCAAGTTACATCCCAAATTTTCAGTCTTTTACCATTACTCTTATTTTCTTGGCACATGTCAGTCTGGATTCCTATTCTCAGTTTATGGGGAAGAGACACCCCACCAACTCAGTTTACACTGAATGGGTCTTTTTCTACTCCAAGTCCACACTACAATAAAGAAAGGCACAACATTCCCGTGATGCAGCTTGGCAAGTTCAGCACAGGTAAAGCAGCATCTGCAACAGTGCTGTGTCAGCCTATCTGTGTAGATTCTTAGCATCCTGCTTGAAGCTTAGCAGTGAGAGCATAAAGCTGACAAACAAGTGGAAGATAGTTTAGCCTGGAAAGGTAAGAAACTAAGATACTGTTTCTCTACTAAATAGATAAACAAGTATTTAGATGTGGAAAGGCATAATTAAGGCTTCATGCTATAAAGTATTTATTTGCTCGGTAGTTCATTAGATAAAAATCTCAGAAAAATGTTCAGCATATAAAGAGAACCAGTTACAGATGCATAATCTGGCAAATGCAAATATATGAACTACTGGAAAAGCAACAAACATTAAAACCCCAAAGCAGTAACTACACTAAGAAGCTGGAAAGAATAAAGTGTATACTTACAATAGACAGTCTTGGGTCTCAGGGCCTTTTCTTTCTTTAATTACGAAGATGCAAGTCATCCCAAAATAAAATAAGAAAAAGAAATTAATATGCTGCACTATTTGAAGGAAAAACCCCGTACTTCCTGAATGAAGCCTTTGCAGACAAATTACAATACAGGCCAAAGTTTCCATTATCAAATAGGAAAATTTGAGCCTTCATGATTATCTGCAAAAACCAGAAGTACTGGCAAAAGCAGACTTACAGTTAACACAAGGTTAATTTCAAGAAAGGCCTGGTATTAATAAAGTTTTAGATGATGATTGTGGCTTGAAACAACATCAAGGATGCCGGACAAAATCTTAATTTCTGCATAACTACATTTCCTTAAGATTTCAAGAACTAGTCCCAACAGAGAGAAAAAAAAAAAAAAAAAAAAAAACAGGCTCACACAGAAAGGAATAACTAGCTAACAGAAAATGGCTTCCCCAACATATTGGGTGGATTTGTATAAAACTCCAGGGTAGCCAAATCTCCTGAAAGTTTATTTGTATCATGAAGAACAGGAAAAATGGCTTTCATCAGCTGAACCCACAACAGATCACTTCTTTGGAAGCATCCGAGAAAAAGAACTAAAATTTCCATTTCAGAATCCAGCTAAAGCCAATATTGGCTCATTTTGAGACCTTTTGGCAAATATGCACAAACTTGCCACTGAAAAAAAAAAAAAAAAGAAGCATCATCATCATTCAACCAGTAAGACAGTTGCTGACTCACTAGCACTCCATGGAGTTCAGTGCTATATTTTCAGTACTTGGCGCCACGGAAGAGATGTTGCATGTCTATGTGACAGCTCAATAAGAACCAAGACTGATACAATACGTACTTTTTCAAGAAGCCAAATGGCTGTTGTTTCATGATAGTTTAAAAAAAAAATGGCAGTCATTTAAGCCCAGTATCATCACAGATAGTGGGTGGTGCTGTATAAACTCAGGACGATTTTGTACGCTTGGAATACACAGTCTGCCTTGCAGTTACCCTGCCACAAGTGTTTTTGTTATGCACAAAACCACTTGTCATTCTACAACAGTTTTACAATAAACAGCTGTTAATACCTAACATTTCAGAGAAGTGTAGAAAATATTAGCAACTGTGAGCTGCTGTTAAAAGGAAGTTTCTTCCCAATCACTTTTGGGCAATCAATTTCAACTTGGTTTACTGCTTTAACATTAAAAATGTTGTTCCACAGTTGAGACTGACGGGTCACAAGTAAAATGGCCCTTTTCTTGAGGGTTCTTTAGAAACAAAGCAAGTAGAAAACAAAACAAACAAACAAAGCAAAACTATATTGAGAATGAAGATTCTCACACATTCAGTAAGAAACTCAATCTCTGTCGTGGGCCACGTATCACAAGCAGATCGCAACAGCTGTTTTTGAGCCAAGACTGTAAAAAGTTAGAGTAACTTTTGACAAAGCATCTAACTATGAGAAGCCAAAACTCAAAAACTGTCGTCTTTTAGGTTTCAGACCTCCAATGCACACTGTTATCTCAAAGTTATACCATATAAATTAGTTTCCTAACAATTCAAGGTCACAAGTTTTCTAACAAAACACTGTTTCATATACAGTTCAGTGAATATCATTTAGTTCTTCCTAAATATACACACTCTTGAAATTACATAAGCTAGAAGTTAGCAGCAAATACATAGGAATTCTATTTATTCATAGAATGGTTGAGGTTGGAGGGGACCTCAAAGCCCATCCAGCCCCACCCCCTGCAGTGGGCAGTGCCTCCCTCCAGCTCAGGCTGCCCAGAGCCCATCCAACCTGGCCTTGAGCACCTGCAGGGATGGGGCACCCACAGCTCACTGGGCAGCTGGGCCACGGCCTCACCTCCGAGTGAAAAACTTCTTCCTAACATCTAAGTTTTCTCTCTTTCAGTTTGAAGCCATTCCTTCTTGTCCCATCACTATCAGACTGTGTAAAAAGTTTGTCACCCTCCTGCTTTGTAAGCTCACTTCAAGAACTGGAAAGCCGCAATGAGGTCTCCCCAGAGCCTTCAAAGAGAAGGCTCTGATCATGTCCAGCTCCCTCAACCTTTCTTCACAGGAGAGGTGCTCCAGCTCTGATCATCTTCGTGGCTCTCCTCTGGATCTGTTCCGACAGCTCCACATCCTTCTTGTGCTGGGGGCCCCAGGCCTGGATGCAGTACCCCAGATGGGGCCTCGTGGGCAGAATAGAGGGGGACAATCACCTCCCTC